>CM041298.1:75668857-76268857 GCA_023052935.1 Piezodorus guildinii | reverse complement strand
AATACCAGAGGAAGATTGCATTTGAACGCTTTCTAACTCTGCAGATTCAATAGTTAGGGCTAGTGTAACAGCCCCATCGAATTTAGTACCATTTCCGTTTTGGTGAATACGATATCTTTTACAGGTATTTGCTATTACGTTCACTTCAGAGCTCGCTTACTTCACTCATGCTATGAACACTCCAAATGGCTCCTTATCATATAATAATAGCCCTATTAACACTCCGACATAAAATAAAGACTTCAATCATTTCAAAAATTCTGGACACCATAAATAGCAAAAACCTGACGAGAAGACGTGCTGCTGGGTACTGACCTTCCTCATGCCTGACATGTCATTATTTTGTTTATTATTCCATCTTATTGAGCTGACAGGTGCAAATCAATAAATGAAGATTAAAAAAACAAAAAAAAATGTATTTATTTGTTCCAGTATTTTGTGCGTTTCATCCTATCTTAATTTTTTATTCCAGCTTCATATTAGTAAATCGTTTTTCTTTTTGTTTTGTTTGTTGAAAATATGTGAGGGCGATAATAACCATAAGCATTTTTTCTCTTAAAATTAAAACAACAAATAGAGTGTTTCCTCTCTATACACAAGAATGTAAATTATTATATATATATATATATATAAGTTAAGGTCTGATAAGGTTGAGTATCAGCCTTAATTCCTACTCACCGGATGTAAACACCTTGAATGTATATATAGAGGATTATATGTATCAATAAATCAGTGTTTAATTAGCCATCAAGTGAGTTGTTATTGTGCCCCTTTTCCTTATTTTTTTAAAGTTTTATATTGGCCAGCTCATAAGTGGTGCCGAAACCCGGGAATCTTTAGACAGTATATTTTTTTTTCTTTCTATTATTATTTTCCGCGTGTGGAAATCTTCAGCTTTATTGTTATTTAATTTTTTTTTTCTTATCTTTCTCTCTCTCCGTTAAAATTGGTCTAAATAGCGATCATGGCGGAAAATATTGTGTTAAGACCGGCAGTTCTGAACGTACCACCAACCGAACCAGCACCGGCGGCGGCAAATGTACTTCCGCCACTTCCGGAAGTTTCGTTGGCGCAGGCGCACAGAACGACATTGATGGATTAAAGTCCAAACCGCGACGGCCCAGGAGCTGAGAAAAGCCATATCCGACCTCGACAGATTCACCGGGGAGATTGGTGAGCTGAATCATTTTTTAAAAGGGGG
The DNA here is from genome assembly GCA_023052935.1 of Piezodorus guildinii. Classification (NCBI taxonomy): domain Eukaryota; kingdom Metazoa; phylum Arthropoda; class Insecta; order Hemiptera; family Pentatomidae; genus Piezodorus; species Piezodorus guildinii. Next base: position 76,267,656 of record CM041298.1, on the reverse strand, counting down.
CAATCGTCTGATGGCCAGAATCATCTCCAAAATGTCTGAGAACTTATTAGATGGGGAGGATGCTGCAGTGTTGAAGGCTGCGGTGGTCTGCAGGGTCAGGAGGAACATCTTGAATCATATCCAGGGGGATGAAGAGACACCCTGGGTTATCGTCAAGGAACGATTGAAGAAGGCCTATGGGAGGGGAAGATGGGCCCCCGAAGGAGATGCGTTCCACATGCTTAGAGAATCAAAAAAGCCGCGTCAGTCTAATGGCCAGAGAACTTCGTAAGCAGTTCTCCCGCATAACCGAAAAAATGAGAGAGACTGCGAGTGTCGAGGAGGTCCACTTCAGAATGGATTTCCTGGCGATTATGTTGAAGGTGCAGCTGGCGAAAGAGACCGGCAGACGGGAAGGGTTCCCGAGAGAGCGCTCGTTCATCGACTGTGCGCAAGAAATGATGGACGCCAATGCCAGAGAGGAGGAATCCCGAATGGAGATAGAGGAACCAGGTTGGACGAGAGTTGCGTACAACCAACCAAGGAGCGCTCACCCATGGAGAAGAAGAGAGAAGGAGTACCGGGAAGCTAGGAGAGACCGTCCCCAGCAAGGAGAGCGCCGGTCAGGTCAGGCGAGACCACGAAACAATGGACGGCGGGAGGATCGTAAGTGCCATGGGTGTGGCAAGATAGGACACCTAGTAGCCCAGTGTCCGCGCACTCGATGCTTTGAATGCGGAACGGAGGGACACCTGGCGAGACACTGTCCCCACATGTACCGGCGTCGGGATACACACCAGCCAGAACCGATGGAGATCAATGCGCAGGACGTTCGTCCAAGGAGGTTTATAAGAAGGTCAGTCGGATCAGCGAGTGGATCGTCTAGAGGATCCGAGACGGCAGACACAGAGACGGATACAGATGTCCCTGTTCGAGGAGGCGGTCAGCGAAGCAGGAAGAGCGCGTGGAGGCGACAGGAAGCGTCGGCGCAGTCTGCCCGGGAAGAACTTTGAGGAGCGTACCAGCAGAGTGGCAGCCGCACGTTGGTGAGTTACCATGCGAGAGGCGGGAGCGGCGGTCTGCCTATTATCAACGTGGAGGGAGTCGCATGCCTGGTGGACACTGGGAGCTCGTGTACCATCGCCTGTAGAGAGGCGTTAGAGAAGTGGAGCGGCGGAGAGAGGGCACTCCAGGTTCAGGTATGCCAATGTGAATTAATCACCCTAGGGGGGCCCTGCAGTGTAGAGGGGGAAACCGAGATGGGTTTACACACCTGTGGGGAACAATGTGGCGGGTTATCAGTCCATGTAGTCACTAGGATGCCGAGGGATTATCGAGTCATTATAGGGAACGACTTGCTAGGCGTGGTGGGTGCGCGGATCCGTAATCGGGGAGGTCAGTGGGACATTAAAATTGGGGGGTGTTCACGCCATATGTTACGGCCTGAAAAGGTTTTTATAGTTTTTCAATCGAAAAATTATAAGTTCATAATTTTATGATATTTATAATAAGATCATTTTTTTTTGTTTAAATCTTTATTTTTTAATTTCTTTTTAAAATAGTTATTTTAAATATAATTATAAGTTTTTAAACGAGAGCAGTAGAAGAGAAAGACAGAAAACGATCGTACTTCAATTGTTTTTTGACTGCCTCGTGCCAGTCGAGTCTTAAGCTAGCGTCTGAGCGGTGAATATGTGCCGTATATAGACCCAAGATTCCTCTCAACGTTTGAACGTTTGGAAACGAATTTCTTCATCTTCTCATCGTTCCCCTTGGAACTTGGAAGAGCCACCTTGCGGTCATTTTCAACACCCAAGAGAACTTCGTCCAAGCCGCCCTGCGGTAATTTTCTTCAATACTCAAGACGACTTCGTTCTAGCCGCCTTGCGGTCGTTTTCTTCAACACTCAACTGGACATCTTTACGTGAATATAACCTATCTTTATCCATTAATGGAACATTTAATTTCTTAATTCTTATTCAAGAAACTGTTTTATTTGATAACTATTTTTTTTACATCTTTAAGCATTAATTAATTAAAGTTTGTTTCTTCTATTTTTACAATATTTTAATTAGGTTTATTTTGTTTCCTACATTTTCTTACAGCTGTTTAATTATAATTAGGTTAATTTTTCCTATATAAATTTATTAGGTTAATTTGTTTCTTATCATCCTTATATGTATTTCAGTGTATTAAATGTATTGTGATTCGTCGTTTGCTTTCATTATTTTTATTTATTTTAAATCTATACAGTCCACTTATTTATTTCAATAGAACCACCCTCAATTTTGAGTTGTCACTTGGAAGTACTATTCTTTCACGGATAGCCCATCGTATACAAATTTTTGGTCCTCCGGGCCGGATCTATTTTTTGTCTACAAATTTTCGGCCATCTGGCGGAACGGATCACAATACATTCCTACAGCTATCTCTTATTGTTTCATTTAGCCTTTTAAATAATTATTTAATTTAGGTTTAAATTTATTGGAATTTAAACATTTCAGCAATTGTTAGGTGCCAGTTGGGAAACATATCGTTATTTGAATTTTAGTTTATTTTTTTGTGATCAATCACATTTCTTTTTTCTCATCTTGTTTAACATATAGATTTTGTCAATTGTTTAAACTAAAAATGGGTCCAAAAATTGATAATGAGGTAGTATTGAGCTCTCTGTTGGACGAATTAGAGGACTTAAGGGACGATATACACGAAAAAAATGAAATAGGTCAGGCTGCAACAAAAAATTCAGAATTATTTCCGGTTTTTAAAGCTAGGTTATCACGACTGGACGCTACTTTCCAAAAGTTCACTAAAACTGTCACAGAAGTGAAACAATATGCTAAATTACTAAACAAAGATTGCAGTGAGTATGACAACATTAGGAAGGAGACTCGCCATAAATTTTATGAAGCGTTGTCACTTGAGCGAGAACAAGTAGTTCAAGATCATTCATTGAATGCATCTTCTAGTGAATCCCAAAATGAGTTATTTAAACTTCCCTCTATAAATCTTCCTACATTCAACGGTGACTTGACTAAGTGGACTTCATTCAAAGACACTTATGTTTCATTAATTCATGAAAATACTTCCTTATCTCCAGTTCAAAAGTTCCATTATCTCAAGTCCTCATTAAAGGGACCTGCCTTGCAATGTGTTGCTTCTATACCAATTACTGCCCAAGATTATCGACAAGCTTGGCTCAGTTTGACCAAACGGTATGATAACAAACGGATTCAAGCTAGCAATTTGCTTGCAAAAATATTTAATTTTAAGCCATTACAGGAATGTAATTTAGCTTCCTTAGAACAATTTTCGGAGATTGTATTAGAGAGTGTAACTGCGTTCAAAAATTTAGACATAAAAGATGAATCGGGGTTTGTTCTTCTTACATTTGCATTAAGACTGTTAGATCCCAAAACCCGTGAGCGGTTTGAGACTTTACAATCAGTGAAAGAGGAACTTCCTTCATTTCAAGATTTAGTTGACCTAATTTCTCAGCAATGTGTTGCATTTCAATCTCAAGCCTTATCTACTCCAAGCATATCCAAACACTCGAACGACAATAAAACTTATCCTAAAACGATGAAACAAATTTTTTACTCCACAGGGCAGCAAACTACTCGTTCTTGCCCCTTATGTAAGGAAAAGCATGCTTTGTATCGTTGCTCTAAATTTTTGGAACTTAGTCCACAAAAACGTTTTAATACTTTAAAGCCATTAAATCATTGTTCCAATTGCCTTAGCGAAAATCATAAAAATGCTGATTGTCGGTCAAATAAATTATGTCGTTACTGCAATAAAAAAACACCATTCCTTATTACACTGGGGTAATTCGGTGACATCTCCACCCTCTGTGGACGGAGAACCTAAAACTAATACTTCAACAGTTATGGAAAACTCTCAGCTAGAAACTAATACATCAGAAAGCGCTGTTTTTTCCACATCTCTAGATGGCAAAGTAAATGTTTTACTTGGTACTGCTTTGGCCAGAATAAAAGACCATGTAGGTAACTATCACCAAATAAGAATTGTCATCGACAGTGGAGCACAACGTTCGTTTATTACGGCTTCGTGTGCTAGAAAATTGAAATTGATACCCTCTCATAACCCCCACAAACTCTGTGGATTTGCGAATAGCCCAATTGCTGGTGGGACTCAGCAGGTAGACTGCACATTGGTTCCATTAAATTCTGAAAATCCCAACAAATACTGTGATTATTCAGCAAATAAGTAATAATATGCCCTCTCAACCAATCTCTGAGCATATTAGGAGACAATTAAGTAGTGAGGATCTTTCGGACCCTTCCTTTTGGAAGCCAGGCCCTATAGATTTTCTTTTAGGAGCGGATTTGTTTCTAAATATTTTCAGAAATATCAAAACAACTTCTAGTTGTCCCAATCTCTTAAATACAGTATTTGGAGGGATAATTCTAGGACCCTTACCTGATAATAACTCACACTCACCGCAAAATGTTTTGTTACTTACCAACGTGCCACATGAGTCTTGTGAGTCCAAAATATCCTTATCCGACTTCGATGATTCATCTGTTAAACTATTGGGAATGCAATGGAACCCTGTACAAGATAGTATTTCTTATAACGTGCAAGAGCTCGCTCGCGTAAATACAAAACGTGGGGTAATGTCTACTATAGCAAGGATGTATGACCCTCTTGGTTATTTAGCACCCGTGATTTTCAAAGCTAAATGTGTACTACAACAGCTTTGGAAACGACGTCTGGATTGGGATTCTCAGCTTCCGCCTGATTTATTGCTTGAGTGGGATCATTTTGTTATTGAATTGCCTTTATTAAAATCACTTAACATATCTCGGGGCTTGTTTTCAGCTGCTAAAAAACAAGTAACGGCTGTAGGATTTGCAGATGCTTCTACCCTAGGATATGCAGCGGTCCAATATTTACGAACCGAATATGAAAATGGGAGAGTGGAGGTCCGTTTGATTCTTGCCAAAACTAGGCTTGCTCCTCTAAAGCTTTTAACAGTTCCGCGTCTAGAACTTTGTGCGGTCTTGTTATTAGTGAAATTACATAAGTCTTTAGAAACGTTTTTGTCAAAATTAGAGGTAAAGGCCACATATTATTTCTCAGATTCATCCACCACTCTTTCTTGGCTCAATATCCCTACTTACAAACTCAAAACTTTTGTTGCCAATCGCGTAACTGCAATTTTGGATCAATCCTCTCATAGTGAATGGTATCATGTACAATCACATCATAATGCAGCGGATATAGCGTCTAGAGGATTAACTCCTGGCTCTTTTCTAAAAGACGGTACTTGGTGGGAAGGTCCAGAATGGCTGAAACACCCGATTGAAGCATGGCCAATCAGTAATCATTTTAATAACCATTGTACCGGAGACTTGCCGGAAGTAAAGACAAAGGAGGTTGTTTTAAGTGCTCCAACTAATGATTGCTATCTGACTAGTGTTATTAAAAACTTTTCGTCTTATACTAAACTTTTGAGAGTATTCGCTTATGTGCTAAGACTCTTGCATAATGCACGGTTGAATATATCAAAAAGGCAAATAGGGCGCCCATCAGCCATTGAACTGAACCTTGCACTAGAGAAAATTATACAAGTTACCCAACGTTTTTACTTTGATAAAGAATTTCCTAACTCTGACTCCAAATCCTCCTCTTTGGGGGCTCTATCACCCTTTATTGATAGCCGAGGGATTCTCAGGGTGGGCGGTCGTCTTACAAACGCTCCGCTAAATTACGAAAATAAACACCCAATTTTACTTCCTCACAAATCACATTTAAGTTCCCTGATCATAGATCACTTCCACATTGCATACCTACACGCAGGTCCACAATTACTCCAGTCAATGCTGCAACGTAAGTTTTGGATAATTTCGGCAAGGAAATTGATTCGGTGTCGAATACATCAATGTTTTCGATGCCACCGGTTTAGAGTACAAAATTATAGTCCGAAAATGGCCGATTTACCACCTTCACGATTCGAACAGGGTAGAGCATTCATTAATACCGGGATTGACTTTGCGGGCCCCTTCCCCATTAAAGAATCGAAACGTCGAAAGGCAAATGTGGAAAAAGCTTATGTCTGCTTATTTGTTTGCATGAGCACAAAGGCAGTCCACCTCGAAGTGGTTTCTCAACTTTCCACCGAAATGTTTCTAGCAGCACTTGAACGATTTATTTCACGAAGAGGACTACCCAGCCAAATCTTTTCGGACTGCGGTACTAATTTTGTCGGCGCAAACCGACACTTGAAAGAACTGTTTGCATGGTTCAACGATAAGCGTACCAAAGATGCTTTGGATTACCACCTCCACAACCGAGGAATTCAGTGGTGCTTTAACCCTCCTAATGCACCACATTTTGGGGGAATCTGGGAAGCCGGTGTGAAATCATTCAAGTACCATTTCAATCGAGTTGTGGGCACATACTTGTTAACATTTGAATAACTGAGCACTCTTGTGGTTAAGATTGAGGCAGTCCTCAACTCTCGACCGTTGTATCCCATTTCATCCTCTCCTATTGAATATGACGTGCTTACACCAGGCCATTTCCTAATAGGTGCACCCTTGTTGTCACTGCCTACCCATGACTTGACAGACGTACCTGAAAATAGACTATCCAGGTGGCAAATTGTACAATGTTGCATTCAAAACGTCTGGAAAAGATGGCGTTATGACTATTTAAATAGTTTGCAGCAACGGACAAAATGGACTTTGACCAAACCAAACTTGAATATTGGAACCCTAGTTTTACTAAAAGAACCAAACGCATCGGTGCAAAATTGGCCTACCGGTAGAATAATGGAAGTATACCCCAGAAAAGATGGAACAGTTAGAGTTGTAAAAGTTAAAACTCCAAAAGGAGAGTACATCCGGCCTGTTTCCAAATTGGCACCACTGCTACCACAAACATAAGCTAACTAACGTAGTTAGTGTCACCACCAATATGTTCATGTAAACCTTGGAAATTTTCAACGAAAATTTGGTGGGCGGTATGTTCACGCCATATGTTACGGCCTGAAAAGGTTTTTATAGTTTTTCAATCGAAAAATTATAAGTTCATAATTTTATGATATTTATAATAAGATCATTTTTTTTGTTTAAATCTTTATTTTTTAATTTCTTTTTAAAATAGTTATTTTAAATATAATTATAAGTTTTTAAACGAGAGCAGTAGAAGAGAAAGACAGAAGACGATCGTACTTCAATTGTTTTTTGACTGCCTCGTGCCAGTCGAGTCTTAAGCTAGCGTCTGAGCGGTGAATATGTGCCGTATATAGACCCAAGATTCCTCTCAACGTTTGAACGTTTGGAAACGAATTTCTTCATCTTCTCATCGTTCCCCTTGGAACTTGGAAGAGCCACCTTGCGGTCATTTTCAACACCCAAGAGAACTTCGTCCAAGCCGCCCTGCGGTAATTTTCTTCAATACTCAAGACGACTTCGTTCTAGCCGCCTTGCGGTCGTTTTCTTCAACACTCAACTGGACATCTTTACGTGAATATAACCTATCTTTATCCATTAATGGAACATTTAATTTCTTAATTCTTATTCAAGAATCTGTTTTATTTGATAACTATTTTTTTTACATCTTTAAGCATTAATTAATTAAAGTTTGTTTCTTCTATTTTTACAATATTTTAATTAGGTTTATTTTGTTTCCTACATTTTCTTACAGCTGTTTAATTATAATTAGGTTAATTTTTCCTATATAAATTTATTAGGTTAATTTGTTTCTTATCATCCTTATATGTATTTCAGTGTATTAAATGTATTGTGATTCGTCGTTTGCTTTCATTATTTTTATTTATTTTAAATCTATACAGTCCACTTATTTATTTCAATAGAACCACCCTCAATTTTGAGTTGTCACTTGGAAGTACTATTCTTTCACGGATAGCCCATCGTATACAGGGGGAAACAATACGCCTGTACCCGCACAGCGGGAGAGGGTAAAACGCGCATAGGGGCGGTTAATCAGATGGAGGATTGGAGGGCGTCGGTTCTAGAGGAATTTGACGACATCTTTTTTAAGGAGGGAGATGTTCTTGGCACAACTGGGAGGACGGTGCATGAAATTCCCCTTAAGCAAGAGCACGTCACTTACGTGAAAGAACGGAGGTACCCGCAGGCTCTACGCAGGCATATTCGGGAGGAGCTAGAGGAGTTACGAAGGCAGGGTATTATAGTGGACAGCACTTCGCCATATAATAGTCCGTTGTGGGCCGTGAAGAAAAAGTGTGCGCCGGGAGACACGAGGGAGAAATATCGCGTGGTCATAGACTACCGGAAGCTCAACGAGAACACGGTCGATGAAAAATATCCCATACCGCGCTTCGAGGACATTTTGGATCGGTTGGGGGGTGCGAACATTTTTAGTACCTTGGACTTAAAGGCGGGGTATCATCAGATACAAATGCACCCGCGTGACCAGCATAAGACCGCGTTTACCTTTGAACGGGGCCATTATGAGTTTACGCGGATGCCGTTCGGCCTTAAGAATGTCCCCATCACGTTTCAGCGGCTTATGGACGAATTCTTGAGGGGTCTGGACGAGTCCGTGTGTCAGGAGTACATGGATGACCTTTTGGTCTTCAGTAGGTCCGACCGGGATCACGTTGAGCACCTGAGGGCTGCCTTTCGTCGCATGCGGGAATTCGGTCTACGCCTTTCTCCGGAGAAGTCCACCCTGGGGCTTCGAGAGATCAATTTTTTGGGCCATACCATTTCTGCGGAGGTCGTGCAGCCGGATACCCAGAAGGTTGCCGCCTTGCAGCGGATCGCCGTGCCGACCGAAGTCAAGGGTGTCCGTAGGTTGCTGGGTGCGTTGAATTACTACCGCCGTTTTGTCCCGGCTATGGCTGCATATCTCGTGCCCCCTAATAATTTGCTTCGAAAAGGGTGTAAGTTAGTTATGACCCCCGATATCGCGGACAAGGTGCGCCGGTGCATCGAACATCTCCAGCGCGAACCGGTACTCGCGTTCCCTGACTTCAACCAGATGTTCACGATCACGACGGATGCTAGCGAATACGCTCTGGGTGCGGTGCTTTCTCAGGACGGTGAACGGGGGGAGCGGCCCGTCGCGTACAACAGTCGGCGCCTCACTGGCTGAGGCCCGTTATAGCGCCTTAGAGCGGGAACTTCTCGGGATTGTTTGGGCTGTCGAGCACTTCAGGCCTTATGTATTCGGGAGGCGATTTCGGGTTCAAACCGATCATCCCCCTCTCCAATGGGTCTGGAAGCTCAAGGAATCGTCTGCGCGGGTTACGCGGTGGAAGGAGATCCTCGGACAATACAATATGGACGTCGTCTACAAGCCGGGTAAAGAAAATGTGGTCGCGGACTGGCTTTCTCGGGCGCTCATGGTGAATGCCGTGGAGGAGGGTCGGGGCGGGCCGTCGCGGGATGTCCGTCAGTTTTTGAGGGAATGGACCCCAGGGGAGGAGCACTCACCTCGGGTGGAAGAGGCTTCGCCGGCAGACGCGCCGTCGGGTGACGAGGGGTCGGATGAGGGGCGTCCAGTGGCCATGGAGGAGCTCGACGAGATCGTGAACGATAAGCGTAGGCAGATTATCTGGAAGACGAGGACTTCGGGGCTGCTGAAGTTGGACTTTCAGCGGGTTGACGGTTGTTCCGTCGTGACTATTTGGTCTCAACCCTCCGTCGGGGAGGACCAGATCTGTAGGGCGCTCGCGGATGCGTCAAAACCGGGTCAGACCCACCACTTGTACGTAGGTAACGCCGTGGTCTGGGAGCGTATTCAGCGGTTGTGGCGGACAGAACGCATCGGGCTTGACCGGACGTTTATCCGCTGTTCATTGCTTGTGGAAACCGTACGTGATGAGGAACGCAAACGAGAGGTGACACTCGCTTATCACCAAGGAAAGACGAACCACAGGGGGCTGACCGAAACGTTGCACGCGTTGCGCCGGCGGTATTACTGGCGAGGAATTAAGCGTACCATCCAGGAGCTTATCGGAAATTGCGATGTATGCATGCGTGCGAAATATGATAGGCATCCGCCCCGTGCGGTTCAGGAGACCCCTACCGCGGCTGCTCCGCTCAGTGATCTCCAGGTCGATACCTTTACCTGGAAGGGTTTTAAGTGGGTCACGGTGTTAGATCTCGTCAGCAAAGTTGCGATGGCGTATCCCGTCCAGGAACGTACGGCGGAGGCGGTGTTGCGAGCCCTCTGGATCTGGTTCCAGTTTTATGGGGTGCCCGACAGTATTTCCTCCGATAGTGGGCGGGAATTTGACAATGCCAGTATCAGGGAGGAGATGAGGCTCTTGGGGGTCGTCTGGCATCATAACACCCCGGGACATCCGAAGAGCCGCGGAGGTATCGAGAGGCTTCACAGCACCCTTAGCGACCACCTTAGAGTATTCCAATTGGACAAAGGGCTGGAGGCCGACGTGGCGATGGAACGCGCGATCGTCGCTTATAATTACTCCGTTCACTCAGTGACCGAATTCACACCATTCGAGATCCTTTTTGGACTACAGGGTCGTCGGCGGGATTGTCGCGGTGCAACGGCGGGCGAGGGTGAAATCGTGAGCAACAGTCTTGCGCTGCGGAAACTCTGGCGTACGGTTCACGATCGCATTGAGCGCGAGAAACAGCGACGGGTCACGTGCCATAATCTCGGGGTCCGGGATCTGATGGGACTCATCAAAATCGGTACGATAGTGTACCGTCGGGTGGGGACTAATCGGGGGAAGGAACTTCGGCGTTATGAGGGTCCCTTCCGCGTGGTTGTGATTAGGGAACATAATTTGGTCACTAATGAAAGCGTACGCGACCCCAAAAAGAGGCGTACGGTCCACCTTGAACAATTGAAACTTCCCCCGACAGACGCATCCTAACCCTTTGGAGTGTCTTCAGTTTGGGCAGTTTGGAAGTTTTGGTGCTGTTTTTTTTTTTAGTGTTACTGTTCATTTTGTTCACAGTTTTTTCCTTTTTTTTGTGGTGTTTCAGGAAGTTCTTGTTTTTCAGCGGTGTGCCTTTTTGTACTTGTTTTCTATGAACTTCTTTTCTTTTGCATTTTGTATTCATTTTTTTTTAGTTTACGAGGATTGTTCGTAAACTGGTGGGGGGGAGTTAAGGTCTGATAAGGTTGAGTATCAGCCTTAATTCCTACTCACCGGATGTAAGCACCTTGAATGTATATATAGAGGATTATATGTATCAATAAATCAGTGTTTAACTAGCCATCAAGTGAGTTGTTATTGTGCCCCTTTTCCTTATTTTTTTTAAGTTTTATATTGGCCAGCTCATAAGTTATATATATATATATATATCATATATTATGATACAATTTTTACCCGCTCTGCTTAAGCCCATGATTGTTTTGAATTATTTAGTAAATAGATGATAAACTAGAGATACCTAGATAAAGTTATTTTTAATTGAATAAGGTTCGAGGTCCTCAGCTATTGGTAAATTAAAGCGCCGATAAGGGTTAGAATATAAATCTAAATTATGGAACTATGAGAGAGAGAGAACCGAGGTGGAACGGTGTTTAATCTCACTGGGATTTAATATCTGTAGCTACAGTTGGAGGGGAGGTGGATTTTTTTTATTGCTTTACCAACTTTTCCTTTAAATTTTAACTCTGATCATCGCCACAAACATTTGCAATATACTTCATGAATTGATTACCTGTTCAAAAAAAATATAGTTCCTTAATTAATATCACTCCCATATTATCTCGCATTTATCTAGAATTCAATTGATATTTTAGTACTAATTACATTTTTTGTTTATTTAACGTTACTTCATGCAAGTGTGGCTAATCGCACGATGCTACAGTGGTAATCTTAAATTTTACCTAACCAGGTTTAATTAGGACATGGGTCTTTAAAGAGTATCTGACATTGCACATTCTCGGGACCATCTTTTTACGTCTCCTTCGAAGTAGTGAGAGTCTAACAATACATTGATTGTTGGGCTCTCACTCCTTCAATCTCCCTAAAGAAGTACTATAATTTAGGTCGAAACGTCGGCATCATTAAAATAAGTTTATACTTAATTGTGTGTTTATTTGACTGCACCCACAACTAACTTCTTTCATATATACACACAGTCAACTACTCTCACTTCACAATACTTATTGAAATTGTGTGCCGACGTTTCGGCGTACATTGTTGGCCTTCATTATTGCTAGGAGAAACAAGATAGCAACTGATTATTAATATATTAATTGTTTCGGGTTCCCGAGAAGGGAAATTCGTGTTGCCCCGCTTCCACCTAGCGGCCTGAAAAGAACCAGAGTGCCCCTAGTGGCCGAAAAAAAAACTGAGTAGTTGCAGGTCTTGGCTGGATGAGCCACAGTTCTTCTCTAGTTCTTCCATTATATTATTTTTCTACCACTATGGAGTAAAGGAAATTGAAAAGATCCTCTGGCCATAGGGGAGAAGAAGAGGAAAGAAAGTTCAATATCACCATTTAAAAGCGCGAGACAGCATCTTCACCATTTCTTATTTCTGCCACTTAAGTTATTAATATCACATGTCATATAATTTTTAATAGTTCAATTTACTAACTTACTAACCCAAGCATCAATTCTGGCCCAAGATCCAATTGTACAGATCATATAAGTCATTTCATTTCATCTAGGTCCAGTTGTCATTTACTTATTTTTTTTATATTTTCATACAGTCTACTTTTTCAAAAAGGAGTGATAATATAGAGATTCAGTCGGAGGTGATAACCCCAAACATTAATATTAACATAAAATTATGTATATATTTTTTTTTTCTTTTTTGCGTTCAAAATTAGTTGTTTTTTACTTTCCATTTAATGTATTTATTTACTTCACTTTATGCTTTTTCTTTTCTTTTATACATAGATGTGTTTATATGCATATATTTATATAAATTTCTTTTTCTACATCTTTTACCTATGTGAATAATTTAATCTATCTAATGTTTTCTGGCCAGATGTGCTTTCTTTATTTGTAATTTTTATGTTATTCTTAAGGGACCAAGTCACAGAATACAAGTTTTTTTTTTCTATTCTATTCTAAAATTAAAATTAATTTAATTTTAAGATAAGGGATAGTACCTAATTTCTTTATCAATATTTTAATAAATACCTATATTCTATAAGTTTTAAATTTTAGTTTATTTTTATTCGTTCCGCTTTTAAGCTACTGTGTCTTATCGGACGATGCTACAGAGGGAGTCCTAAATTTTGCCTTTTCAGGTGTAATCATCTCATTTACATAACTAAGTATATTTTTAAAATGAATAAAAAACCTATAAAAAATCCATGAACGGTTTAGGGTTCAGTACATGTAGTTATTCTTACTGTTTCACTTCCAATGTCCGTATGAGGAGGTAATCACGCTAATCCGTCAGGTCCCCCTATTTTGGGTACCTACTTTATAGAGGATGGGTGTGCCCCAGGAGATTCCTATACCCAGGGATCGCACCGCGGTTGAAATAACAGAATAAATAATTCTTCCTCAGCCTAGGTTCGAATCAGAGAACTTTAAAAAAAAATCATAGGAACATTTACCAAGGGCCTTTACCCTTCCAATCGTCGCAAGAATTTCCTAGTGCGTCATTCCTTTACCAAGTTATCCAATTCGACCTCCTACAATTCAAATCCTCTGTCCACCCCCCTTGTACACGCTCCAGGCCTTTATATTTATACAGTACAGCCCACCGAACTACACATTTCGACTGATCTTTTCTCATTCGATCCTCAATCATTCTATCATTCCTTCCATCCGTCACTCCAACTCTCTTTCAATCTTCAAATACCGCATATTTAATCACTTAATAAATATCCAGGCTCAATAGAATTGTAAATAAGTTTTTATTTTGTCGTTGTTTTTATTTTCTTCTAATTTGAATATGTCTGTTGTATGTAAGTGATTTATGATTGGTTAACTTGTTAACATGTATTTAATTTACTCCAAAGCACACTTTGTACATTAAGTATTTTTATTCTAAAGGGGCATGTCCCGAGATTGTAAAGAATTTATTTATTTATTTATCTACAGAGCATAGCATTAAAATTTAGTCATGAAATGTTTCGCCGATTGAATTAAACTTATATTCATTTCCTCGACAAGGTCGAATTTTATTTTAATGATTGGAGAAAGGGGTACGCGAAAAAGTTTTGTGGGAACCAATGTACTAGTAAATGCTAGGGAAATATATTTTTCATTCAAACACATAATTTAATTTAAGTACGTAATAAAAAATATCTTATATGCCTTATTTGGGTTACATACGTTATGTTTATGAAGCTAATAAATCGAGCTAAATTTACGATAATTCTATGATATCTTGAGTGGCAATAGTTGAGTCGAGTAAATGAACTATGACAGTATAATATATGCATAAAGTTCCTCCATAAATCCATCGGGCCAATATCACACAACCGGTGACAAAGGGAAGAAGATCTTATACAAAGGAAATATTGCAGGGTCGTCCTGGATGAAAAGCCCCTCTCCTCAGCTGAATAGATTCAAGAAAGCATTATATTATATGATGGTGGGATATAGAAGCCGCTAACTCTAGCAGAGAATCGCACAATGGGATAGGGCGGTGTCAGTATCCGACATCTTTCTTTATATTCAATATGATATTCAAAATGAAAATAGGATATACCTCTACATACTGAATCACCCGGTCCGATTCCCTTTATTAACACCTCTCCTGACGGACAACACATTCCAACCGACACCCCTCCCTTAAGGCGCCAATTCGAATCTGGCGTAGATTTTTTTTTTTTTAAATATTTTTATTGAAATTCAAAACTGTATTTTGTACTAAAACAAGTAAATATGCTGGTTATGATAAAATACATGAAATAAACATGCAGAGAAACAACCTATTGGCAGCACTCTAGTAGTCAATCTAAACAAGAAGGTCTCGAGGCCATATTCTTTTCTGAGGGTTATCAGGAATCGAAGAGGAAACTAGGGTTAGAGTGGGAATGGAGTTTTTCATGGAAGGATCCATACCTGGTTCGGGCCAATACAGTAGTATAGGGAACAATAAGGTCTTTGTGGATGAGTTTATTCGTGACAAAGTAAGGAGCGGATTTTACGAAGGATTTTGTATTCTAAGGATTGGATACGAGAGAAATTAGATGGTTTGGTAGAGCCCCATAGCTCAATTCCGTAAGATCAGATAGGTCTTATAATATTTATATAGATGAGCATTTTGTAGTTAAGAGAAAGGTTTGATCGTTTGTCTAGTCAGTGTTGAAGTAGTCGAAAACGGCGTGCGGCTTCTTGTCGCTTTAGTCTTGTATGAGGGTTACAAGTTAGACGTTTGTCAAGATGGAATCCTAGGTATCTGATCTGTTCAAAAGAAACTAGTTGAGTTTTATTAAAGGATACTGTAAGGCAGGGAGTCATAGGTTTACGATGAAAGGTACAGGTAATTTGTTGGGATTTAATGGAATTTATTTTTAATCTCCAGTTCTGACACCATACCCCAAGGTCTTTTATGTGAGCTTGAAGAGTTTAGATTACTTAAAAACTATTTCTTGATAAATCTTGATTTAAATCTGGACCTTCCTACTCCGGTTAGATTTTGAGAGGACATTACTAAAATACATAACATTTAAAAAATAAAATATGGTTTTACTTTCACTTGAGTTCCAGTATTCAACAGAAATACACGTTTTTAAGGTCCTCCATGTCCAAAAAACCAAAACGCCCAAAAAGCTCTATTTTTGTGAGTAGTTAGTCTAGCTAACTAGATAAGTTGTGCGAAAATGAAATTTAATATTTTAGACAACTGTCAACCTGGGGTGTTACAACAACTTAAAATCGGGCTACCAGAAGAGCTACTTCATACCATGCATTTTGCACCTTTTTACAATTTTCTCAAAAATGACCTCTAACAACGATTTTGATTAAACTCGCTATATGGATGAAAAATTTAATGGGCTTTAATATTACGTCTTCAAAGATAGGGCCCAGGAATTCGCACTACACCTTTCCAAGGTATTCACTCCTCATTCTAATCTCAATCCAACCCATACCGCAATAGTTGAAGAGTTCCTTACGTCACCGATACCAATTTCCTTACCACCTAAAGCAATCAATCCCTCTGAGGTCAAATATCTTCTTAAAAAGTTTCCTCTCCGTAAATCCCCTGGATACGATCTCCTTACTCCTCAAATCCTAAGACAACTTCCACCTAAAGCCATTACATTCCTTACATATATCTATAACTGTATCCTACGCACTACCTATTTCCCTCTGTTGTGGAAACACTCGACTATCATCCTTTTCCTAAAACCAGGCAAACCCTCCAACTGTACGTCATCCTACAGGCCTATTAGCCTTCTTCCGATCCTCTCCAAAATCTTCGAAAAACTCCTATTAAAACGAATCCTAGCCAAATTTCACAATTTTCCTTCACACTAGTTTGGATTTTGTCCTCAACATTCCACGGTTCAGCAAGGACTCCGAGTTGTAGACCACATTTCCTCAGCCCTTGAGTGCAAGGAGTATTGTTCGGGTGCCTTTCTGGACAAAGCTCAAGCTTTTGACCGGGTATGGCACCCGGGACTGCTCTTTAAGCTCAAAACCCATTTACCTCAATCTTTATACCTAATCCTCCGATCCTATTTATCAAACCGCTCCTTCCGAGTTCGTTGTGGTTCCGAATTTTACAAACATTATTCTGTTGAGGCCGGTGTTCCTCAAGCCAGCGTATTAGGACTCGACCTCTACATCCTCTACACCGCCGATATCCCTACCGATCCCAAAACCTTTCTGGCAACATTTGCTGATGACACAGCCATTTTATCATCCGATTCCGATCCTGAAGTAGAATCGCTAAATCTCCAAAGGCACCTTTCCCTTGTCGAAGACTGGTGTAAGGCTTGGCGAATTAAGGTGAACGAAAGCAAATGCACACACGTCATTTTCACCCTTCGACGTAAATCTTGTCCAACGGTTAAATTCAATTCCATACCGCTTCCTTCCTCAGACACAGTTCGGTACCTTGGCTTTTTACTGGACAAAAGACTGACGAGGAACCCACATACAAGACTTAAAAGGATAGAACTCAACCGCAGATTCGGCCGGTTATACAAACTACTAGACAGAAAATCTCATCTTACAGTCGACAACAAATTACTAATATATAAGACAGTACTGAAACCTATATGGGCCTACGGACTTGAACTATGGGGGACAACTAAACATTCTAACATCAAACGTATCCAATCCTTCCAATCTAAAGTCCTTCGAACAATAGTTAATGCTCCTTATTACGTTACCAACTGTACCCTACACCACGACCTTAATATTCCATTTATTTTAGACCTGGTACCATCCAAATTCCATCAGAACCTTCTTCATCACCCTAATCCTCTTGCTCAATCGCTCTCCAGCTCCACCCATCCCTACAATCCTCCTCGAAGATTGAAACGGCAGTGGCCCCGCGACGTTTTGTAAACATTTATTCTGGAGTTCTGACACTGGTCAGATCCTCCACTCATGTACTGTATGTTTGTGGCTATTCCGCCCTAGCACGGCCTCCACTGGCTTACACCAGTGAAGCGCCGGGTGAGAGGCGCTGGTATCTCTTGGATTCGGCTTCTCCCCCCACTTGTAGAGGGAGCAGCGGAGTCTAGGGTCCCTTTAGCAGATTGTATATATTGTATATAGTTAAGTTTGCTTGTATGATTTTTATTTATTTCCCAACTTGTATTTATCTCTACTACAGGTTGTTGTTTTTATTTGTTTGTTGTTTTTATTAATTGTTATTTTCTTGTATATATTTGAATTTATTTATTTCCGATTTTATGTAATTTGACTTTATCATCATTATTCTGTATATATTGTATGAATGTGTACTACATCTCTATTACTACTGTTCATTATGTAACAAACTGTAATATTTCTCAATAAAAATAAAAAAAATATTACGTCAAAATGTAGGTTTCATACTGATTTAAACAGTCTGACAGGGCTTAAATGCCGAAATTTTAAATTTTCTCCTTCTAAAGTACCTTTTATTTTGCATATTTCAGAATATGACCAATATCATCTTATTAGTATTGATATGCAACCGCTGAATATACAAGTTTTGCAAATTTGATATCCAACTAAAGAAGAAAAGAGGGCAAATATTATTTTTTCCGAACATGAGAATAGATGTATAATATATAATATAATATACCGTTAAAAAGCTGAAAAGTTTAGAAAAAATATTATACACAAGCTAGTAAAAGTTAATAGAGAGTGATGAAAAACGGAATTAACTAACTGACAGTTAAAGATAATAATTAATAGATTATTTAATAAAACATTTGTTTCTATCGAAACTTAATTCAATTAATCTTTTTACTTCACTTACCTATTTATTACTTTCACTTACCTATATATGAAATATATAGTAAGGGAAAGTATGGCGTTCGTGAATATTTTCGAATTCCACTTTTCGGCGGAAATACACGTTTTAGGGTCTCCGGAGTCCAAATGACCAAGTCCAACAAAAAGGTCTGTGTGTGTGTGGTAACTCCTGGGGGAAAACGAAAAGTCCTATGAAACTGAAATTTTATATTTAAGACATCTATTCGTCCAAGATGTTACAGAATCTTCTTTATCAAAATCAGCTTACCGGGAGATCTACTTTATACCATGCATTTAGCACCTTTTTACGATTTTTCTTCAGTTAATTATTAAATCATTTGATATTTTATAAGATTGTTAGCAACAAGATGCGGTTATTTCAATTGAACGACATTAAAAGAATTTTGAAGGAATGTGTTTTGAATGAGGCTCAAACCAATATGATATTATCATAAAAAGATTAACAAAAATCGCGATTCTAAGTATTACTAAGTGGGTATTTTTAATGAAGCAAATGTATATATTTTTTGTCAATTCAGGGTTAGGTTATTTTATTTATGGGCACAAAACATCTGGGGTCTTTAGCGCTCTTTTCTATTTACATAAAAATTTCATTAGATTTTTTTTATACAAATCAAATGTTTTTAAAAACTCAATTGTTTTTCTAATCATTGTGGTGTTGTCACCTAGTATCCTCTTGAGGTTTCTTTGAATATTTTCTGTCTAAAAATAGTTGTAGTAGAGTGGGCAGTCCTCAAAGATGTGGCAGATGGTCAGTCGCTGTTTGCAGTTCTCGCAGCTCGGAGGTGTACTTTTCTCTATAAGGTATCCATGGGTCAGTCGCGTGTGCCCTATTCTTAAGCGAGTCATGACAACACCTTCTCGCCTGTTGACACTGTTGGCGCTCTTCCACGGTTGAACATCGGATTTGATACTTCTTAACTTATTCGACTCTTCTGTATTTTTCCAAAGCTCGGCCCATGCCATTGTCGCTTGTTTTTTTAGATAAGCGCATGTATCAGATTTTGTAAATATCAGGGTGATTTTTGTATAGGATAATGCTGCTTCTTTGGCTGCTTGGTCTGCTTTTTCGTTGCCTTTTATCCCTTCATGCGATGGTGTCCAAACAAGAACCACGCTTTTGTTTATACATTTTATCATCGAGGCATTGGCTTGGGCTTTCTTTATCACAGTATCATTGGAATAAATATTTGTAAAAGCCATAAAGAAAGATAAAGAGTCCGTAAATATTACGAATTCTTCTTCTTCACACTGGAGGATTTTGTATAGTGCTGAACTAATTGCGTAACTTTCTGCTGTGAAGTTGCTAGCAGTGTGTGGAAGTCTGTACTTAACTAGATTGGGTTCGATTACAACAGAACATCTAACGCTATTTTCTGTTGGTCAATTCATTAATTGTTCATTCTGTTCAACACCTTCATTTTTGGAAGTTTTCATTTTTTTTTTTGTATAATATTTCTTATTTCAAAAATACCTATGTCAAGTTAGTCTTTTGGACAGACATATTATATTATTTTACATTTCAATGTACAATCTGTTATTCTTAAGGGACCCAGCCCCAAAATAATTTTTTTTTCTCTTTATATTTCTATAATGATTTCATTTATTTAATTAAAGTTATAATACAAATTAAATTTACAAATTTTATGAATACAATTCATATATTTTTATGACTAATAGGTAGGTCACAAAAATAAAAAATAATGGAAAAGAGAAAAGGAAAGGGAGGATGGTGACAGGCTATAAGAAGCCAATCATCGACAGGAATTTTAAATGAAATTCTTAGTCATATTGAATCCTCCCAACACTCCATCTTCCACATCTACACAGTTCATCAATTTATTCAATATATCGCTGGCTATGAATTTATGAAAAATTATTAGCTACCAAATTATCCTTATCTTCATTACTTTTGACAAAGATATATCTTTTGGCTGGGTGTCTGTAACTTTAATTGCGTAAAGTTTTTTTTTTTTTTTACCCTCAGTTTGATACACGCTTGATTTCTCTGTTGGTGTTACTTGGGTCAAAAATATAATATACTCTAAGTCAGAAATATAGTGGAAATATATATGTATTTTTTTTAAATTTTAAAAATGGATAACCATGTTTACAAAGGATTCATAAATTTCACATGTTCACATTAAAAAATCTAGTGGAGGCAACACACGAATTTCACTTATCTCCGGTCTTAAAATCAATTTAAATTTGTTTTAAATACAATTAGAGATGAAATATAGGTAAGTGAAAAAAAATCTGGTGCATGCAACACACGAAATTTACTTATTTCCGGTCTTAAAATCAATTTAATTTTTTTTTAATACAGTTAGAGATGAAATATAGATAAGTGAAAAAAAATCAGGTGCATGCGACACACGACTTTCACTCCGTTGTTAAAATCAAATTAAGAATTTTTAAAAACATTTAAAGATACAAATAAATTGTTAAAGAATTAATTATTTTTAATTTCAATAGAAACATGTGTTTTATTATATAATCTATTATATTTTTATCTACAGCAATCAGTTATTTTTATCGGCTTTTCAGCACTCTCCATTAACCTTTAGAATTCCGTGTACTAGATAATATTTTTTCTAAAATCTTTAGCTATCCAACGATATATTATACATCTATATTACTATTCTTGTGTTCAAAAACATAAAAATAACATTAAACATATGTTTGCACTTTTCTCCTTTAGTTTTTTATCAAATTCGCTCAACTTGCATATTTACCAGTTATTTATCAATGGCAATAAGACGATGTTCCATTTTTTTTTAATCTATAAAATTAAAGGTTTTTTAGAGTAAGAAAATTTAAAATATCGGCATTTAAGTCCTGTCGTACTATTTTGAACAGAATGAAACCTACATGATATTACCGCCCATTAAATTTTACAGCGATATAGCGAGTTTAATCAAAATCATTAGAGCCATTTATGAGAAAATCGTAAAAAGGTGCTAAATGCATGGCATAAAGTAGATCTTCCGGTCAGCTGATTTCGATGAAAAAGATTCTGTAACATCTTGGACGTATAGTTGTCTTAAATATGAAATTTCAGTTTTATAGGACTTTTGGTTTTCGCCCGGGAGTTACCACACAGACATACACACGCACACACAGACCTTTTTACCAGACTTGGTCATTTGGACTCAGGAGACCCTAAAACGTGTATTTCCGTCGAAAATTGGAATTCGAAAATATTCACGATCGCAATACTTTCCCTTACTATATATTTCATATATAGGTAAGTGAAAGTAAAAATTTAATATAGGTTATACGTTGTTGAAAACCAAAGGATTAAATAATAAAATATCTATAATATAAATTCGTATATTATATGACATCGTAAAGCGTATTAACTGAAACTATTGTTACATTATTTAATCTGAAATAAATATTTCCATTTAACTTTTGAAAATATAATGTTTTTCGAATTAATTCAGCTCAAGAAAAAGTTGAGATTATGTGATTTGAATACTATATATTTTCATATTTATGTCAGAATTTCATATTTATATATTATTAAGTGATTTTTGCACATCCTTGTATTGGGATGATGCAAAATTAATGCAGGTTTTTAGTAGGTATTGTAAATACGCCATATCTTTACTTTAACCATATATATTTAATCAAAATAATTTCCATCTGAATCAATGCACTTTTGCCAACGTTCAACAAGCTTTCTTATTCCACCAGAAAAAAAATCCGAATCCCTGGACTCAATGAAATCACGAAAAGAATTTTCAATGTCGTCCTGGTTTTGAAAATTTTTCTCCCTCAAAAAGTTGTCCAGATGCCTGAAAAAGTGGAAGTCTGTAGGAGAGAGGTCAGGTGAATAAGGCGGATGTTGGAGAACTTCGTAGCCCAACTCGTGCAGTCGTCGAAGCGTTGGTTGTGCAACGTGTGGTCTGGCGTTATCGTGGAGCAGGATCGGCCCCTTCCGATTCATCAATGCTGGGCAAAGACGTTGCAATTTTCGAGTTCCGAGTTCCGCCGCCATTTCTCGTGTGGTTTTGGTTGGGTCTTCTTCCACTTTTGACTCAGCTGGTCGTTGTCCAGAGCAAGATGACGGCCCCGACCTTCCTTGTCTTCGAGGTCGAAATCTCCTCTGCGAAACTTCTGGAACCAACGCTGCACCGTGCACTCATTAATAGCCCCCTGACCCCACACTTCATTAATATTACGAGCCGTTTGCGCAGCGCTGCGCCCTAATTTAAATTCGTAAAAATAAATTTGACGAAAATCGCACTTTGACATTTTCGATTCAAGACCTTTGAACACACTGAACAAAACGATTTTACTAAACAAATTCATGGTGAAAGAGAGGGTATTAGATAAGGTTTGTTTTGGTATAATAATGATCAATGTTAGGATTAGCTTTGTTTACACAATTGGAATTAAGACATTGCAATAAAGGAAACCTGCATTAATTTTGCATCAACCCAATACTATGAGTGTGTACTACAACAGCCTACTAAAGCCAAGTAATCGCTACATCATTGTAAGTGGTCGGAGAGCCCAAGTCCCACAACTTGAACTAACTTTTGAGATCCAGCACTTCCTTAGTCATTCATTAGTGATTTCCTCTTCATTTAAATGGTTCTTAAGCCTTTGAAGGATTTTGGGTGGCAGATAAATTAGGTTTTGTATGATTTCAAGTATTTTGTATTATTAGGAAAACTGGCATTTTGGTCATTATAACAAAACATTTGTCGTGATCTGTTCAAAATTCTTTCAAAAGTTTGATTTACAACAATTTTATTTTGAGTCTACTTATCGAGACTTATTTCCCATATTTAGGAATCCCTTTAATTTTTTTACCATTATATTTTATTTTAAAGCAGTATTTACATAAATAATAAAATTACAAGTAACAAATAAAAAATAATAATAATTGATTCAGTTCTGCGCTTGCGCTAGTTCATTAACATACGTCGTTATATCGTCTCTTCTTTATGAACAGTTTTTAGTGTGTAATAATTGTTTTTATTACATATAAACAATTAGTGATTGTGCAACAACATTCGTTGTCAACAATGGACTAATCCTACTGACTGTAAGTAGTAATATTTACGATTACTTAGTTGTCGTATGAAGTAGAGCTGAGAAGCCTTATCTTTTTCGCCATATTGCGATCCCCACTCAGCTTCCTCAGCTTGCCAGTCTTCCACTGACCCCTGGAGGGGCCACGTCGCGCTCCGGACAACAAGGTCAAGGTCGCGCGGACGTATTTTTTTTGTTTTATTTTTTATTTATTTTTTTTATTTTTATGTATCAATGAGATACTATCACCAAGTCATGGCGGGAAAGGCAAGCATTAAACGCTCCAGGTCAGCTGGCTCTTCTGCTTCCCCGGTCAAGCAAAGGCAAAGACGTAATAACAAACGCCCTACGCCCCCCTCATCAGCTGCTTCTAACGAACAGGAACCACAACCCGGGACTTCATCGCAAGGGATGACTGAGGAATCTCCCTTTTTTACTCCTAACCCCTACCAAGTACTCCATATCGAGAAAGAGGTCATGGAATCAGAATCTACACCGAGAGATCCCCGCCCTCCTCCCATATTTGTTAAAAATATAAGAAATTTTCAACTCCTATGCACCCAATTAAATAAAATCATTGATAGCAAAAGCTACACATGTCTAACGCGTATCAATGACACAAAAATATCACCCGATTCAGCTGATGTGTACCGCAAAATAGTAAAATATCTTACTGAAACAAAAGCTGATTTTCACACGTATCAGCTAAGAGAGGAGAGGGCATTAAGGGTGGTAATAAGAAATTTCCACCCCTCTACACCAGCTGAGGAAATAAAGGAAGAACTGACGTCTCTTGGGTTCAAAGTGCGTCAGATAACTAATGTGATGAAAGATAATATAGAAGAATCAGGTGACAGGAGTAAAATTCCTTTACCTCTATTTTTTGTGGACTTAGAACCGTCTCCAGGAGTAGAAAAAATTTATGAAGTGGAAAAACTCTATTACACGAGAGTAAAGATTGAAAAGCCCTATGTAAAAAGAGACATTATACAATGCCACAATTGTCAAGCATACGGCCACACGAAAACGTATTGCCACCACATACCGCGCTGTGTTAAATGTGGTGAACAGCACAAGTCTGAGCAGTGCAATAAATCTCGGATAATCCCAGCAGTTTGCGCTCTGTGCCACAAGGGACATCCGGCGAATTACAAAGGCTGCGAGATTTACAAAAATCTCAAGTCAAGATTTCTGAAGCCCCAGCGCCAAGAGGAGACTAGACCGAGGAGAAACCCATCAAAATTCGTCGACCCGACAGTTTCGTTCTCCCAACAACTTGGTGGTGGTGACCAGTCTACTCAGTGTGAGGCCACGCCGGTTCAACATACACTCAAGCATCCCGAACCTGAATCTCAACCACCTCAAAATTTTAATTCTCAAAAACTTCCCCAGCATCAAATTTCTCCTATCCCTCCTCCATCAAATGTCACAGACCTCACCAGTTTAATGACATCATTCATCTCAGAAATAAAATCAATAGTTATGCCTCTGATATCAGTCCTAACAAACCTAGTATCAAATTTAATTCCTGCCTTGAAAAAGCCCTAAATGATTCCACCCAACTCCATTTCCATTCTCCTCTGGAATGCGAATGGTGTTCGAAATCATATTAATGAACTAACTTTATTACTACACGACAAACGTATTGACGTAGCTCTTATCACTGAAACACGACTAACTAACAAACGATCATTCAACATCCCAGACTACCAAATATACCGAACTGACCATCCCGATGGAACAGCTCATGCCGGCACTGCTGTCATCATCCATCGCTCCCTCTCCCATAATTTATTACCCTTACCAGTCCATAACTTCCTCCAAACCACTGCTGTAATTATACAAACCCGTCATTTTCCTATAACAGTAGTTGCAGCATACTCTCCTCCAAAAATACCTATTTCCGAAATCCAATTTAATTTATTCCTTAATTCCTTCGGGCATTATTTCCTCATAGGTGCGGACTTAAATGCCAAACACCAGCAATGGGGAGCCAGAACTACAAATTCTCGCGGGCGAACATTGCTGTCTGCACTCTATTCCACTCACTGTAATATCCTCTCCCCCGATTCCCCTACCTATTGGCCTACTGATCCTCACCGTACCGACCTCCTTATTATTATCCAATGCTAGGACCTTAATCATTCCGTTCCCGGCTCGATGACCTTTCCTCCGATCATAGCCCTCTTACCCTGACTCTCTCATTATCTCCTATTCCGAAACTCCCTCCACCATCATTCCTAAGAGGCCCAGTTAATTGGAACCTCTTCCGCGAAATAATAACGGATGGAATAGACCTCAGAGTATCCCTCAAATCTCCACAAGATCTTGACGATGCAGTTGATTCTTTACTACCCTTATCCAACAAGCAGCCTGGAATGCATCTTCACCTTCTCCTTCCCCAAAATACTACCAGAAGAATCCTATACCCCAAAACCTCCTAGATCTAATCCATACCAAACGACGCTCTAGAACCCTCTGGCAAAGAACCAGGCACCCAGACGATCGTAAATCCTACAATTATTACACCAAATTAGCTAAAAAGAAATTAGATACCTTTCGATCCCAATCCTACAATTCCTATCTTTCTTCACTATCTATCTGCGACAATTCCCTCTGGAAAGTAACCAAAAAAGTTCTTAAATACCAATTCATCTCCCATCCCATCCGACGTGAAGATGGATCCTGGGCTTCGTCGGATGAGACTAGAGCGGAAGAATTTGCCAAATACCTTTCTAAAGTTTTTATCCCACACCCCGAGCTCAATCCTGCCCATACAGCTAACGTAAAGGAATTCCTTTCCTCTCCAATTCCTCTCTCTCCATCCCCTAAAGCTATTAACCCCTCTGAGGTCAAATTCCTTATAAAGAAACTAAAACCTCGAAAAGCTCCTGGCTATGACCTCCTCAATTCTAAGATCCTTCGTCAACTGCCCCAAAAAGCAATTATATTCCTTACCTACCTCTATAATAGTATCCTCCGTACAACCCACTTTCCTTTGGTGTGGAAACACTCCATCATTCTCCTTTTTCCCAAACCTGGTAAACCTCCCAACAACACCTCATCCTATAGGCCTATTAGTCTCCTTCCGATCCTTTCAAAAATCTTTGAAAAAATCCTTCTCAAGCGTATCCTACAGTTAATTGAAATTCCTTTCCACCAGTTCGGATTCCGCTCACAGCACTCCACTGTACAACAAGGCCTACGAGTGGTTGACCATATATCCTTTGCACTTGAAAACAAGCAATATTGCACTGGTGCCTTTCTGGACGTTGCTCAGGCATTCGACCGGGTCTGGCACGATGGCTTGCTTTTCAAACTAAAAACCCATTTACCCCAATCCTTATATCTAATCCTACAATCCTACCTTTCAAACCGTTCCTTCAGAGTCCGCTCTGGTTCAGAATTTTCCAATAGTTACCTGATCGAGGCTGGTGTACCTCAAGGCAGTGTCCTAGGTCCTGTCCTCTATCTCCTATTTACAGCTGACATACCTACGGATCCTGATACCTTCTTAGCAACTTTTGCCGACGATACTGCCATTTTATCAACCCAATCAGATCCCGAAATTGCATCTTCCTATCTACAAAGACATCTATCCTTGATTGAATTTCGGTGCGCTAATTGGCGTATCAAAATTAATGAATCCAAATGTAAGCATATCACCTTTACCTTTCGCCGCAGATCCTGTCCACAAGTCAATTTTAACTCCATACCCCTTCCCTGCTCTGACACAGTCCGGTATCGGGGATTCTTACTAGACAAAAGACTAACGTGGAACCCACACACTCGACTTAAACGACAAGAACTCAACAGACGATACGGCCAACTATATAGACTACTAAACAGAACATCAAAACTTTCTGTTGCTAATAAACTATTAATTTACAAGACGATTCTAAAACCGATATGGACCTACGGACTCGAACTGTGGGGGACAACTAAATTTTCGAACATCAGGCGTATCCAATCCTTTCAGTCCAAAGTTCTTAGAACAATAGTCAATGCTCCCTATTATGTTACAAACAAGACCTTACACAATGATCTGAATATCCCATTTGTCCTCGATTTAATCCCATCTAAATTCCTAAACTTCCACCAGAGGCTAACTCACCTTCCTAATCCTTTATCCCAATCCCTATCTAGCTCCAGCCATCCCTATAACCCTCCTCGTAGGTTGAAACGGCAGTGGCCTAGAGACCTCTTATAACTAAGCAATGCTGAGTGTTGGCAATGGCCAGCTTCTCCACTCACGCCTGAGAGTCTGTGGCTCTAGCGCCCTCTCTCAGTCTTCACTGGCTTATTAGACCGGTGACGCGACTGACTGAGAGGCGCTGGGATCTCCTAGCCTTGGGCCCCAACACCCACTTGTGGGCGTCGGGGTTTAATTCGGAGTTCCCAGGGGCAGTATGTAAATATTGTATATATAAGTATGAATGTGACCAAGATTATTATTATTTATTTCTTTTATTTTCTTTTTATCTTTATTTACGGTTATTTATTCTTCTTTATATTTTATTTATTTCTATTTATTTTGTATTCATTTATTTTTATTTCTTTATTTTGTGTACATAAGGAATGAATGAACTCTAATATCACTAATACTTATTGCCCAAGATTGTGGCAGATTGTATTATTTCTAAATAAATAAAAGTTATAAAAAAAATAAATAATTGATTGGAACACTAATATGTAATGTTGTACCAATTACCAACACAATTTGTAGAGCTTTTGGAAGTATTAAGATACATTTTATTAATCATGAATATTTTTCTTCCGGAAAAATTAATATCATTAACATTTTTTATACGGAGGATGGTTATGACCATATGAATAAAACTGGAAGAATTTTTAGTGAACAGAAATCCTACAATTTAATATTGAAGAAAGTGTAGTTCTGAAGATAGAAACAAAAAAACTCCCGTAACGTTGACTCAAGATGAAATTATTGTAATTTTTTTTTTTAACAATTAAGAACCGTTTTATTAATCCAAGTCCTTATACATTTTTAATACTTAAAAAGTGAAGAATAATAAAAAATATGTTTTTTTATGATAAATTTTTATGACACTTTTCTCTCAAGCCATGTTTCCATCAAAGTTTCAATTACATAACTGAATTTCTAATATTTTAAAATGCTTCTGCAAAATTTAAAAATACATAATTCTTATAAATTCATCAAATTGTATATTTTGCTTTTATTTTAGTGTTATGATATTATATCGATAATTTCTCTATTTAGGTGACTAATTCATCCACGTAAAATTATAATACCTTAAAGGCATAAAATGATTCGAAGACCAAACATTCCATTGACTGATGGATTTAAATAATCGATTTTTTTTATATTAAAATAATCGGTTTTAAATTGTGTTCTAATGAAAATGAAATAAAAGTAAATTTATTATTATTATTGGGACGAGTAGTCCCCTTAGAATAACAAAAATGTACATTAAAAATGTCATTTGTACGGTCTTTTAAGACGATTTTTTTTCTCGAAACAATGAATAGTTATGATCTATGGCTTAAGATATTACTCATATCAGGAAAATTGAGAGTTAAGCAGATGGTGAAACAAATTATGTTTAAAAGTGGTTAAAGATAAAACTTTACGGATGGATACAGGCAAGGAATTGAAAAATTGGTTAGCACTAGTGACAAAGAATTTTTTATAGGGTTAACAAATAATCGATAGTTTTCTAGATCAGTACGACTTGAGGAAGATTTTCATATTTATTAATATTAAAATAAACACAATTTTTCTTCCATATTATCATTGTTTTACAATTTGTCAAATGCAGTAAACGTTTCGGGGCTTTTCCCCTGTTATCAAGACTTTTTACTTTCACTAACAATACGAGTGTATTGTAAAGAAAAGTATTGCGATCGCAAAAATTTTCGAATTCCAGTTTTTAATTGAAATACACGTTTTAGGGTCTCCAAAAAAACCAAGTCCCGCAAAAAGGTCAGTGTGTGTGTACGTGTGTCTGTGTGTGTGTACGAGTGTGGTAACTCCCGGGCGGAAACGAAAAGTCCTGTGAAAATGATATTATATATTTAAGACGACTATACGCCCGAGATGTTACAAGAACTTTTTCATCAAAATCGGCTGACCAGAAGAGCCACTTTATGCCGTGCATATTGCACCTTTTTATGATTTTCAAAAAAACGGTTCCAAAGATTTTGATTAAACTCGCTATATCGATGTAAAATTTAATAGGATTTAATATCATGTTGGATTCATTCTGATTGAAATAGTTTGACAGGGCCTAAAAGCCGATATTTTAAATTTTCTTCTTCTAAAGTACCTTTAATTTTGTTGATTCTATAAAAATAACATTTTATATTGTTACCACTGATGAAAAACAGGTAAATATATAAATTGAATGAATTCAATACCCAACTAAAGGAAAAAACTGAAATAAT
This sequence comes from Piezodorus guildinii, assembly GCA_023052935.1. Taxonomy (NCBI): domain Eukaryota; kingdom Metazoa; phylum Arthropoda; class Insecta; order Hemiptera; family Pentatomidae; genus Piezodorus; species Piezodorus guildinii. The sequence goes on along the minus strand of CM041298.1, from coordinate 76,237,845 downwards.
ATTTTTCTTATGCAATTTTTCGTTTTTGAAGATAAGAACAGTAATATACATGTGTAATATACCGTTGGAAAGCTAAAGATTTTAGAATAAAATATTATCTAATACACAAGCTTGTAAAAGTTGATAAAGAGTGATGAAAAGCCGATAAAACTGAGTGATGATTTTAGATAATAATGTAATATATTTTTTAATAAAACACATGTTTCTATAGAAATTCCATTTAATTAATTCTTTTATGGTTTTACTCATTTTTATCTCTTACTGTACTTGAAAACTCTTTAATCGATCTTAAAAGCGGCGGTAAGTGAAAGTCGTGTGTTGCCCGCACCAAATTTTTTATTTATGCTTACTATTTTCTTTAGCTCACAGCTACATCCGATTATAAGTGAACCAATAGTCAACCTTATAAGCGGATGTAGCTGTGAGCTAAAAAAAAATCTAGTGCGGGCAACACACGACTATCACTTACCTCCATTTTTAAAATCAATGAAAGAATTTTCAAATACAGTTAGAGATAAGAATACGTGAAAATATTAAAAAATTAATTAAATTGAATTTATATAGAAACATGTGTTTTATTAAAAAATCTATTATATTATTATCTAAAATAATCAGTTAGTTTTATCAGTCAGTTTTCTTTTCATCACTCTCTAGTAACTTTTAAAAGCTTGAGTATAAGATAATATTTTTCCTAAAATCTTTAGCATTCCTACGGTATATCATACATGTATATTACTGCTATTATGTTCAAAAACAAAAAAATGCATTAATTTTTTTTGTTTTCAGTTTTCTCCTTTAGTTGTTTTTTAAATGTGCACAACTTACATATTTAGCTGTTTTTCATCAGTGGTAACAAGATAATATAGTTATTTTTATAGAATCAACAAAATTAAAGGTACTTTAGAGAATGAAAATTTAAAATATCGGCATTTAAGCCCTGTCAGACCATTTTAATCCCAATGAAAGCTAAATTATATTAAAGCCCATTAAATTTTACATCGATATAGCGAGTTTAATCAAAATCGAAAAACAGTGCAAAAGGCACGGTATTAGGTGGCTCTTCTGTTTAGCTTATGTTGCTGTAACATCTCAGGAGTATAGTTGTAAATATGAAATTTCATTTTTATAATTGAATTGAAATTTTATAATAAAAATATGAAAATTTTCACGATCGCAATAATATGCAATAAGTGCTGGTTTTAATATGAACAGATCATCGATGTTTTGGATATATCGCCGATTAATCGATATTTCTTGAGATATAAAGTGTAAAAACCTTCCTCTTTGGTGATTAAAATCGATTCCCAGATTGAAAGTCTCTTCCCAAGTGTGGGCTGAATGGGAGCTCATTGTGGGGGGAGGGAGGGAGGGGCGGAGGACAACAAAGTGATTAGACAGAACGAGGGCACTTAATGTGTTCTTCTTAATCTTCGATTCCTCTCGAGTGGTCTTCTGCTCTACCGCAACGTCCTTATTTCCTATCCTTTATTCACAACAAGAGAATTTTCAAAGCTTGTAATAATGATAATACGCTCGTTTTGTCGCTGAAATTCGTAATAGCAAGGAGTATAGATGACTCAGCTGGACCAGAGGTACATCACCATGCTTCACTGACCATTCGATATTGTTCGCAACAATTACCATACAAGATTAGTTCAGAGTTCTTTAGATACATTAAATTTGCAAAATCGCCATTTATTCTTCTCCATCACAGACTAACAAAGAGAATGGTAAAATACATAGAATCTCTCGTTCATAGAGGAGAAGGAATTCAAAATGTTAAAAGATCTGGTGCGGGCCAAACACAACTTTCACATATACCTCCGTTTTTTAAATCGATTAAAGAATTTTCAAATTGAACTTCTATTGAAACATGTGCTAACCTGTTATATTTTGATCTAAAATAATCATTCAGTTTTATCGGTTTTTCGTCACTCTTTATTAACTTTAACAAGCTTGTGTATAAGATATTATTTTTTTCTAAAGTCTTTAGCTTTCCAACGGTATATTATACATCTATATTACTGTTCTTATTGTCAAAAACAAAAAAATTAATCATAAAAAATATAATTTTAGTTTTATCCTTTAGTTGGGTATTGAATTCATTCAATTTATATATTTACCTGTTTTTTATCAGTGGTAACAATATAAAATAGTTATTTTTATAGAATCAACAAAATTAAAGATACTTTAGAAGAAGAAAATTTAAAATATCGGCATTTAAGCCCTGTCAAACTATGTTAATCAGAATGAAACCTACATCATATTAAAGCCTATTAAATTTTACATCGATATAGCTAGTTCAATCAAAATCGTCGGAACCGGTTTTAAGAAAATCATAAAAAGATGCAATATTCATGGCATAAAATGGCTCTTCTGGTCAGCCAATTTTGATGAAAAACATCTTGTAGCATCTCGGGCGAATAGTTGTCTTAAATATAAAAATTTCAGTTTCATAGGACTTTTCGTTTCCGGGAGTTACTACACACGGACACACACACAGACATTTTTGCGGGACTTGCTTATTTGGAAACCCAGGAGACCCTAAAACGTGTATTTCCTTTAAAAACTGGAATTCGAAAATTTTCACAATTGCAATACTCTCCCTTACTATATATAGTAAGTGACAGTAAAAAGTCTTGATAATGGGGAAAAATCCCTGAAACGTTGACTGCATTTGACAAATTGTAAAACAATGATAATAAAAAAAGATATGGAAGAAAAAGTGTGCTGGTTTTAATATTAATAAATATGAAAATCTTCCTAGAGTTGTACAATTCTACAAAAACAAAATATTTTTTCAGTTTTCTCCTTTAGTTGTATATCAAATTAGCTCAACTTGCACATTTTAGCTATTAATTATCAATTCTAACAATATAATATGGTTATTTTTATAGAATCTAAAAAATTAAAGATTCTTTAGAAGAAAACAATTTAAAATATCGGCATTTAAGGCCTGTCAGACTATTTCAATTAGAATGAAATTTAAACGATGTTAAAGTCCATTAAATTCTACATTGATATAGAGAGGTTAATCAAAATCGTGAGAGCCTTTTTCGAGAATACATATATATATATTCCTTTATTAAATTCTAGAAAAATAGACCTAGAACTATTTCAAACTTACCTCGCCGGTATTTCTAGCTGCCTTTCCTATACTTGGACTATTTGGAATGCGTCGCGAAATATCTCCTATGACCGAAGAGAGTCCAATAAAGAAATCGGATTCCAGGAGCGTCGCATTGGTTGAATACCCCAGCCGAAGGAGTCCTTCCAGAGCTCGTCTTTATCCTGCATTAATATATATAGCAAACTGCCCAGATCATGAATTCCTTCAAAGGTATAAGATACTTCGAGTTCCACTAAGGTTATTTTCGGAGAGAAATATATTTACTAAATAACGAGCTAGTTTTAAGCTAACACAGACAATTTTAGATTATCCTATTATGAAGAGTATATTAATTTAATTAGGTTATTTAGGAACAGTCTCTTCTTTAAACTATTATTCATTTTTTTAAAAATTCATTTATTGAAATGTACAACTGTATGTTCATACATCAAGTAAATATGCTACAATGATAATACACATAAAAAAAACATGAAGAGAAACTGCCCATTGGCAGCACTCTAGTAGTGAATCTACACAAGAAGGTCTCGAGGCCATCTTCTTTTCAGACGCCTCGGCGGATTGTCAGGAATTGAAGTAGAAGCTGAAGGATTGAAACTAGTGGATTAGAGTGGGAGTGGAGTTTTTCATGGAAGGAGTGATACCTGGTACGGGCCAAATCAGCAACATATGGAACATTAAGGTCTTTGTGAATGATTTTGTTGGTGACAAAGTAAGGAGCGTTAATTATTGATTTTATACTTTATTATACATAATTAACGTTTCGGGGCCTATACGCCTCATCTTCAGAATTTTTAGTCATCCACTAATAGCAATTTAATATTATAGTAATTTAAACATTAAACAATAATAAATATCACAATTAAACAATTCATAATCACGCTATAATAAAATTAAATCAGTATTATATCTCTACTTACATAAATTAAATACTATGGAAAAGGCCGAAAAGTTAAAAATAAAAACAATAAAAAATTATCAAATAAATATTATAAATGGGACAAAAAAACAGTTTAACTTCTTCAAATTAAACTACATATCAGGTTCAACAGATAGTATAAAAAAGACATTTAAACAATATGACCATAGTAATATTAAATTTGGATAAATTGAATGCATATATGACCAATATGAAGGACAAAATAGAAAAAGATAAATTAAATACCATATGTATAAAATATAAGAATAACGTTTATGTACGTTGAAATATAATATAATGTGCTCGGCCAACAGACAAAATTAACATAATTAGTTATTATTTACAATAACGATATAAAAAAGAAGAATAAATATTATAAAATAAAAAAAAACTTCTGTAGAAGATCGTGTTGAACAAAATAGTGAATGAATCAATTGACGAACAATCTTTGCATTTACAGCAGACACTAATTTTCTTCATTCAAAAAGGTATAGCCGGGTTAGGATGGTAAATCTGCCCCGTGAATTTTTTTTACTCAAACTTAGGGGATCGATTTGGTGTCAAATAAAAATAATTCACCTAAATTTTTAGATTTTTAATATAAAACGGTTTTCATGATTTTTTTTTAAACCACTTTTCCCGATTTTTTTTAGTGAAATTTGAAATTAATTATTGATGATTTTTTTCTCTGATTCTTAAGATTCAAAGGCATGAAAAAATGATATATATTTTTTTTTAACATAATATTTTATTTGCACCTGTATATGTTACAATCAGCAAATGAGTTATATTTGATAAATATAGCATGGGTTGGCATGAGGGAGATAGTACCCAGTGGTGCATCCTCCTGACATTCAAAAACAAACTATTTTTTCAGGCTAGGAGGTCCCTCATCCAACTCCTTTTCAGCCTACGCCGAGTTATGTATGGTATGTCAGTTGTAGCCATGTTTTGTACAAATTTGTTGGGTGATTGTCTATGTAAACTGAAGGGCAGATTCCGCGTCTAAGTGTAAATGTAATATGTAGTGACTTGTCATGGTTAATTTTTAACTTCCATTTCTTACACCAGTTTTGTACGTTGTCCAAATGGTGTTGTAATATCATACTGGTTTGTATAGGGTCTGTGTTTCTCGTAATAATTGCAGTGTCGTCGGCATATGTCGCAGTTAAGATGTTTTGGTCTGTTGGTAAGTCATATGTGTATGTTAAGAAGAGAAGAGGGGCCAGAATAGAACCTTGGGGTACACCTGCAGAGATTGGTTTTATTGATGAGGTCTCAGAACCCTGTCGGACAGAGAAGAAGCGGTTATAGAGAAAAGATTGTAAAACTAAGTAATATGTTCTTGGAAGTATAGGATTTAGTTTAAAAAGAAAACCCTGGTGCCATACCCTATCAAAAGCCTGAAAAAATGATATGATCATGATTCTTAAACGAAAAACCAATTTTTAGCGAAAGAAAGGAAACCAAAATATCAATTTTTAAGCCTTTTTGAAAGGTGTCCATCACTAATGTTTTTCAGAAAATGTCCTTTGTACTCCTCTATACACAAGATTTTTTTTGAGGTAGTAAAACAATTTGAAAAAAACAAAAACTTATTTTTTTCCTGAAATCTTTAACTTATATTTCTTATTATTATTGACAAATATGTAAACAATTATTTCTTACCAAACATTCAGAATCACATTACTCTTTACATTTTACTACAAAATGATTGGATAAAAGCTATGTTTTTCAAATCGCGAGCCAGGTTAGGCGTTCTATAACGTCGTCTATTTAGCTACTATCAATCATTTCTTCTAAGGTCTCGCTTGTTCAGGTATTCTCTAAGAAGGATGTATTCTTACTTAGATTCGGTTAAAAAATAGTTTTCTACACATTTTTCGATAATCTAAAAACTATAAGTTTCTTAAAACGCAAGATTTCAAGGAAAAAAACAGTTTTTAATTTTCATCATATTGTTCTACTACTTCGAAAAAATCGAAAACATTCTTGAGTACAGAGGAGCATAAAAGACATTTTCAGGCAAAATTTGGTGGGTGACTACTTTTTTTCTCTTCTTGTTTTCAGCGATAAACACTAAACTGGGCACACAGTGCATATCAAATACAAATGACGCCATATTCAAATTGCACCCATGCAAAGCAAGTGCGACTCGCTTGTTTTGAAATATTTTTTTTTAGACTATGGAGTTGAGATTGATCTAACAATGCGATCTCTATTGACAAGGGTTCGTAGGGTTGAAAACAATATTTGTTCGATATCTAAACCGAATTCAGTAGACCACCTCGCGCAAAGTAATTTGATCTCAGATGGAGATAAGTGTTATGTAACTTTATTTTATCCATACACGATATAGCTTCGATCCTGTAGGGAAAATTATAACATAAGGGTTCTAAAGCCTTAAAAATAAATAAATATCGCTTACTTTATTTTAGGCACTATTCATCTCTATTATGCTTTAAGTAGTGACTTTTTTTTTTTTTTTTTTTTTTTATAGTAAGAACCAAACATGTACTATTAAACTAATATTGTAATTTATATTGTGTAGATTTTTTTTTTTCGTGTTACTTTTCCTACTGTCTTAAACAAAATATTGTATAATCATTTGTAAATTCAAAGGATGATTGAAACTCTGTTATCATGAAAAAAGGTCTACTGAAATCATGAAACCAAACATGTTTGTATTGAGTGTACATTGTAAATATTATGTAAATAAATCTTCTTCTTTTTTTATGGTTGCCAGATGTATAGAAATGTCTTATGACTCATGACTAATTTGATAATTACAATACATTATACATCTATATTACTAGTCTTATGTTCGGAAAAAGTAATCAGCTATAAAATATGTTATCAAATTATTTGATACTAGTAGACTGGTATTTCTTCTTGCAGCCACATAAATTTGATATAAAAAATTTTAGAAACTCACATTTTAATAGAATAGTGATATTTTATGCTGAAAATGGTTGGAATTAGAATTCCTTGACCTTGTGAAATATGAGAAGAAAAACAGTACCTGATCTAACCTAATAGATTTTTTTTATTAAAGCTAAAAAACCGAAATAAAAGTTTAAAAGTTATTTATTTATCAGCCTTTATAGTTAAATATTTTTTACACGTAGTTAACAAGATGAATACATTTGTTAAATTCATAGAAAGAATAAGTAAAAGTTCATAGCAAATTCCATAATTGCACTATTTCTTATTATAGTACCAAAATAAATAAAAGGTCTGTATGAATAATAGTTTTTTTTTTTTTTCATACCCTCCGGTTTTATTTTTACACAAAATACAAATACAAATATGATATGTACACATGTCACATATATTTTTCCTTCTATTACCCGAAGGTATTCTAAGGAGAATTATGAATAATAGAAAATAAAATCTAGTAGTTGATTACCACACACAGAGACCTTTTTGCGGGACTTGGTTATTTGGACTCAGGGGACCCTAAAATGTGTATTTCCGTATAAAACTGGAATTTGTAAATTTTCAAGATCGCAATACTTTCCCTTACTATTTATAGTAAGTGAAAGTAAAAAAAAACTGGCGCTCTGAATGATAGACCAGGACAAATTTGAATCCACATCCTTCTCCACTGAGTGTGGGCAATCTATGAGACGAGGGTTACAACTACAAAGTGAAATAACTATTTTTTTTTTTTTTTTTTTTTTTTTTTTTTTTTTTATTGAGAAATATTACGGTTTGTTACATAATGAACATTAGTAATAGAGATGTAGTACACATTCATACAATATATACGGAATAATGATAATAAAGTCAAATTACATAAAATCGGAAATAAATAAATTCGAATATATACAAGAAAATAACAATTAAAAAAAAACAACAACAAACAAATCAAAACAACAACCTGTAGTAGAGATAAATACAAGTTGGGATATAAACAAAAATCATATAAGCAAACTTAACTATATACAATATATACAATCTGCTAAAGGGACCCTAGACTCCGCTGCTCCCTCCACAAGTGGGGGGAGAAGCCGAATCCAAGAGATCCCAGCGCCTCTCACCCGGCGCTTCACTGGTGTAAGCCAGTGGAGGCCGAGCTAGGGCGGATTAGCCACAAACATACAGTACATGAGTGGAGGATCTGACCAGTGTCAGAACTCCAGAATAAAAGTTTACAAAACGTCGCGGGGCCACTGCCGTTTCAATCTTCGAGGAGGATTGTAGGGATGGGTGGAGCTGGAGAGCGATTGAGCAAGAGGATTAGGGTGATGAAGAAGGTTCTGATGGAATTTGGAAAATTTGGATGGTACCAGGTCTAAAATAAATGGAATATTAAGGTCGTGGTGTAGGGTACAGTTGGTAACGTAATAAGGAGCATTAACTATTGTTCGAAGGACTTTGGATTGGAAGGATTGGATACGTTTGATGTTAGAATGTTTAGTTGTCCCCCATAGTTCAAGTCCGTAGGCCCATATAGGTTTCAGTACTGTCTTATATATTAGTAATTTGTTGTCGACTGTAAGATGAGATTTTCTGTCCAGTAGTTTGTATAACCGGCCGAATCTGCGGTTGAGTTCTATCCTTTTAAGTCTTGTATGTGGGTTCCACGTCAGTCTTTTGTCTAGTAAAAAGCCAAGGTACCGGACTGTGTCTGAGGAAGGAAGCGGTATGGAATTGAATTTAACTGTTGGACAGGATTTACGTCGAAGGGTGAAAGTAACGTGTGTGCATTTGCTTTCGTTCACCTTAATTCGCCAAGCCTTACACCAGTCTTCGACAAGGGAAAGGTGCCTTTGGAGATTTAGCGATGCTACTTCAGGATCGGAATCGGATGATAAAATGGCTGTGTCATCAGCAAATGTTGCCAGAAAGGTTTTGGGATCGGTAGGGATATCGGCGGTGTAGAGGATGTAGAGGACGGGTCCTAAGACGCTGCCTTGAGGAACACCGGCCTCAACAGAATAATGTTTGGAAAATTCGGAACCACAACGAACTCGGAAGGAGCGGTTTGATAAATAGGATCGGAGGATTAGGTATAAAGATTGAGGTAAATGGGTTTTGAGCTTAAAGAGCAGTCCCGGGTGCCACACCCGGTCAAAAGCTTGAGCTATGTCCAGAAAGGCAACCGAACAATACTCCTTGCACTCAAGGGCGGAGGAAATGTGGTCTACAACTCGGAGTCCTTGCTGAACCGTGGAATGTTGAGGACGGAATCCAAACTGGTGTGGAGGAAAATTATGAAATTTGGCTAGGATTCGTTTTAATAGGAGTTTTTCGAAGATTTTGGAGAGGATCGGAAGAAGGCTAATAGGTCTGTAGGATGACGTACAGTTGGAGGGTTTGCCTGGTTTTAGGAAAAGGATGATAGTCGAGTGTTTCCACAACAGAGGGAAATAGGTAGTGCGTAGGATACAGTTATAGATATATGTAAGGAATGTAATGGCTTTAGATGGAAGTTGTCTTAGGATTTGAGGAGTAAGGAGATCGTATCCAGGGGATTTACGGAGAGGAAGCTTTTTAAGAAGATATTTGACCTCAGAGGGATTGATTGCTTTAGGTGGTAAGGAAATTGGTATCGGTGACGTAAGGAACTCTTCAACTATTGCGGTATGGGTTGGATTGAGATCGGAATGAGGAGTGAATACCTTGGAAAGGTGTAGTGCGAATTCCTGGGCCCTATCTTTGTCAGAAGCAGCCCAGGAATCATCACTACGCCGGAGAGGATGGGATATCAGAGGAGATTTAAGAATTCTCTTCGTGACATTCCACAAGGAATTGTCACGAGTCGAGAGAGAGGAGAGGTAGGAATTGTAGGATTGGGAACGGAAGATCGCCAACTCCCGCTTTAATTGTCTACAATAAAAGTTATAGGAGTGGCGATCTGAGGGGTGACGGGTGCGTTGCCATAATGCTCTGGCTCGGCGTTTAGTGTGGATTAGGTCTAGGAGGTGTTGTGGTAAATGGTTTTTGTAAGGATTTATTTGGAAGTGCTTGGGAAAAGAGGCAGTCCAGGCGGCTTGTTGAATCGAGGTTGTAAAGGAATAGACGGCATTGTCAAGGTCAGTTTGGGTTTTGAGAGTCACTTTGAGGTCAATATCATTGGTGAGGATTTCGCGGAAGAGGTTCCAGTTGATAGGGCCTCTGATGAATGACGGTGGGACAGGTTTAGGAATAGGTGTTAAGGATACATTTAGGATCAGTGGACTATGGTCAGAGGATAGTTAATCAAGGCGAGTTACGGAATAGTTCAGGGAGCCTAATCCGCTGTGGATGAAGAAGTCAAGGATGTCTGGATTACGGTTAGGATCTGTTGGCCAGTAGGTAGGGGAATTGGGAGGTAGGAGATTAAGGCGTCGGGAGTTGAGTGCAGCCTGCAATGTCCGTCCACGAGTATTTGTGGTTCTGGAACCCCATTGTTGGTGCTTGGCGTTTAGGTCTGCACCCAGAATAAAGTGATTCCCCAATGAGTTGAGGAAGGATCCAAATTGGGCAGAAGAAATGGGATGTTTAGGAGGGCAGTATGCTGATGCGATGACGAGCGGAAAAGAAAAGGTCTTGATTATAACAGAGGTGGCTTGTAGGAAGTCGTGGGCGGGAAGTGGGTGTAAGTGATGGGAGAGGGATCGGTTGGACAATGACAGCAGTACCGGCATGGGCTTTGCCGTCTGGATGGTCTGTCCGGTATGTCGTGTATTCAGGTATTTTGAAGTACATTTTAGTGGTTCCTCGCGCGGATCTCATTACCGCGTATGGGGAGCGTCCCACGGGTGGCGGATGTGGGAATGGTCGGTGGAATTTCCTCGGAAGCTCCTCCCGGCTAAGTCCGATGGACTCGCTGACCAACAATGAGAGCGGCCCCCCAGGCTTGCTGGAGGGTGTGACGTAGGTTCGAACGCCCTACTCACATATTTTAGTTCACAAAATATCACCAAAAGTCATGGATTCCTCTGAGGTAAAACGCTCATTATCCGGAGGTAAACTAGTCCCCCGTTCGGGTCTCCGGGTGGGGACTGCTTCAGGGGAATCATGGCGCAAGATGAAAATTAGAGATCTAACAATAGGGACGTGGAACGTTAGAAGTTTAAATACGGCAGGTGGGTTAAAGTCGGTCGCGAATGAAGTTAAGGGGTACCATTTAGATATCGTTGCATTACAAGAGATTCGCTGGCCAGGGGAGGGTTCGTTAACAGAAGGAAAGTATACTATTTGGTACGGGGGGAGCGTTAATTATTGTCTAGGTACCGGGTTTCTGATTAGGAATAGATTTCTTTCCGCATTACGGGACGTACAGTTCTTTAGTGAAAGAATATCGGTTGCTATATTTCAAGGGCGTTGGTTTAAAATCGCGTTTATAAACATTCATTCTCCCACCGAAGACAGTGATGATGAAGTAAAATGCGAATTTTATGATAAACTAGAGTCGGTTTACGATAAGTTACCGCGAAATTACATTAAGATAATACTAGGCGACGCGAACGCAAAGGTTGGAAGGGAAGAAGTATATCGTCCTACAATCGGTAAAGAAAGTTTGCACGAATATAGTAATGATAATGGGACCCGACTAATAAACTTTGCCATTTCGAAAAACCTAGTAATCAAAAGCACTACATTTAAACGTAAGGATATTCATAAGTATACGTGGACATCGCCGGATGGACAAACACGGAATCAAATCGATCATGTTTTAATACAAAACAGATGGCAAAGTAGCATAATTAACGTGAGATCGTATCGAGGTGCAGAATGCGGTTCTGATCATGAATTAGTAATCGCGAAACTTCGACAAAAACTAAATACAAAAAAGAGAACACCGAACTATATTCGTCCCGAGAATTTTGATTTAGTTAAATTGAACAACCTCGAAATTAGAAAACAATTCGCGATAGAAGTAAAAAATCGGTTCGAAGCTTTGGAATCTTTAGACGAGGAACACAAAGATGTAAACAAACTATGGGAAGGGATCAGGGATAATATTAAAGAGGTCGGTAATTTATGTCTTGGAAAAATCGAAAATAAAAAGAACAAACCTTGGTTCGACAGGGATTGTCAAAATATGTGCGAAAAAAGAAAAACCGCTAAACTGAATTCCTTAAATAATCCAAGCGATAATAATGAGGCTTACTTTCGGTTAGTAAAAAACGAAACTTCAAAACTCTTAAAAAATAAGAAAAGAGAGTATCTTAAAGGCAAAATAATAGAAATAGAAAAACACAGAAACGAAAATAACGTAAGAGAGATGTACAAAGGTATAAACAAATCGCGTAAAAGATTTGAACCTCTATTGAATGCGGTTAAAGATGCAAATAACAATATAATTGCGGATCCTTCTGAGATATTAAATAAATTTAAACAAAACTTTGACGGCATCTTAAATACGGAAAATAATAATCAATCTCCTCTCTCTGAATATCAGAGCGCTGAACCATGGATAGACGCACCGAGTAAAGAGGAAGTCGAAATGGCGATAGGAAAATTAAAACGTTATAAGGCCGCAGGAAATGATAATATCACGAGTGAATTAATCAAGGCGTGTGGAGAAGCGGGCGTTTCCAAAATACATTTTTTAGTTAAAAAGATCTGGGAAACTGAAAAAATGCCCGAAGAATGGAAAGAATCAATACTTATTCCGATTCACAAAAAAGGACCGAGGTCGGATTGTAACAACTATCGTGGGATCTCTCTTCTCCCAGTATGCTATAAAATATTCTCATCGATTCTAACTAGTCGAATAACGGAATACGCTGAGGAAATTATCGGAGATTACCAATGTGGTTTTAGGCGGAATTGCTCGACTATTGACCAAATATTTTCCTTACGTCAAATATTAGAGAAGAAATTGGAATACAACGGTGTAGTCCATCAACTTTATATCGATTTTAAAAAGGCTTATGATTCAATAGACCGTCAGAAGCTATATAACATCATGATTGAACAGGGAATACCTAAAAAGTTAGTAAACCTAGTAGAGATGTGTTTGTCGGAAACATTCCATAAAGTTAGAATCGGTCATAATTACTCCGAGAGATTTGAGGTGCGATCGGGTTTGAAACAGGGTGACTCCCTTTCACCTGTGTTATTTAATATAGCTTTAGAATATGTCATAGAAAAGGTGATGTGTACCGAGAAAGGCTTAAATATGGGTGACAAGATTCCGGTTTTGGGGTATGCCGATGATCTGGTACTGCTAGGTGAAGACACGGAAACCATACAACTAAATACAAGTGTGTTAATAAAAACCGGTAAAGAAATAGGACTCGAATTAAATACCGATAAGACGAAGTATATGATCAGTAGCAGAAACGGTGTCGATCTTGGTGATATTGATGTATCAGGTCATACTTTGGAACACGTAGAGAAATTCAAGTATTTAGGTTCAATTATAACTAGAAAAAATGAAATCCAGGAAGAAATAAAGTCCCGGTTAAAGGTGGGAAATGCGTGTTATTATTCAGTTGCTAAGTTACTTAGTTCGCGGCTTCTATCTAAAAACTTAAAGATTAGAATTTATAAAACTATTATTCTTCCAACGGTTCTTTACGGATGTGAAACGTGGCCGCTTACTTTAAAGGATGAACAGCGGCTTAAGGTTTTCGAAAATAAGGTATTGCGTAAAATATTTGGTCCAAAGAGAGATGAGGCCACTGGGGAGTTTAGAAGGTTGCATAACGCGGAATTGCGGAGTTTGTACCCTGTGAATATAATTGAGTTGATAGCATCGCGGAGACTCAAATGGGCGCGTAAAGTTGTTGGGCTTAGTGAGGAACGGATTCCGAGAAAGTTGGTATTCGTTGAACCGACTGGTAGGCGTCCGAAAGGTAGGCCGAAGCGTCGATGGGAGGATTGCATTAAGGCTGATCTCGGGGGCTTGGGCTTGACCGGTGAACATTGGACGAGTCTATGCAGGCGAAGTTTGGTGGTATCGGCATCGAACCTTCGGGTTCGGTAAGCCTATTATTATTATTATTATTGTTTAGTGGTTAGTCTAGTTTCAGTAATGAGTGCAACATCAACTTTTTTGTCTTGCAGTAAGGCTGTAAGTTCGTCAGTGTGAGTTCTAACACCATTCGCATTCCATAGGAGAATAGATAAGGAATTAGGTGAAGTCATTTATGGCTTTTTTTATGGCAGGAATGAGATTTGATACAAGATTCGTAAGGATTGTGATTAGGGGCATGACAAGGGATTTGATTTCGGAAATGAAGGATGTCATCAAACTGGTAAGGTCTGTGGCATTAGAAGGAGGTGGGATATGAGAGATTTGTTGTGGATGAGGATTTTTAGGATTGATTACGTTTTGAGGAAGAGGTATTTGTTGAATGGACTGAGGATATTGGGGTACATTTTGCAGTTCCGGCAGGGCCTCGGTTTCACTACATTGGTTCCCACCTCCAAGTGAAAATGATACATTAGCATCGATTATTTTTGAGGGTTCTCTTCTAGTTCTTGTTTGTCTTGCTGTTTCATCCAGTACCTGGGGTTTTTGATACCTCGTCCTTAGTTCCTTATAGATTTGGCATCCTTTGTAGTTGGCCGGGTGGTCCTTGATGCAATGAGCACATACAGCGGGTGTTGACTTCGGTTTGGTACATTCCACAGACTTGTGCTGTTCACCGCATTTTACGCAGCGTGGTATGTGATAACAGTAACTTTTGGTATGACCATACGCCTGACAATTGTGACATTGAACAATTTCTCTCTTGGTGTAAGGTTTTTCGACTTTTACACTTGTATAGTACAGTATTTTTAGATCATAAATTTGTTCTACTCCTGACAATGGTTCCAAGTCAACGAAGAATAGCGGAAGTTGAACCCTATCTTTTATGACATTAGTGACTTGGCGCACTTTGTAACCCATCTCCATAAGTTCTTCTTTGATTGCTTCAACTGGTGTAGAAGAATGTAGATTTCTTATTACAACTCTAAGAGATCTCTCTTGGCGTAACTGATAAGTGTGGAAATCCGCTTTAGTATCAGTTAGATATTTCACTATTTTTCTATACGTCTCGGCGGTGGTCGGTGATATTTTGGTGTCATTGATTCTACTCATACAGTAGTAGCTGGTGGAGTCGGTAATTTTATTCAATTGAGCACACAACAACTAAAAATTTTTAATATTTTTGACAAATATCGGTGGAGGCCGTGGTTCACTGGGTGTAGGAGCAGATTCCATGTTTTCTTTTTCATTATGTAGGATTTGAAAAGGATTTGGGGTGAAAAACGGAGATTCGTCAGTCATCGCTTGTGACGATGTGCCAGGTTGTGGTTCAGATTCGGTATTAGTACCTGAAGGGGTTGCTTGCTGATTTAATTTTTTATTGGTATCACGGCGGGGTCTTTGATTTATGGGAGGCGTGATTGAACCACTAGATCTTTTAGTTGATGCTTTGGAGGACATCACTTGGTGAAAATATCGCATTTCATGTGAAGAAGATAATAAGATAATAACTAGATGTTGAAAATAAAACAATAACTAAAGAAAAGAAAACCAATCCCGGCCTTGCCGAGCTATTGGCAATCAGCTGATGTGAAGAGGTTACCCAGCATTCACTTTACACCGTAAATTGTAACAAAACTTACTGTTTTTTGCTCCAATATTTACTGCAGTTGTTATCCTGAAGCCTGGTGATGTTTTCAAGATTGCACTGAAGTGAATTCCAACTGAAAAAGCAAGAAATCCAAGAGACGATTTGAATGATGACTGCTATACTCATGCGCATTAACTACTATTAACAACCAGCAATGAGAGTATCTAATGATTCGTAAGTTTCGTAAAATTTGTATCAGTTTGAACAATTATAATATATTTATTTAGCAAAAAAGTGTGTTTCGTTTAAAACCACCATTGAAAAAAAATACATGTGATACGGAAGATTTAATACTATATTTATATTCAGAATTATCTAATTAACCATTCGTTATGTATGAAATAAGAAGGAGGGAAAATGAGTTGTTTTTTTTTTTTGCAGACCAGTTTAATGTTTCCCCATATTCAACGTCTTATTTATACTTAAACTTTATATGAAACAGTTGGAAACAAGACAAGACCCAGCCATTGCTTATTCATCTGCTTCAATAATCCAATGATGACCCATCCCTCAGGAGCAGACTACTTAAGCCTCAATCTGCTTTTAATTTATAATAAAGGATCCTTACTCCACCACTTGCTTTAGCAGTTTATTTCAAATTAGATCATGGCCAAACTGAAAACTTTTTGTTAATGTTTCCATTCACGGTGTAGATGAACATAATTATTGTCTTTATATTTATATAAGCTGAAAATATTAATGTAACTTGAAAATGAACTAATCCAAACTTGTGATTCTCTAATGCAGTAACATTAGTCTACTGTTCTCCGGGTACTGGGTTCGAATCCCGGCTGTGGAGGAATATAATTTATTCTGTTAATTCAGTCGGAGGGCGATTCTAGGGTGTGGAAACCCCCCTCGGGCAGACCCAGCCTCTATAAATTGGGTACCCAAAAAATTGGAGAAAAACCTGGTGGCAGAGTGTGATTTTAGCCTAATCACCTCAATGCACGGCCGTTGGCCTAGAAACATTACGAATCTCTATATGTACTGAGCCCAAGACTCTTCATGGGTTGTAGTAGTACAGGTTTTTAATTCAGCAACAAACAAAAAAATTAACTTTTTTCAAAAACATAATTTTTACTTTCACTTACTTATATATAAAATATCCAACTGAACGAGACCCACACAGTCGGTTTCATAAGTCTCGATTGAAAAAGCTAAGATGTATAAAACTGAAGTCCAAATTTGAAAAACGTATTTGTCTGATATGTTAATTTTTTTTAAAACATCGGCGAAACAGAAGAGCCACTTTATACCACGCATTTTTTACTTTTTTACCATTTTCTTAAAAACAACCAGAGCTATTTTGATTAAACTCGGTATATCGATGTAAAATGTTTAGGCTTAAATAACTTGTAAGTTTCATTATGATTAAAATAGATTGAGAGGGCTTAAATGCCGATATTTTAAATTTTCTTCTTCTAAAATGCTTTTTACTTTCGAAAAAATTAACCGTTTCTTGTTTTTACCATTCTTGTTAAAAAAGGCGGGTAAATATTCAATATGAAAGAATTTGATAACTAACTGAATAAAAATATGTTTAACTATTGTATATTAGTGATAAATTCCGTGTCTTTTCTTATACTGGTCAGCCTAAGACTGTTTTATTTTATTTGGTTAGAAATTTGAATATCTTTCAAATAAGTACTTAAAAACATTTTTGCAAAAGGTTTTAGAAATATATATATATATATATATATATATATATATTTACCACTTAGAGGACGATTTTTTTCAAACCCATTATTATTAAAAATATCTTCTTCATAACCACAGTAAATTTTTAAGACACATCAATGGACAGAAAACTAAGTGAAATGGTAAATTAATTTTTAAATATAGATAAGAATGTAATTTTTTTTTTTTTTATTTGATTTATTAAGAGATAATACAATCTGCCACCTTCTGGGGCAATGAGTATTACAGTTAGAAGAAATCATTCATCTCATATGTACATTGTAAATAAAAAAATAAATAAAATAAAATAGAAAAAAAAATGAAAAAATAATAAATAACTAAATAAAAAAAATATAATGCGAAAAAGAATTGAATAATGAATAAAGAATAAACAAAGAAGAAATATATATATACATAACTAAAATAAAATAAATAATATATATAAAGAAAATAATAACAACCTTGATCACAAAGACTGTAATTAGATAGCAAGAAATGTTTTTTTCACGTTCCTGGTGTTTTATTGTTTAGATTATTGATAGTTAGTTATGCTTCGCCGGAAACATGGAAGCTATGAGATGTGAGAAGAGATATGATATATCTCGGGAAGGAAAAATGCAGAGGTACTCGAGGTTAGGTAATAACAGGCGAAGGAGGTAATGTAAGGGCCGCAATAGACCGGAAGTGGTGGGGGGAGTCCTTATCCTAATGGAACCATCTTTTACTAAATCTCATCCTCAACTTCCTTTCTTATCGGAGGTCCCTTCAACTCCACATCCGTCTTGGGGAAGTAGTCCATGCATCTTGGCCTGCCTCTTCATCGATAGGGCTCAGCCTCTCTGCCGGGCCTAATACCCCAACCCTAATCCGGTTCGGACATAATTATATATATATATATATATATATATATATATATATATATATATATATATATATATATATATCCTTTGACCAGGTGGCTGTAGGCAGGGCTTGCTTTCGCCACACTAGAATCTTTCAAGAACATTTTTTACGGAAATAGAAGAATTCTCATTACCATTGATTATTCCTGTGTTCATTGTTCATTTATTCGAACGTTACTTTATGCTACTGTGGCTAATTGGACGATGCTACTAAATTTTTGCCTATCCAGGTATAATTAGGATAGGGATCTTTAACGAGTACCTGACTTCACAAAGACTCGGGACAATCTTTTTACGTCCCCTCCGAAGAACGGCATAACAAAGGATTTTTTACCCCCATTAAAAAATAGTAGGGCCAACTGCAGGTTTGAACCCGTGACCATGGGCTGTCATGATAGGAGGCTGTCGCTCCTGTTAATAACTTCTTAGGTTATATTTATTCCATCGAAACTCCTCGCGATATTTTATATATATTTATATATATATATATATATATATATATATATATATATAAAATACTTGGACATGTGTATGGTAGCTTATAAAAAACTTTTAATTATTCAAAAATAATATTTCACTGTCACTGAAGATGTATAAAATAAAAAAATGTTTGTTGGATCATTTTTCAGGGCTAATTTGATTCAAGCTGTTGAAAACATTACGTAAAGTATTTATGATTTTTTTTTGTTAACACTTGTATAAGCATCTATCAATCACAGAAAAATGATTTTTTTTTGTCAAGATCCTAATGACGTTGTATTCCTCTAGGTCTATCGCTTGCTTCTTCAAAATTGCAATCCTAAAAGTACTTTTACTATTAATTTTCTTAGCTAATGTTACACCAACTTTTTCATCAATATCGGCTAACCAGAAGATACCATGCATGTTGCACCATTTTACGATTTTCTCGAAAACGGCCCTAACGGTTTTTATTAAACTCGCTATGTCAATGGAAAATTTGATGGGCTTCAACATAATGTAGGTTTCATTCTGATTGAAATAGTCTGACAGAGCTTGAATGCCGATATTTATATTTTCTTCTTCATAAGTAAATTTAATTTTTTAGATTCTATAAAAATAACCTATTATATTGTTACCATTGATAAATAATAGGTATGTATGTAAGTTGAACGAATTCAATATTCAACTAAAAGAAAAAAGTGAAAAAATATTTTTTAATGTAATTTTTTGTTTTTGAACATAAGAACAGTAATATACTCGTACATGTATAATATACCGTTCGAAATCTAAAGATTTTAGGAAAAAAAATATCTTATACACAGGCTTACAAAAGTTAATAAATAGTGATGAAAATCCGATAAAACTAACTGATTATTATTGATAATAATTTCTATTAAAACTCAATTTAATTAATTCTTTAATGTTTTCAATCATTGTTATCTCTTACTCTATTTGAAAATTCTTAAATCGATTTTAAAAATGGAGGAAAGTGAAAATCGTTTTGCATGCAGCAGATTTTATTTCTTTGATATTTGTTTATTCACAATTGTCATGCAGTTTGCAAGTAGTGAAAGTAAGGTATGGTTTTGGTATTATGCCATTAGCACCTCTTTCTGGAGCAAATCCTATTACACATTCATTCCAGGAGGATAATCATCCAACTTCTTATTAGCCTTCTGTAAGTGTATTGAAGCACGTTAGTGGGTGACATATTTGTACTTTGTGTTTGTATGTCCGTGTCAGTTTTCGGAAAAACGTTTGAAGAGGGTCCGGATCTGTTAGCTTACTGTTGGCATTTAAAGGGGTGGTTGAGTGGATTAAATGACCAGAAACATAGACTAAAAACAATTACAAGATCGCGCGTCGGTGCCGGAGGGCTTTTAACTCAGCATTAATCCCTCGCCCTTACCTCCTGGCCCAAGAAACCCTCCCCCCTCCCCCCGATAGCGTTCAACGACGAGGTTGGAATTAACACAAAAAAGAGAGAGAAAAAAAGAATGGTGGTATCTGAAAGTCTGATCACAAATAGTAATTTGTTGGGAAAAAATGTAGTAGTTTTAACATTTATTGTCTTGCGTTTTGTTTCTCTTTGTGGATTGAGTCATGTCTTACCTATATATATAAACCACAATGTGGGTCGAAACGTTGGCAAAGAAGATAAATAGTTAAAACTATTTTATTGTTTTTTCTTTCACTGACCGTCATCCGACTAATTTTCTTCTGGGTTTTAAAATCTCGTATAACAGTTAAAATAAAACTAAGCGTATTAATGAAATGCAAAGCGTTAAAATATCTTATGAAAATATTAGTGGTAGATATTAGGCTAGGCAATTCATCATTTCGGGATCTCAATCCCATCGTCAGGACTCTACAAATAAACTTAACAATTGCAAATTACATTAAAAAAACATTTATAGTGAAGTGAATCAGTAAAACGTTTTATAAAAAAAAAAAAATAATATATATATATATATATATATATATATAATATTATATATTGTAAGCGAGGTATCCCTTATTAACAACATTTAAAAATTATTGTACTACAAATTTTAAAATTAATAAGAGGTATTAAAAACAACAATGAACAATTGCTATGTTTTTGACCGGCTGCTTTTTTAAGGCATGGGTGCCTTCAAAAACTAGCTTACTTGATATCTTTCATCAATATATAAACTGTATTTAATGAAACCATTGAACCTTTCCAAAGGTTTCGTATTTAACAATCCCAGTAGGTGGCGTGCAGGGTAAGATTAAATTAGACAAATTTCAATAGATGACATTATTGTTTAAATTAACTTAACATGTATACAATCTATTTACACAATGCCTGAGAATACTGAGGGACATTATAGTTAAACTTGCCATACAATATTACAACCAAAGAAAATACCTTTAAAACACTAAGCCTTCTGGCGAAGGTGGAATCAGTCTTAGGCCCCTTCTCGGCTTCATCCTTCAGCTGCTCTGACCCCGACGGACCTCCTCTTCTTCTTGAGGATGGAAATCGCCTCTCGTGGCTTATTATAATAATTTATAATTATTACTTATAATAATTTATAATGAGACTGCATTTTTTTAATATTATTTATCATCGTCGTCACCTCGGATGGGGCTGGTATGGGAAGTGTCCAGCCTTTTTCCAGCCTAGTAGCTGGGTCTATAATGTACCAGGTGTACCGCGGAGGGCAGCCCACAGACAACCCAAGCCCATGGACAATACAATAGGAAAAGGCAGGACTTTTGCCAACAGAGCTTATTAATATTTATACAATACATTACACTATAGTAGAGGTAATACTATTCGTTGAAAAGAATATATTGATATAATAACTTATGAAAATGATTAAAACATATAAAATAAACAAATTTAGTTCTGTGAAATCTATAATATAAGTTGGTTTATACTAAAACATAAGACTATGTAGCAAAAAATATTTTTTTTTTTTTCACTTTATTTATTGATTTGCACCTGTCAGCAGTATGTGACAATCAGCAAATAGGATAGAATAATAAACAAAATAGTGACATGTCAGGCATGAGGAAGGACAGTACCCAGCAGCACGTCTTCTCGTCAGGTTTTTATGAATGGTGTCCATCATTTTTTTAAATGATTGAAGTCTTTATTTTACGTCGGTTTGTTAATAAGGCTATCATTATACGATTAGGCACCATTTGGAGCGTTCATAGCTTGAGTGAAGTAAGCGAGCTCTTGGAGAAGGCTCAAAAGGGGCTGAATAAGATTATTCAACCCTCTAATTATTTGTGAAATTTGGAATGAATTTTCACCTGAAGACGGCTGCTGTGGCATTTCCCTCCTCACACCCGAGCCTGTTGGTTCGTTGTTAGAAGGCGGGAAACCGTGATTTGGTCCCATCTGGAGGGCTGATGATTCCCGTGGATGGTTCGGTGGTACCAGAGACTGGATTGGTGGTCTCAATGGCTGGATTGGTGGTTCCAGTGGCTGGAGTTCTGGTTCCTGTCGAGTCGGAGCTCTCAGCTGCTGAACTGGCAACTCTATCTGTGTACCATTATTATGAGCTGGTGGGTTGGTTGATGTTTTTTGACGAAGATCAGGATATTCGTCGAAATTTCGTGGTGGAGGATGAGGTCGTTCGGAGCGGTACGTTCGAGAAGTTCGTTGAATCCTCAACTCCTTCAGAACTTGGCACCCACGGAAGTTGGCTGTATGTCCTCCCTGGCAGTTGGCGCATGTCGCTGGTGTTTCCTTTGCCTTTGTACAGGTTGCACTGTCGTGGCTAAGACCACATCTTACACAACGTGGAGGGTGGTTACAGTACGTCTTCGTGTGACCGTACTGCTGGCACCTGATACACTGTGGTATGACTCTTCTTTTTCTGGGTTCTTCTACTCTTATCTTTGTGTAAAATATAGATTGAATCTCAAAAATTTTTTCATTGTAGGTTGATTTAGAGATGTCAACGAAAAACATGGGGAGTGGGTTTTTTAACCTAGAAATAACATTAGTGATGTTTACCACATTATAACCATATTTTTCTATATCTTTTTTTATTTCCAAAATAGGGGTAGTATGGTGGAGGTTTTTCACGACTATCCTGTGGTTTTTATCTTCAGGAAGTTGGTAAGTATGAAAATCAGCTTCTGAATTCTTTAGGCTGCGTACTAATTTTCGATATACTTCTGAGGTAGAGGGGTAAACAGTTACCCCCTTTAGTGTAGTTTTAAGGTAAAATGAATTGGGAGACGATTTGTTTTGTAAAAATGTGACAAAAGCTTGGTAGTCTTGGATGCCGTTAATGTATATTGGAGGCGGTTTGTCTTTGGGGGGTTTATTATTGTCGGTAGGCTGATCTACTTCAATTAAATTTTCTAATGGAGCATAATTGTTACTTACTGGGATGGTCATGTCATTTCCTGCAACTGTTGTTTTTTGCCTACGAGGATCCCTGAATTCAGCTGGCGAGTTCCTTTTCTTCCCAGTAACTAAGGCCCAGGCATCACGTAATGTTTCATCGCGATTTAAGCCTAACACACTGCGTCGAGGTGGGGAGCATTTCAGCTGTAGGTCTCACTTTTTACTTCCAATTGAGACTCAGGCCCCTTCAGTCTTCAATTTGCAACCAAAAGACTGAAATTTAGTCAAAAGAATTGGCAGAATTCAAATAAACTTTTTGAGGAAAAAATATAGGTTATTTTTAGTTATCAAGCACCATATGGTCTCGCAAAAAATATAAATTGAAATTGTGAAGAAATATTTATTATATAAATATTTATTTTCACGCGAATATAATTGATAAATTATAAAAAAAAGCTCAAATGATTTAAAATGTTTATATCGTTTTTTCAAGAAAATGTTAAGAAAGACCAATATTGGAAATGAAGTATGGCGCTTTAAGTCCGCTGTATTCCCCATGCATATACCTTTCATAAATTTCTAATTCCGCTTTCGTAGAACTTTTCTTTGAAAACTTTACACTTTCCCTGAATGTCTATATCATAAATATATAACTGAACGTAATGTCGTTATAGTTTCAATATTACTTGAAATATATGTGACAGCTACATCCCTTTATAGCCCAGTAAAATAAGGCTAAAATTGAAGGTTTGTGGGAATTAATTCGGACAAAGCTGGAAATCGTTTTAATAACTCTTAATAGTCCTAAATAAAAGACAACTGTAACTTGGAAACAACTTTCCAAATTGAAAAAAAGTCATAGAATGAAAGTTGTAGAGCATCAAATTTCAAGTCTAATGGCTTTTTTAAATTTCAGATTCGGTTGGTACGAACCTTCAAAAAAATATTTTTTTATCGCTTTTCCACAACACGCGTCCAAAGGCTTGTGAGCAATATTTGCTGGATACGGCCAATTTACAACATTCTGATATGACTGATGCCGTAGTTTTACTGGGAATAACGATATTCGCAACATAAAACATATCATACCTAGCCGAATGGCAGCTTGTCTCTGTATGGGTTAGTTATATAACTTTTAATAGCAAGTCTATGAATTCAATTGAATATTCAAGTTAGACCTAAAAGTACTTTTTTGATAGGTTTCAATCAACATATTCTCTATTTTTATTTATAATATTCTTTATATTACGCACGACATAGTTTAAAAACATAGGAGAAAGTGTAGGTTGGATAAATAGAAATAATTGTTTACACCATATAATATTTATGTTTGATAGATACCTGCGATTAAACTACTATAAAATTGAATATACATAAATAAAAATGTACATTGTATTGGGTTGTGTCACATGAAATGTTCGTTTTCAAGGTAAAGGATTTTTATTAAGAATACATATGAAAACAAGATAATTTTATTCGAAGTATTTACCTTCTTTTTCTACACATTTTTCCTAACGTGACACCAACGATTTTATCCCGAACTGAAGAATTCTGAGCTTCGAAGTGAAACAAAATCTGAAAACGCACTTTTCACTTGATCATCATTTTCAAAAAGTTTTCCTTTGACGAAGTTGTCTAAATTCCTGAACAGGTAGTTGGAGACAAGTCGGGAGAATATAGTGGGTGCGGAACAATTTCGTAGCCCAGTTCATTCAATTTTTGCACGGTATGTTTTGAAACATGAGATTATGAGGTACCCATGTATCGAGCTTTTTTACTTTCCCAATACACTTTAAATGTCTGGAAACGGTAGATGCACTTGCATTTAGTTGTGCTGAGAGTCCTTTAACTGTTTGGTAGGGGTTTCCTTCTACTGTATGTTTGAGGACATCGTTGTCTATTACGGGGGGCAAGTTTTCCAAGTCGGTATCCCCAGCTGAAAACTTAGCAAACGAACGGCGAATGGTCCGTTCATTAACACTCCCTTCCCAAAACGCCTTGCAAATATTTTTAGCGGCCTCAGCTGCTGAATGGCCGAGTTTAAACTCGTACAAATATATTACTCGAAAATCGCGTGTTTCCATGTTCATATTCGGAGGTATACTAAAAAGTGGGTAATCGATTGGGAAGCTAATGTTTATAATACAAAGGTACAGAATTAGTAACTGTTTACTTTAAATATGTAAACATTCGGAAGAAAACAACAGTGACCTGCAAAATCCTTTATGTATTTCAGAAACTATAAAAACGGACATTTCATGTGAAACAACCCAGTAGAAGTGATTTAGTAAGCTTACCACCTGTGATGGTGCAAACTCAGATTACTTTTATTTAGGACCATTAAGAGGTATTAAAACGATTTCCAGCTTTGTCGGAATTAATTCCCACAAATATCCTTATTTTACTGGGCTATTAAAACTCAAGCACATTAATATTTCAACTTCGGCCTCTAGGTCCTGAGTACTCAAAAAATGTGAGACCTGAGTACTGTAGGGAAGTGAGTACTACTAAGAAAGACTAGTGTACATTAGAGGGTAATAAATGGACGGGCACAATCATTAGCTCGCCGTCACCAAAGGCTAGTGCAACATAATCCTTCACCAATTACTTAAGGGTAATTATTCTTTCTCTTATTCTACCACTCCTCGTATTTCAACGCGGTTTCCCTGACAGTTTTCAGGATTTATCGTTTTAGGCTTAATAATAGGCTTGGAAGTGTTTTGTAGGCCTGCTGAGGATGTGGAGGAATTTAGGAGGATTTTCAATGAAGTGAGCGTGTAGAAAGGTCACGTATATAGGACATTCTCTCAAAAGTAGGTATTTCTATGTATTTAATCTCTTCTTATATATAAAATGATAACGCTACTCTTGGTTTCCGCAAACTCCTGTTAACACACGCGACAGATGTTGATACAGTTTTCACCATTATTTACGGCAATCATGAAGGTTTAAAATTAAAATCCATTGCAATTTTGATTTTCTGTAAACAGTAACAATAAATGTTCTGTGAACAAGTCATAAAAATATTCCTGAAATATAAGTAGTACCATAGACATATAATATACCATTGGAAAGCGCAAGATTTTAGAAAAGTTAATATACAATAAAATAAGTCGGAAAATTTAATAGAATGACGCTATAAGCGCATAATATTATGAACAAATGTTATTTTTTAATGTTGTAGATCAGGGAGGTTATGGTGATTTTTCAGGTTAACTACTTCCATACAGTAGTCAAGGTCTTAGAAAAAAATATTATGAACCAAATAGTTTGTAAGTTAATAAAATAAAGGAAAAGTAGTTATAAACTAATACTGTTTATAATTATGTCTATTTTTTTTTTTTTTTTAACATTTTATTGATATTTACATCTGTACATACAATATATACAACAAGTAAATGGGCTAACAGTCAATTTTTAAATTATTTTTAAAAAAAGTAGTTCCTTAAACGTTTACATCCCTGAAATTCTCGTGTTTAGTTAATTTTCAAAAAATGTTTAAACCATTTTCTTCGCAATTTAGGTGATAAGTTTGACAAAAAAATATAAAGCACAAATTCATTATAATGTTATTTTATATTTTTATTTGATGAAAACAAAATTACGAGCCCGTAACTCAGTTATTTTTAACTAAAAGAAATAATACATAGAATTTAAATATTAGTATACCGCCATTAATTATAAATTGAAAAAAATTGTCACTTCGCCTGTATTAATGTCAGTAAAGTCAATAATTCAGTTAATTTGGAAGATAAGAATTAGTACAAAGGCAATCCAAATAAAAGAAAAGGCAAAGAATTCAGCATAATTGTCTTGGATTAATTTTTTTAGACTAATGAACCTTAGTAATTGACCAAGAAAAAAAAACCTTTGATATTTAAGGTCTCGCGTTTCAAGTACGTAGAACTCAAATAACAATTTTTTTTTGTGAGGGAGTGGAGGGAATTATTGATTGCAATATATACAGGTTAAACACAGAAGCGAAAATAACGTAAGAGAGATGTACAAAGGTATAAACAAATCGCGTAAAAGATTTGAACCTCTATTGAATGGGGTTAAAGATGCGAATAACAACATAATTGCGGATCCGACTGAGATATTAAATAAATTTAAACAACACTTTGACGGCATTCTAAATACGGAAAATAATAATCAATCTCCTCCCCCTGAATACCAGAGCGCTGAACCATGGGTAGACGCACCGAGTAAAGAGGAAGTTGAAATGGCGATAGGAAAATTAAAACGGTATAAAGCTGCAGGAAATGATAATATCACGAGTGAATTAATCAAAGCGTGTGGAGAAGCGGGCGTTTCCAAATTACACGTTTTAGTTAAAAAGATCTGGGAAAATGAAAAAATACCCGAAGAATGGAAAGAATCAATACTTATTCCGATTCACAAAAAAGGACCGAGGACGGATTGTAACAACTATCGTGGGATCTCTCTTCTCCCAGTATGCTATAAAATATTCTCGTCAATACTAACTAGCCGAATCACGGAATACGCTGAGGAAATTATCGGAGACTACCAATGTGGTTTTAGGCGGAATCGCTCGACTATTGATCAAATATTTTCCTTACGTCAAATATTAGAGAAGAAGCTGGAATACAACGGTGTAGTCCATCAACTTTATATAGATTTTTAAAAGGCTTATGATTCCATAGACCGTCAGAAGCTATATAACATCATGATTGAACAGGGGATACCTAAAAAGTTAGTAAACCTAGTAGAGATGTGTTTGTCGGAAACATTTCATAAAGTTAGAATCGGTCATAATTACTCCGAGAGATTTGAGGTGCGATCGGGTTTGAAACAGGGTGACTCCCTTTCACCTGTTTTGTTTAATATAGCCTTAGGATATGTTATAGAAAAGGTGATGTGTACCGAGAAAGGCTTAAATATGGGTGACAAGATTCCGGTTTTGGGGTATGCCGATGATTTGGTACTACTAGGTGAAGATACGGAAACCATACAACTAAATACAAGTGTGTTAATAAAAACCGGTAAACAAATAGGTCTCGAATTAAATACCGATAAGACGAAATATATGATTAGTTGCAGAAATGGTGGCGATCTTGATGACATTAATGTTTCAGGTCATACTTTTGAACACGTAGAGAAATTCAAGTATTTATGTTCAATTATAACTAGAAAAAATGAAATCCAGGAAGAAATAAAGTCCCGGTTAAAGGTGGGAAATGCGTGTTATTATTCAGTTGCTAAATTACTTAGCGCGCGGCTTCTATCTAAAAACTTAAAGGTTAGAATTTATAAAACTATTATTCTTCCAACGGTTCTTTACGGATGCGAAACGTGGCCGCTTACTTTGAAAGATGAACAACGGCTTAAGGTTTTCGAGAATAAGGTACTGCGTAAAATATTTGGTCCGAAGAGAGATGAGGCCACTGGGGAGTTTAGAAGGTTGCACAACGCGGAATTGCGGAGTTTGTACCCTGTGAATATAATTGAGTTGATAGCATCGCGGAGACTCAAATGGGCGCGTAAAGTTGTTGAGCTTAGTGAGGAACGGATTCCGAGAAAGTTGGTATTCGCTGAACCGACTGGTAGGCGTCCGAAAGGTAGGCCGAGGCGTCGATGGGAGGATTGCGTTAAGGCTGATCTCGGGGGCTTGGGCTTGACCGGTGAACATTGGACGAGTCTATGCAGGCGAAGTTTGGTGGTATCGGCATCGAACCTTCGGGCTCGGTAAGCCTATTATTATTATATTATAATATATACAGGTTAATTAGCCTACACAGCTACATAAATTTTAAAACCATAATATAGTGTATAATACAACTATTTATAACCATAATATAATAATTATTTGGATATAATAAACTATCATGTGATATATGTGTATTAAACCACCTGTGGTGTGGTGGCTTCTAGGTCGCGGGTTCGAAACTAGCCGTTGGCTCTAGGATTTTTTAATGAATAAGTAAATAATACTTATGCCGTCCTTCGAAGGGGAGTAAAAAATCCAAAGCTTGTGCGATATCAGGTACTCGTTAAAGATTTGTAGGTTTGTTGGTAATTAAAATACAAATAAGTCTTTGGTCATTCTGATACACTGATTTATTAATGCACAGTATAAAACATAAAGAATATACATTAGAACAATGACGGAAACTAATGGTTCACTCACTGTGTTGACTCGAAGGTTCTTCTAACCGTCAGGTTACCTCACACAGTGTGGCCAGGCTCACAGTCAGTGTTGCCAGGCTCCTACAGATATCCTAATTAAACCTAAGATTCTTAAATCCTAATTAAACTCATCAAACATCCTCCATGCTCCTTCCCAATCTTCATTCAAATATCTCCTTTTCTAACACCTTCTTGCTTCTTGATCAGTCACTAACAAATTTTAGTACACCGACTATACCAAAACTTGATTTTTATTTCATTTTCATTCTTAATTTATATATTCAATTGTTTATTGTTTTTTAATTTCATATTAAATTAGGATATTACTGTTCTCTTTTTCCCCTCTGTTGATTATTTAAAGATAATTTATTTATTTATTGTAATCATTAATGATTTTTTATATACCAGTTATAATTCTTGTATTTTTATTTATTCTTAAAGGACCTTGTCCCCGAATAAAGTTTTATTTTTTTAAATTCATTCATTCAAAACCTGGATAGGCAAAATTTAGGACTCCCACTATAGCGTCATAAAAGTTAGAGAAATTACAACCAAAAAAAAAAATAAAAAAAAAATAAATAAATAAAAAGCATTGTGTAATAATTTGCCTTGTATTTTGTGGGCACTTCATCAATTTAGTGACAGTTTGATTGTATTCAATATATATATATATATATATATATATATATATATATATATATATATATATATATATATATATATATATTAGTTAATTATAATACTTTAGTATTTATGTTTAGTTGGTTTAACTTTCAATAACTCTTTGCCAGATATAGATCCTTTATTATTCCAAAGGTAATGTTATTTCTTAGAAAACTAAGTACCAGAATAATGTTACTTATTATTTTTATTTCTTTTATTTTTTCTTACGTTTATATTTGAACTCTATTATCAACTCATTTATTTCTCATTTCGCCCAACATAATTTGCTTCTAAAGATTGTTTTTATTTAATTAATTTATTGTTTTAAATACATATTCATCCATAATTGTATATAGTAATTGATTATGTTCATTTTGTCAATTGGCCTGACATATTTTATATTTCAACCGTACAAGTATGTTATTCTTAAGAACCCAGGCCCAGAATAAAATTTACTTTTTTGTTCTATTATATTTTCTATTCTATTCTATTTTAAAATTATAAATTAACTGTTAAGTTTCCGTTGGGAAAGCTTGTACAAGATGTACCTTTAGCGTTAAGGGTTCCTACAGAGAACTCTTAGTTGTCGAGCAATAAGGTTAACCTCGCTAAGCCAATCTGTAAGAGATTAAACACCGACTGCGATGGATATTGGCAAGTTTCTCATCTCCGCATGCCTTAACAAGCAAGCTACTAACTTATATGTTTTAACACCTTTCAATCCAAACTCTGTGTGAGTATAACATGAAAGCAATACGAACTCGATCACGGGACTGTCTCTGGATAATTGTTATAATTACATATATCTTCTAAGAATTCTGTTTGTATTATAATTATAACAATACTTATTTGTTTTCGGGACCATTCCTATAATGTAGGCGTTGGTCAATACAGTTCTAATAGCACAAATAGAAAAAAGTAAAAACTGTTCACAGACACCATTAAGGTAAGTTTAATACACAAAGAATGATTTTTAAAATGAATGAAGGTAAACCACAACTTTTCCTACTCATCCACATTTTCCCTATCTGCTGGAGTGCCTCAAGGTAGTATCTTAGGTCCTATCCTCTACTCCCTTTATACAGCTGACATTCCACTCCATCCTCGCACTGTCCTCAATACTTATGCTGATGACACGTGTGTCTTATCAGTCCATAATGATCCAACTACTGCATCCCAAACCCTTCAGTCCCACATCAAAGCCATTGAAGAATGGTGTCAAAATTAGAGGATTAAAATAAATCCCAACAAATCTCACCAAATCACCTTTACCCTTCGTCGCAAACCGATGACTTCCTGCCCCCCAGTATCCTTTAATAACATTACCCTTACTTCTGTAGAACAAATCCGATACCTAGGTCTCCATCTTGACAAGCGCCTTACTTGGAATCCTCACACAAGACTGAAACGACAAGAAACTGCTCGAAAATATCGATTACTACAACACTTACTAGACAAACGCTCAAAACTTCCAGTACATTACAAAAGACTCATCTACATCACAATTATCAGACCTATTTGGACATATGGAATCGAGCTTTGGGGCTCTACGAAACCATCTAATTCCTCCCGCATCCAGTCCTTACAATCCAAAATCCTTCGCAAAATCCTGAATGCTCCTTATTTTGTCACAAATCAAATCCTCCATAATGACCTAAACATCCCATTTGTTGCAGACATAGCCCGTGATAGATACTCCTCTTTCCATTCTAAACTCCCTGCACATACAAACCCACTTGTCCGTAATTTATCTTCCTCAGATATCCCTGATAACCCTCCAAGGCGACTGAAAAGAAGGTGGCCTCGGGACCTACTGTATTAAAATAGTTAGTGAAGTGCTACCACTGGGTGGTTATTTCTCAAGACATTTTCATGACTTTTTATATTCATTCTACATATTTACTTACTGTATTCTTTAGTATAGTTGTAAATTACTATAAATAAATAAAAAAAAAAAAAATGAATGAAAAATGAAAATGAAAAATTTATTTTTTCTGGGACATTTCGTCCCCTTAGAATAATATACAGTGAACAGAAAAAGTCATATTTGTCAAGCTTCATTTGATATACGATTGTTTTGCCAATTAAGGTTATTGTGAATAAAAGATACAAAACAAAAAACAGACAACATCAAATGAATTTTGTAAGTATTATCAAAGTCTAGATTTATTACATATGTGCGGAAGATTTTTGAGGGGGTGGATAAATAATTGGTGTTTGAATGTGGTTAGGGATGACACTATACGGAGGGAGATGGGTAAAGAGTTCCTAAGTATGGTAGCACGGACGATAAAGGACTTTTCAAAGGATGCTGTTCTATGAGAGGGTAGGTATAGATCGATGGGTAGGGATCTTGTATTTAGGGTGTGCACGGAAGAGCGCGGAGTAAGGAGGTCGAAGATATAAGAAGGTTTTCTGGGTCGCGAGGACTGGAATAGGAAGATGCCAAGTAGGTTCACATACAGAAATGTAAAACAATAGAAGAATATAAAGTAATCGTAATTCAAAATATAAATATTTCAAATTTACAACCGTTAACCTAAAAAAAAAGCAAATAAATAGAAAAAAAAAATAATTTCACATTATTTTTTGAGTAAAATGGTTGGGACGTATGCCAAATCTCTCAAAATTAAAATTGACTACGAACTCATTGAGAAAGTCAATATCACGCAAGAAGTAAGACAAGCTTGTTTATTATCTCCATTGCTGTTTAACGTAAATAGTGAAGCTATCTTCGAAGAAAGAATTTTATAAGCTTACATCGGTATCAAGATCAATGGTAAATGTTGTCATGGTGACACCGTCATATTGTCTGAAACATTAAAGCACCTACAAAGAAACATGGAAAAGATTTCTTCTTCTTCTTCGTCCTTCCCGCAAATGGTGATGTCCGGGAGTAGAACTGTAAACTCGATGGTCTACTCGAGGTCCTGGGGTTTACCATAGAGTTTGGTCGACAACTCGGTAGGGCTTTGCCAGATCCGCTTCCTGATGTTTTCTAGCTGAAAAAGCATTTTTCTAACAGAAATCATTTAGGACCAAAATATTGAGTTGTTACGTCATTTTTCTTTGCTGAATGGAATGAAAGCCTGGACGATGGAAGCTGTTATCATGAATAGCAATGTAGTTGAGATGTGGTACTAAGGCAGTGTACTAAACATACCTTTGGTAGATAAGGTGTAAAACATAGAAAAAATAAGAAGAAAGAAGGAAGTTGGTTATGTTGGACATCTTAAGAGAGGAAAGAAATATGAAGTGATACAACTCATACAAGAAATAATATTTGAATAGAGAGGGGAATGAAGGTCAGGGATAAACTGGATTCGAAATCTCAAGGATCAATTCAACTGCAGTAGTGAGCTATTCAGAGCCGCCAACAACAGACATGATGATGTTGCCTTGCTGATTTCTAGCCTTCGGTAGAAGAGGAATACCAATCAACTCCGAAAACCCATAACAGGAACTTGATCTATTTCTAATAAATGGTCTAATTTTAAACTACCACAATTTAATAAAACATATCATTTAATTTTTTAAACTATTGTCAGTAATTTGACTTTCCTTTTGTTTATATTGTAAATATTGTATGAATGAGATCCTGTAGCACTATTATTATTGTCTATTATGACAAATTGTAATATATATAAAAAAAAAAAAAAAAAAAAAAAAAAAAAAAAAAAAAAAAAAAAAAAAAAAAAAAAAACTATTGTCAAAAGAGTCCCTAAAACTCAATTATTTCTCACGTAATTACATTTATATATGCAGTGATTTTCTTGAATTTCTATTCATTGGGTATACTATCTAAAATGTTGATATACGTGTAGTTTATCCGGTTTTGTAATTTGCTGCTATTATCTTTCCTCTCCAGTTTGTGTGATTTTTCTTCACTATAAATCGTCTGTTTTGTCAAGTTGGCTACCTAAGCTGGTTATTTATTCGATATTTGTTCAATTTTTTGACGTGACAACGTCTTATAAATTCATTTTGCTGGGTGGCATGTTAGGAAAAGTGTAGCGTTACGGAAGTGGGTAGTTGGTGGGAGAAGGGTGTCTTAGGTTATCGTCAATTTGTAATAAAACACACGTTTCTATAGAAACTTAATTTAATTAATTCATTATTAGTTTCACTCATTTTTATCTCTAATTGTACATCATCGTATCATCATCATACCATCGTCCGATTATGAATAGAATATTAGAAATAAAGTCTTAGCATTAAGTATACGTGTATAAGTAATATGTATAATGAAGCAAAAATAAATGTCTGTATTAAATGTGTGAATTGGTTTATTATTTGATACAAGTACATAAAATTTGATAGTTGCGTTAAGTATTAAGTAGTAAGCGTCAAGTAGTAAGCGTCAAGTTGTCACGTCAAGCGTGTTTCATTCACTCACACACCGGTTGTTTTTTTTTAGAAATTGTGGTATTCTTCAACTTGGAGATAGTTGTTAATGTTCCTGAGCTGATAATTGTATTTGGAATTGAGCGCTGAGTTAATATCGATACTCAGGCAATGGATTTTGTATCTTTTTATAATTATATATGAAAGATAACAGCCATTAAAAAGATTTTTTACAAAGCTATTGAGATTCAAAAGACTTTTAAGTGGAATAAATATTTATAATTATTTGTCTATGAAAAAGAAAAACGAATTCGTTTGTACAGCCATTGGGGCGTGAGGTAATTCACAAAACGTATCACTTTATCATTTCAAACCTTTCTCGAAGTTATTTCTGTATTCGACTTCCCTGTTTTCTTTTAAAGTTATAGCTGTATCAGAGAAAATATTTCAAACTCCAATTAAGGACTAGAGAAGGAAGAATTACAATAGATCGCATAAAACATGCTTATGTCTTGGTGTTACAGACATAACAAAGCTTAAAGATTCTTGTTCTCTCTTGCCAACAACTCTGGATGAAGACACTGACAAATCAAGCACATTTAGTTATGGCAAACCATTCACAATGGCCGTATACTGAGGTTTCCAACCCGGTTCTTAAATACTATCGGAATATGCTTGGTATTTATTTATCCTTTTAAAAACATTAACGCGACTGTTCTTCATGGGATAAAGTGATGTGAAGGTTTAATCGAACAAAACAAATATTATTAATTGTACAATATAATTTGTATTGATTTTCTGTCGATTACACATTAATAAGTATGAACAGTTTCG
Organism: Piezodorus guildinii; assembly: GCA_023052935.1. Lineage (NCBI taxonomy): Eukaryota > Metazoa > Arthropoda > Insecta > Hemiptera > Pentatomidae > Piezodorus > Piezodorus guildinii. The sequence goes on along the minus strand of CM041298.1, from coordinate 76,202,864 downwards.
TAATCGTCTCGTTTGATTAAACTGTTATAATTTTGAATAATGATTAATATTAAAAACTAACTCCTAAGTTAATCCCGTTTTTATATTAGGTTTTCTTTTTTTTTTTTACAACAATATCAATCTTTATTTATATAGCATACATCTTTACAGTTTTTAAAAACATTGATTTGAAATCCATTACAATGCGCTACTTATTTGCTAAAATTTATTTTTTACATCAAAAAACATTATTGATGTAAAAAATAAATTTTAGCAAGCAGAGGAAGCACACTCCAGCGGGCGAGAAATGCCACCATCCACGAGGAACTCCATCTTCCCTCGGTGCCAGAGTTCATCAGCAGGAGGCACGTCAAGTTCTTTGACGGGTTAAAGGCTTGTGCGAACCCTCTCTTCAGGGACGTAGTTCCACCACCTGCGCCTGGAAGGTGGCAAGGCTCTCTCCCCTGGTCGACGTGGTCGCCCTGGTAAGGGGTCTGGACTCTGCAGTCTGACCCGCATACATTTAACCACCAGCAAAATGGTTCCTCCCCATTTTACTTCAACAAAGGCACAAAGTGGATGTATATACCATTGTTGCTGTATATACATGAAATGTTTGTGTATTTATTTTGTAAATAAAGTTGGAGGATAAGAAAAAAAAAATAAATAAATAAAAAATTTACATCAATTGTTTTTATTGTTGGTAAAAATTAAAAAAAAACCAACTAAGAAATATTAGGGTGGGTTACGCCCGAAAAGGACTAATTTACTATTTCAAAGAATATGCCCGATTTTCATATTTTAAGGACTGTTTTAATTTTGTTTTTTATTCTAAGTTAAAGTCGCCATTCCCGTTGAAAGGATTTGTAACAATCGGCATTTATTGTAACCAGGATACGGTTCAAAATGGAAGGAACCTCCATGGAAAGTTTGACTCGATTCTCCTTTTAAAAGGATACGAATCGAAATAATTCACTGGTAAATAGGATTGCCATACTAAAAAGGGCAGTTTTTAATATCGAAACTCTCTTCCCGATGCAAGAAGCGGTCCGAAATAACTTAAGTCTAACTGTCTATATTAGGGTGGGTGAGGTGGTTTACGCCCGAAAAGGACTAATTTACTATTTCAAAGAATATACCAGATTTTCATATTTTAATTACTGTTTTAATTTTTTTTTTCTAAGTTAAATGGGCTACTTCTGAAAGAGAAAAAGCAAGAAGTATCTCCTTGGACCACATCTTGCAGAAAAAGTAGAAAGAAAGAGTTACGTGCTAGCAAGGCTGAGGATAGGCCATACACAACACTGACCATAAAACACATTGTAACATCATGCACACTGTACACTGACAACAGAACAAGACATAACATACCTTCAAACTTATAAGAAGCATGAGAAATGATGAGGACACAATTTTAAGACTTTTTGAGTTTTTTAGAAACATTGGTCTGTTAAACGCAATATAAACGTAGAGAATCAAGACCTGCTAATGACCCGAAAGGATAGATGCGGAATAACAAATAAATAAATATATTTTGCGGAACAATCCCTTAATCGTCACTGAGTTAACTCAAAATAACGTTAACTTTATAATTATTTAATGAGTAAAAATAAAACAATATTTCATGTGGAAGAATCACTCGAATTTATACCCCAATCTCAAGTATAAAAAAAACTTATTTTTTTCATTAAAAAAAAATACCTGGTTGTTTATATGAAAAAAAACACAATTGAAATCAAGAAAAAATGTTTTCAGTTTTACATATTCATATTTTTTTTTTACAGGCGCTATATTTACTCATGACCAGAAGGACAGCGGAACTGAACTCGCCTTCAAATATGCCGTGCACAGAATCAATAAGGACAAAAACCTCCTCCCGAAATCAACTTTGGTTTACGACATACAGTACGTTTCCAAAGATGACAGTTTCCATGCTTCAAAAAAAGGTATGTATATATTTTAGTTTCAATTCTGTGTTTATCATTATTATTCAGACTCCTGACACTATAAATATGGAAAATCCTCCATACCTGAACTATCCTTTGCATCTTTACTTCAGTGTTCTTTCCAAGGTTATAGTATTGACATATGTCTATGTAAGACACTATTTTATCTAAAATTGTAAGTCAATTTCTAATAATATCTTTAATCTAAATTCTAATAGAAATATCTATTTAATCACTGTATGTATATTCATTGTTCAATGTATTCTTTTCTGAATCTTTAACAATAACATCATATAGTATACAAATATTAATTTTCTGTTTTTTTGTTTTTCCACTGTTGAGGCATGATTATGAGAACAATAAATTTCCAAAACGTTGCATGAATAAAATTTTGTATTCATCGACTGAAGCATAAGAAAAGTAGAACACTTAAATTATCAAACAGTATATATATATATCAAAACATATATAAAATATAATATATATATATATATATATATATATATATATATATATATATATATATATATATATGCAAAACGACAAAAACAACGTCGTTTCATATATAGGTAAGTTAAAACAATACAATAATTTACCTAAAAAATAATATATAATTACCCTAATTATATAAATATTTCTTTAAAAATCTATTTATTTAATATCTTGAAGATATGAGAAAAAAAGTGTTGGAGGAAGGTAGGACCACTACACAACCTTAGCCTAAAGAAATGTTATAAAAGGTTGAACCTGTTTATATGACATCCCTTTGCTGGGAGAAAAGTACCACAAATTTCCCTCACGAATTTATCCGCGGGAACACAAGGCCTATTGTATTCCCAAGCACAATCTAAGGGCTCTGACTCCTTTGAAAAGTACATTTTCTTCTTTAGGAGCAAACATATGTTTCTTTAAAAAATTCTTCTTGTTTTCTCATGTTATTTCCAGGATTTCTTAACAAATTGTTTACTTCAATATTCGCTCCATGCACATTTCAACCGTCTCAGTGAACACTTTTTATTAAATTTACCGAGCGCAGAACACATCTTCAGCGTTCTTTATTCTTAAAAAAATAAAGGATTGTTCAGGCCAAATATTCAGTGTAATATTTTTTGTTGAACGCTTTTCATTTAGTGTTTTTTTTTATAAATCAATACGGAAAGAAATCTAGAGCTGTAAAACATGAATTTCACTTATGTTAGTTATGAAATTCAATTTAAGAACTATTAAATAATGAGAAAAGTTTATAGGATTATAATTAGCCTCGGTGGAAACATATTATGGATTAAATAATATAACAATATAAAAAAATCTGGTGAGCGCAACACACGACTTTCACTTACCTCCGTTATTTATATCAATTTCAGAATTTTTAAACAAATTTAGAAACGAAATTAATTGTTAAAAAATTATTTACATTGGATTTTAATTGAAACATGTGTTTTATTAAAAACTCTATTATATTCTTATGTAAAATAATCACTTAGTTTTATCGACTTTTCATCACTCTTAATCCAACCTTTACAACCTTTGTGTATAACATAATATATTTTTCAAAATCTTTAGATTTCCAACGGTATATTATACATGTGTATTACTGTTCTTGTGTTCAAAAACAAAATATTATAAAAACAAATATTTTTTCGGTTTTCTTCTTTAGTTGGATATCGAATTTGTTTAACTTACATATTTACCTATCATTCATCAATGGTAACAAGATAATATGGCTATTTTTATAGAATCTAGAAAATTAAAGGTACTTTAGAGGAAGAAATTTTGAAATATCGGCATTTAATCCCTGTCCGACTATTTCAATCAGAATGAAACTTACTTGATATTAAAGTCCATCAAATTTTATATCGATGTATTGAGTTTAATGAAAATCGTTGAAGCCTTTTTCGAGAAATGGTATCAAGTGGCTCTCCTGGTAAGCTGATTTTGATGAAAAAGATTTTGCAATGCCTCGGGCGTATATTTGACTTAAATATGAAATTTCAGTTTCATATATAACTTTTTGTTTTCGCTCGGGAGTTACCACACACACAGACCTTTTTTTGGAACTTGGTTATTTGGACTCAGGAGACCCTAAAACGTGTATTTCCGTTGAAAACTGGAAATCGAAAATTTTCACGATCGTAATACTTTCCTTTAATGTATATTTCATATATAGGTAAGTGAAAGTAATTATTAGGTACAATAATAACTGAGTTGTATGCCCTTTTTTGACACTTTACATTACCTGCTATAACTATGTATATAAGACAAAATTTTTATATTTATATTTTAAATTTATTTTTGTTCCAACGGAATCTTATACACCTATATTATTGTTCCAACGGAATCTTATAAACCTATATTATTGTTCCAACGGAATCTTATACACCTATATTATTGTTCCAACGGAATCTTATACACCTATATTATTGTTCCAACGGAATCTTATACACCTATATTATTGTTCCAACGGAATCTTATACACCTATATTATTGTTCCAACGGAATCTTATACACCTATATTATTGTTCCAACGGAATCTTATACACCTATATTATTGTTCCAACGGAATCTTATACACCTATATTATTGTTCCAACGGAATCTTATACACCTTATTATTGTTCCAACGGAATCTTATACACCTATATTATTGTTCCAACGGAATCTTATACACCTATATTATTGTTCCAACGGAATCTTATACACCTATATTATTGTTCCAACGGAATCTTATACACCTATATTATTGGGTTGTAAAATAAGTTCGTAGCGTTTTTTGCAGGTAATTTCAGTAAAAACAGATTCTTTTAAATTTTATTAATCAATTATATATGACCCATATTAATCTATTACATGCTGTCATCATTCAGGTATGTTTTCAATCTTTTCTCCCAGAACTTCTGAGATTTTTGCGCAACGAACGCCTCTCTGTTCGTTCAGCAATCCTCAAGTGAATCAGAGTTTTAAAAACTGGAAGTAAGTGAAAACTGTTAGGGCAAGGTCTGGTGAATATGATGGGTGGAGAATCACATCCCAGCTAAACTCCAACTATTTCTGCCTGGTCTGCAAAGACACGTGAGGACGGGCGTTATATTGATGGAATACTATACCTTTGCGATTAGCCAATGCTGGATGCTTTTGTCCAACCGCTGCCTTAAATTGTTCCAACTGGCTACAGTATACTGCAGAATTCATGGTCCGGTTGGACTAATGCTTGAATTTGGTCATCATCAACATTTGAAGGAAGACCAGAGCGCTTTGCGTCTTCCAAGTCAAAATTTCCGGCTCTGAACTAAGCAAACTACTTACGAACGCTTTCTTTTAAAGAATCATAGCCATACGCAAAGCAAAAAAAATAATTAAATGACGAAAATTATTTTTTTTCTCTTCCGTTTTGAGCAACAAAATACCACTTAAAGATAAGGAACCTCTGTGAAACTGACGCATAAAAGCACATTAACTGATCCTTTTTTGAGAATATGTAAACATTATTGACCAAGTAAATATGACATTATAAACACAGGGAGGATTAAATTGGAATATAGAAAAACGCTGCTAACTTATTTTATAGCCCAATACTATTATGTTGTTCGTAGGGATTGCAATCCGGTGTCATTTCCAATCCGGCCGGATCCGGTCCCGAATTATATCAATCCGGACGGATCCGGCCGGATCCGGATGGTATGACTAAATCAGGTTGGTTTTCACTTTTCGGTCCAAGATGAACTGATAGTATGTTATTCGAGTATAATTGTACTCATAATAGGAAGTTCATAAAGTAAAAGTTATGTTAGGATTAGATATGGAGCAAAAAAATTAAAGTTTAGTAGTTTAGGTTACTAGTAAAATTTTAATGGCTATTAAAACAGTCGGCTATTGATTACTATTTGCTGAAAATAAAGATATTTGTTTTCTACCACCCTTTTTCCAAAATCAAAATTGATTTTGGATAATATATACTAAAGTTATTAGCACTTATGTACTATTTAAAAAAACTAATATTGTCAGTACAATAATTTAAAGATTTATACTCATTATACAAACTCCTCTTTATTGTGATAATTATGCCATCCATCAGACATATTCATCAAAATATGATTGTGTCTATCATTAAAATAAGAGTTTTTTGTGATTGTTAGCATTCTTAAATAATTTAAAATTATTGTTATCACAATTCCAATCTGAGTTAATTACGCAAGGATAATTATATAACATTTTATAAAGTAACTTAATATATTAATTGAGCTATCTGAGAAAGTGAAGTATAGGAAGACGTGAGCAGTAACGTAGCTCAGTCTTCCTAGATTCCAATAGATTTGTAAGCAGTTTATCATATAATTCAGTAGGTTAACACTTGAGTGAGCAATTTCTCTAAAAAAAAGTTAGAGTTGTTTCAGAAGTTCCTCTACAGACAACTTATAGGATGCTATAACTCGCGAATATCCAAGACAATAATATCTGTAGCACCGACAAAACAAGAGCACATACTGAAGGCGAACGAATGATGCTGGACTGAACTGATGACGTGATGTAATTTGGTGTCGAACGACACCACCATACATGTACACCAAATGTAACGCATTTAAAGTACTTTTTTTTATTAAACTGACCTATTTTTGGCCAGAAATTGCTATAATCGGATCCGGTATGTTATTGACGGATCCGGTAAACGTATAATGATGCCAGATCCGCCGGATTACCGGATCCAGTTTTCCGGATTGCAATCCCTAGTTGTTCGAAAGGAAAAAAATGCATAAAAAAATATTTTTAATCTTTACTCCTTTAGTTGGATATCAAATACGTGTCAAAAAAATAATTAGTTCTTATAATTTTTTAAAATATTTTTTTCCGTAATCTGGGACCCCAAAGGTTAAATATAGACAAGTTTCAGAATTTTGTCCACCTAAATCGGTCATATTGCCCACTGTGCGCTGGATTGATGATGATGATGATTATTTTTTTTTTTAAAGATAAAAAAAACAAAACTGAATGATAAAGTAATATGAAAGCAAACAAGGGTAATACACGCATCACGAAAACATGTTTTTTTTTTAATGTAAAAACTCGATTTTAAGAAATTAAACGTTATTTATAATAAATGGTAAAAAAAAAAAAAAAAAAAGCAATATAGAAAATTCGGTAATTGAATATTTATTATATTTATATGTTGAAAATGTGTGATATTCACTTTCACCTACGAATCATGAATTTCACCTTACCTACACATACCCTAATTCTCACCGTGTAGCGCTGCCTTAATAATCTATGTACTTCTTGCAGATAAGATGTTTGAAGTATGGGTTTAGGTGCCCAGGTGTCTTGTGCAAAAGTCCCTGAAGGCTGTCGAGGCAAGTAAAGATAGTGAGCGGCATCTTTTGTAATAGAGGAAATATTAATATTAATGATTGACAATAATTATATTATATTAATGAGTCAATCTCATTCCATAACTGCTAAGTTGCTGTATCATCTCAGCCATATGAAATTTCCGTTTTATAGTGCATATCGTTTTCGAGCAACACACCTTTTTGCGGGACCCTAAAATGGTCGTAATACTTTCCCTTACTTTCTATTTCATAGAGAGCTGAGTGAAAGCAAAGTAAACAAAAACAAAAACAAACAACAGATCTAGGCCTGTGTAAATATCGTAACGTTTCTCCGAAAAAAACGGCTGTTCAATGAAGTGCTTTGGACAATATCAGGGTTAAGGATGCCCACCCATTTATAGAGGCTTAGAGAGAACCATGAGCATAAATAATGATCCTGCTATGAGTCGAATCCAGGTCCAGAAGATTATTACAACCCTACCAAACGACCTAACCTGGCCCCTCAATTAATTATCGTATTTAATGTTGAATAATTAATTAAAAATTTCAATAATTATCTCGAAGATATAATTTAATTTTGCATATAGTTGAACTAATTATTCCTTTTTACTTTCACTTACCAATGAATGTTAAATATATAGTTAGAGAAAGTAGTACGATCGCAAAAATTTTCGAATTACAGTTTTCAACAGAAATACACTTTTACGGTGCCCTAAGTCCAAATAACTAAGTAAAGAAAACCGGTCTATGTGCGTGGGGTAAGTCTAGCACTAAAACGAAAAGTCGTACGAAAATTAAATTTCATATTTGAACCAACTATACGCCCGATATGTTACAGCAACATTTTTCACTAAAATCGGGTGACCGAAAGTCGTACTTTATACAATGCATTTCGCACCGTTTTGCGATGTTCTCAAACCGGGTCTAACTGTGAGCTTAATAAATAAAATAAAATAAATATTAATGATAATAATAACTAACACTGAGGGAAGAGATTAAGGAAAAACAATCAAATAAAGTAAAAGGAACAAAGGGATATTGGAAAGGGAAAGGAAGCATCTTTCCATGTTTGTTCAGAGCCTCAAGGTGCACCGAGGAGTCTGCCTCAAAGAATAGTCGAAGGCAAGCCTTACGGAAAGAGGATGAAAACCTGACTTCCACCGGTAGCTGGTTGAGCTCTCTCGCTTCCGCGGCGTGGAAAGAATTCCTCAAGGCCTCAGTTCTGCAAGCAGGTAACTGGAATACGCCCTGCAACCTCTCACTCCGCACCTCAACAAACTCACGCCTTAGGATTTCTGGAACTCCGGTATCAAGCACTTTACGGTAACTTAAATTGAGGCGGCGATATTCTTTTGCTCGAAGCCAACCTAACTCCTTTATAAGTGGACTTATATGTTGGTCCCTTTTAATACCAAATATAAATCGGATAGCTGCGTTGAGCGCTCTCTGTATCTAGTAGCCCTCAGCTTCCGATATATCTATATACACGGAATCACAATACCATATTAGTGGGCGTACCAGTGTTGAGATTATTTTTCGCCTGGCATCGGCTGGCAATAGCCGTTTCCACCGTGAGAGGGAATGCAAGACACCGTAGACTCGGCTCACCACCAGTCCAGCATGACAAGGATGTGTTAATAATCACACCTAGGAGTTTCATTTTGTCACAACGCGGGACAACCTGATCGTGAATCACCAGTGGAGGCAGCGCGATGTCTTTTTCAGCCTTTACTACCAGTTTTGGGCTGCCAATCAGCATCCAGCGAGACTTCCGGGCGTTGAGGTGAAATCTATTAGTGCGGGCCCAGAGCTGAACCCGGTCTAGATCATCATTAACCCGCTGCAGAGTAGAGACCATATCCTCAGGCAACGCAGATGCCCAAATACATATATCATCAGCAAACATATGAATTCTGCAATGTCTGAGTGTATGAGCTATATCGTTGACATAACCCAGGAATAGTAGTGGTCCCAGAACCGAACCCTGTGGTACACCACAGCTACATTCCATCCATCCAGACACGCCACTTATAGTCTTTACTTGCTGTAGTCGTCTAGTAAGGTATGACTTGAGCCATTGCAAGACTGGTTCACCGACACCAAAGCTACCGAACTTCTTTAAAAGCGTGTCATGGTCGACCGAATCGAAAGCCCTTGTAAAATCTAATGATGTGAATACAGTTATCATTCGATCGTCCATAGCTCTTCTTATATCAGTTAAAATTGTGTGAAGTGCAGTGCAAGTGCTGTGTCCTTGTCTGAATCCCGATTGGTGTGGTGACAATAAATAGTTGTCCTCCAGAAATTTTCTCAGATCCCTCTCAACTATCCTTTCAAGAATTTTGGATAGAACAGGCAAGACTGCGATCGGGCGGTAATCTGATGGTTCTTTAGGCTTTGACTTTTTAGGAATCGGTCTGACGATAGCTCGTTTCCACGCATCAGGAAACCTGTATTGCCGCAAGGATGCATTTAAAATATTGGCAATCACTTTATTGTTATTAACCTTACCTAACATAGCTTTAGATATTCCATCGTCACCAGTCGCACCAGAATTTACCCTACTCAAACTCCAGGCCACATCCTCTTCGCAGATCTCTTCAAAAATGAGGTCATCAACATGTTCATTAGTAGGTAAAGATATATTAATCTGTTGCCCTTGGTCAAGAGGGTGAGATGGAAAGAACTGGTTTAGATCATCAAGGTTACATTGGACATCTTCTTCATATTTCTTTGTCTCGATGATTCTATGGTTCCTTAATAGTTTCCACACCTCGGCGGGAGCACAACCGTTTAAAATTTCAGACAGGCACTTTCTTTTGGCGTCTCGCACAGCTGTCTTTACCTGATTTTTATAGCGCCGGTACTGCGTCAAGTCTTCAATGGAACCACCTCTTGTCAACATCCAGAAAAATAAGTCTCTTTTAGCCATCAAGGATTTGATATTCCCAGACATCCAGGGAGAGGGTCTTGTTTTTCGCCTTTTGTAGGTCTTCAATAGAGCGTGCCTGTCGAACAGCTCATTAAGTTTTGTTGTGAATATTTTGACCTTATCATTGACATCGTGGCTGTCAAACAACTCAGACCAGTCAATCGTCGTGACATCCAGTTTAAAGACCTCTTGGTCAATGTTTTTCAGATTTCTACTCTGAGAAAGAGCAATCTTTCTTGGTTCAGGTCCCCTTTTATAGAGAACGAAGATAAGGTCGTGGGTCGAGATTCCTGGAACCTGCACCTGTCCGTGACGCTTCGCTTTGGATGGGTTTGACACCACAATGTGGTCAATCCATGTCTCAGAGTCAACTGCCATAGTGTGAGTATGGTTTGTTGCTTGGAACGGAAGGATGCTAAGATTGAGCTCACTAAACAAGGAAGTCATTTGGCATGAATAAAATGAATTACCAGATGGGTCGGCATTGAAATCTCCAAGTATTATAAGATTGAAAAACTTGTGTTTGTAACACTGTATTATTTCTTCGAGATCCGTGAGATATCCGCCTTTTGGTGGGCGATAGACAGCACCTATACAAACACTTCCGCCAGCTGCTCGAACTTCAAGAAACAAATATTCGGGATGATTTTCCAGGAAAGCAGAGGCTTTCAGCTCGACAACCGGATACTCAACCCTGACATACACTGCTACTCCTCCTCTTGGTTTTCCAATTCTGTCATTCCTGAATAATTTGTAGCCGTCGATGCCAACGCTGTATGAGGAAAGTGTTGGGACGAGCCAGGACTCACTAACAGCTAAAACGTCAAACTTCGCCTGCTGGAGAACCAGTCTAACCTCGTCAATGTGCGCTGGCAGGGATTCCACATTAATGTGTGCCACTTTCAGCACCCCACAATCATCTCCCACAATCCTTGCAATGTCGGAGAAAGGACCCACCACAGGCGCCAGATCATCTGCGAAATAAAACTCCTCCTCCCACAGGCCCACGCCTATGTCAAGTATAGAAACCATAATTAATATTGTGATGGAGACAAGTCCGAGTGCAAACTTCTAAAAAAGCAAGTGACCAGAATGTCATGGGAAAGGATAGGGAGAGGAAGTCTATAACATATTTAGAGTAAATAAAATTAGGAAATAAGATATAGCTTTTTTCAGTCAAATTCATAATTTTTTCAGTCAAATTCATAATTTTTTCAATCAAATTCATAATTTTTTCAGTCAAATTCATAATTTTTTCAGTCAAATTCATAATTTTTTCAGTCAAATTCATAATTTTTTCAGTCAAATTCATAATTTTTTCAATCAAATTCATAATTTTTTCAGTCAATTTCATAATTTCTTGTACCCATTTTATACAGTTAATATAATGAGGTTTTGCTACCAAGAACTTAACATTTTTATCAAATCTTGTTGTTGTTTATCCATTTAACGTCACTTTATGTTACTGTGCTTAATCCGACGGTTTATGACGGGAGTTCTAAGTTGTGCCTACCCAGGTTTACTTAAGATAGTGAGGGATCTTTTACGAGTTTCACTTATTAAATCTTTTAAGAGTCATCTGTGGTGCACAAATATAGGACGATCTGCTGGTTTTAGACTTGCGACCTTAATCATAGAAGGCTGTTATGCTAGCCACTACACTACAGGTGATCCTAAATGCATCAACGAGGTGTTTGAATCTGCCGGGTTTGAACACGTTACCTTGTACATATTAATCTTTGACTCCTTGCTGAATGCATCGAGGGTCACCTGTGGAGTAGTGGCTAGCATAACAGCCTCTTTTAAAGGACGAAATAACCGAGGATTTTTACTCCCTAAAAACAAACATAGGGCCATAGGGTTTGAACCCGTGACCTTAGACATATTAATCCTTAACACCTTTTTGAATGCATCGAGGGTCACCTGTGGAGTAGTGGCTAGCATAACAGCCTCTTTTAAAGGACGAAATAACCAAGGATTTTTACTCCCTAAAAGCAAATATAGGGCCATCTGCAGGTTTTGAACGTTCGACCTCAAGCATAGAGAGCTGTTATGTTAGCCACTATTCCACAGGTGACCCTTTATGCATTCAAGAAGGTGTTAAGGATTAATATGTCTAAGGTCACGGGTTCAAACCCGGTAGATCAAACACCTTTTTTTAATGCATTGATGGTCACCTGTGGAGTAGTGGCTAGCATAACATCCTTCTATCCCTTAGATCGCAAGTTCATACCTGGCAGATGGCCCAATGTTTGTTCTTAGGGAGTAAAAATCCTTGGTTATTTCGTCCTTTAAAAGAGGCTGTTATGCTAGCCACTACTCCACAGGTAACCCTCGATGCATTCAGCAAGGAGTTAAAGATTAATATGTACAAGATAACGTGTTCAAACCCGGCAGATTCAAACACCTCGTTGATGCATTTAGGATCACCTGTGGTGTAGTGGCTAGCATAACAGCCTTCTATGATTAAGGTCGCAAGTCTAAAACCAGCAGATCGTCCTATATTTGTGCACCACAGATGACTCTTAAAAGATTTAATAAGTGAAACTCGTAAAAGATCCCTCACTATCTTAAGTAAACCTGGGTAGGCACAACTTAGAACTCCCGTCATAAACCGTCGGATTAAGCACAGTAACATAAAGTGACGTTAAATGGATAAACAACAACAAGATTTGATAAAAATGTTAAGTTCTTGGTAGCAAAACCTCATTATATTAACTGTATAAAATGGGTACAAGAAATTATGAAATTGACTGAAAAAATTATGAATTTGATTGAAAAAATTATGAATTTGACTGAAAAAATTATGAATTTGACTGAAAAAATTATGAATTTGACCGAAAAAATTATGAATTTGATTGAAAAAATTATGAATTTGACTGAAAACATTATGAATTTGACTGAAAAAATTATGAATTTGACTGAAAAAAGCTATAATGGGAAAGAATAAATATAAATAAAATAATAGGAAATAGTTGTCAATTAGGATAATCATAAATCGGATGGTGAAAAAGAGTGCTCAGGTCATGCCTTCAAAACCAGTATATGAATTAGCAAATTCTCTAGAGTGAGAGCTATTAATTATAAACTTGATTCAAACTAATATTAATAATAAATAAACAACTATTTTATTTTATTTGAGATTTGAGGTTTTACCTGTTTTGTTTTCTCCCTCTTTCATCCCCCTTCAACGATGAAATAATTAGGAATAACATAGAATAGGGCTAATAATATGTATAATTGAAGTAGAGAATGAAGTAAGTGATAAAACAAAAATATATGTAAGGATACTGACCTGCTATATTTCCCTTTTTTTGGAAAGTTCCAAAAGAAAGAAAAAACAAAACAAAAATAAACAAATAAAAGTACACACCATTAAAAATGATGTTCCTTAGTAAAAACATAGAAAGTAATTAATTCTACAGCACCAATCGAACGAAACAAAAAACAAAAAGAAGTAAATAATAATAATGATAGTTGTTTAAACTAATTTTGGCACAAACTTACATTAATATCTAGAGAGAGAGAGAGAGAGAGAGAGAGAGAGAGAGAGAGAGAGAGAGAGAGAGAGATTAGATTATATTCGATTTTTATTATCTAAGGGAAATAAAAAAACTATATTGCACTAATAAATGTGCAAAAAAAAAAAAAAATAAACGAATCTCTAAGATGGAGGGAGAGAGAGAGAAAGCACAATTATTAAGGTGATTTGCATGTTTAATCGCCCGAAATGTGTTAAGCAGCGATCGATAAATATTAAAGGTACGGTACTTAATCCCTAACCGTTCTCACTCTATTATTGAATATAACGATGATTACATAATGAGGTTTCAAATTCACCGTAACACTGGTATCTCTAACATGAATGATTACTGATATGTTAGATGTACATAAATAAGGATTGTTGTTAAGTTTAAGGTTAAGGGTTTAAGTTTTTGTTCCTCATGTTGTAGAAGATAATTAATGCATTCTCAAATCGAATTCAACCTTTTCCAAGTCAAAGTTAACATTTTCAAATCAAATTCAACCTTTTCAAATTCTGATTCAACCTTTTAAAGTTTTCTTCCTCTAAAGTACCTTTAATTTTATAAATTCAAAAAAATTGCCCACATCATGTCATTAGGATTGATAAAAAGCAGCTAAATATTAAGGTGAACGACTTTGATAATCAACTTAATGAGAAAAAAGCAGCATAGATGTATAAAATACCGTTGGAAAGCTAGAGATTTTAGAAAAAATATTATCTTGTTTAAAAAGTTGTAAAAGGTAATGTAAATTGGCTTACACTTATATAATTATAAATGATAATTTGATATTGCCATATTATTTAATATAAACATACGTTTTCAATAAAAAAAATTTTAATTAATTTTACATTCACTTACCTATATATGAAATATATAGTAAGGGAAAGTATAGCGATCATGAAAGTTTATGAAATCAATTTTTCAACGGAAATACACGTTTTAGGGTCTCCTGAGTCTGAGTCTGTGTTTTGTGTGTGTCCGTGCGTGGTATTTAAGACAACTGTACGCCCGATATGTAACAGCAACTTTTTCTTTAAAATTGGCTGACCGAAAGATTACTTAATACCACGCATTTTGCAACTTATTACGATTTTTTTCAAAAACGACAATTTCGATTATCCATCCTGTATGAATGTAAAACTATTCTTCTTCTATATCTTTCCTCTTCGAGCCATTATTGGCATAGAGGGGCCTCGATCCAGCGCTGCCAGTTATCCCGGTCTCCGCTGAGTCGTTTCATTTCTACAAGGGTCTTGCCCCTGTTACTCCCAATCCTCTGGACCATATCCTGATAGGAAATTCTAGGTCGGCCGCGTGGTCTTCTTCCTGTAGGTCTTGCTTCCAGTGTCCTTCTGGGTTCCCTTATTTCGTCCATGCGGCAGACATGACCAAACCATTTTAATTGCCTGTTTTCCATTATCGGCTTCAATGGTGTACCTCGAGTTGCTCTCTGATTCTATTGTTCCGGACACAATCTCGCCTTGTCTTTCCCGCTGCTCTACGTAAAAATTTCATTTCAGCAGCAGTGATTCGGCTGATATGTTTGTCGAGCATCACCCAACTCTCGCCTCCATATGTAAGCATTGGTAGGTAAATGGCTTTATAGATGTGCATCTTAACATCTCGCCCTACTTCACGGTGTCTATTATACTATTGTTGATCTGGTAGTACACCAGGTTCGCTTTATTGGTTCTATTTCCTATTTCTTGGTCAATTCTGTCAGACCTGTCTATAATGGTCCTAGGTAGTTGAATTCATTAACCACTTCTAGGATCTTCCCATTGCATACCATTTCAACATTTTCTTCTTCATTCCGTGAGAGAACCAGAATCTTACTTTTGGAGTCGTTGATGGACATTCCCTTACGCAATAGTTCTGCCTCCCATTCCACCAGAGCTTGTTCCAGCTTTTCTTTTGTGTCCGCTGATAGAACAATGTCATCGGCATATAGGAGGCATTTCACCAGAACTGTCTGCATCTTCCATTTTCCTATTTCAGTCCATGCCGTTCTTCGCTTGCAGACTTTATGGATCTCGTCCATCAGAATCAAGAATAGGAGAGGGCTAAGACTGTCCCCCTGTCTGACTCCTCTATCAAGAGGAAATGATTTGGATTCTCTACCATTGATTCTGACGACTCCCTTTGCATTTCTGTATGTTGATTGGATTGCCTGCATCAAATCTGATGGTACATTCTTTGCAGCAAGAGCATTCCATATCTAGGCACAGAATCGATCGCAGCTTTGAGATCCAGGAAAGCCACATAGATACTTCTATTTCTGTCCCAAACCTTTTCAGAAATGTTTCTAAGCACAAAAATATGGTCCTGGGTCTGTCTTCCCGGACGGAAGCCCGCCTGTTCCTCTTCGAGTTGATTTTCCACAATACTTCTTAATCTTCTCTCAAGGATAGAGGTGTACATTTTATAAGTTAAATGAATGTAAAACTCAATGAACTTTAATACGGTGTATGTTTTATTATGATTGAAATTGTCTGGTAGGGCTTAAATGCCAATATTTTAATATTTCTTTCACTAAACTACCTTTAATGGTAAAGATTTAATGATAGACTATATCATCTAATTAGCATTGCTAAAAACCAAGTAAATACATAAGTAGAACTGTAAAAATACTTTTATAATGCAATTTTATGTTTTTTAACATAAGAACAGTCATATACATGTATAATATACCGTTGGACTGCTAAAGATTTTAATAAACTTATTATCTTATACATAATTTTTAAAAGTTAACGGAGAGTGATAGAAAGCTGGTAAAACAAACTGATTGTCGTAGATAATAATAAATATATTATTTAATAAAGCACATGTTTCTATTAAAATCCAATGTGAATAGTTATTTAACGATTTATTTTCGTTTCTAAATTTGGTAAAAAATTCTCAAATTGATATAAACAACGGAGGTAAGTGAAAGTTTGTGTTGCCCGCACTAGATTTTTAAATTTAGGTTAATTTAATAGTTCTTGAATTGATTTATATAGCCAAGATAAATGAAAGTAGTGTGTTGCCCGCTCCAGATTTTTTTAGAGTTGCCAAATTGTTATCCGGAGACCTGAAGAATAAAGAAGAGAATGGTTGATTTAGCGTGAGGTTGGTTTTGGCAGGAATCCTGTTTACAGCTCCTCGATGGCAAGCCAGCTCTTACTTTAAATCTATTGTAATCGAGGCCTGAGGTTTCATCCGCACTGCGCTAACTTATCCACCTCCAACTTTCTTTATATTTATTTATTTGTTTCCCTTTTGTATTCTATTTTGTATATTTTTTCTCAGTTTCGCCAGAAAAGATTTACTCAGTCGGGAGATCCAATCAGATTCGAAATACATTCAAGTAGAAAATGTAATATAAAGTGGGTTATTGTAAATGAACGCAGTTGTTCTGTATTTTTATTTGTTATTAATCCATGTTAGATTTCTATTTTTTAGATTTTTAGTTTGTTTTCAAATTCAAACAACTTTCCACAGTGATATTCCAATTTGTCTTAATAAGGAAATTACCTCATTCATGCAATTCAAAATAATAAATTTATAGAACAGGTATTAACGACTGCAAAATCCGAAGTGAAATTCAAGGAAAAACTTTAAAAATCAACTTTAAAGTCCACTAATGACAAAACAAATATTTAAAATATGAATATTATTATTTTCCATAGTCTTCATAATGTAAAATATAAACATTTCAGAATAAATAAGATTTGAATTTCTATCAATAATAATTAAATATTACGAAACAAGAAATTCAAATAATTAAGGTCGCGGGTTCAAACCCGGCAGATGGCTTTATTATTTTTCCAAGGGAGTGAAAAATCTAACGTATCATTAATAAATGCTACATATAAATACAGCTTAAATAATTAATACAAAAATTTTAATATAATACATACCAAAAAATCATTCATTATAAAAAACACCTTGATAGAAATTTAAGATAGATTTCCGACATGTCTAGCGATCTTATAGTCTACCTAGATCTTCAGTGGATTCATCATTTAATTAATTTTAATATTAACTAAAAAATCCTTAGTTATGCCGTCCTTCGGAGGGGAGGTTAAAAGATGGTCCCGAGCCTGTGCGATGTCAGTTACTCGTTAAAGACCCCTATTCTATAAAACCTGGATATGCAAAATTTAGGACTTCCACTGTAGCATCATCCGATTAGCCATAGTAGCATAAAGTGACGTTAAATAAATAAACAGTTTAAACATCTGACAGAGTGCGCTTTAAGGCGCTAAGCGATACCCTACCTGTACAACAAGAAAGCAATGAGGGTTAGTCTAACAAGAATTACTGGAACTCCAAGGGGAAATATTCTCAAAGATCATTGGTATGCATAGATATGCCGTACATACCTACCTATGCATAGATATTTCTTGCATAGAATAAAATCGGTTATAATCATAAAAGTTATAACAAAACTTTCAGATCAGATGCCAGAATTTAGTATGAATAAATACTTATTTAAGAATGGAGTATTTTTTAAAAATAATTCAAATCAGTAAAAATTAATAATAATAAAATAAGACAGCAGAGCTTTGATGCTTATACAGAACTCTTATCCCCATCTGCTGTTTCGTAACACAGCGTCAACATTATATAAAATCTATCCCAATACTAGTTAACTTAATATACAATATATATACTGGAAGGAATTAGTCTGGGTAGCGGTCATTAAATGAAACAACTAAATAGTTTCAACTATTTATTCTTTGCCAATGTTTCGACCCCCTTTGTGGGTCATCGTCAGGGCGCATGGTGGGTGAATGGAAAATGAATGGAACCTACAATGAATGGAAACTACAATATATATATTATCACTTTCTCTTCATAAAATAAATAAATTACCCTATACTTTTCAAAGTGAAACAACGGTGTAAACAGACATTCCTACCAAACTAGGAAAACCTTTCTAACTATGATTCAACCTGATTTAAGTAATTTTAAAATTATAATACTGAAGGCGTCTGCATTTTGATAAAAATCGCTAAATCGATGTAAACTTAAATGCGCTTATTATCATGTAGGTTTCATTCTAATCGAAATTGTCTGGCTGGGTTTATATGCTGGTGTTTTCTGATACAAAATCAAACAATTCCCTAGTAAGGGAAATAACTAATTGTATTTGGCGATTGCAAGAAAATTTCAACAAAAAAGTTGTACTTGCATGGGTCCCGTTGCATTGCGGTATTGTGGGAAATGATGTAGCCAACAGAGAAGACATGGCGAGACTGAATGAACCTGCGACTGAAAATGTGAACATAACCACAGCAGAAGAATGGAAAGGCATTGCAGGAAGGCCATTATTAACAAGTGGAAAACCGAATGGGCTACTTCCAGTACTAAACTGAAAGAGATAAACCAAGAAGTATCTCCTTGGACCACATCTTGCAGAAAAAGTAGAAAGGAAGAGGTAGTGCTAGCAAGGCTGAGGATAGGACATGAGATATTTAATGAGAGGCCTGGATCTGCCATTCTGTGATACATGTAACACAACACTGACCATAAAACACATTGTAACATCATGCACACTGTACACTGACGCCAGAACAAGACAAAACATACCTCCAAACTTAAAAGAAGCATTAAGAAATGATGAGGAAACAATTTTAAGACTTTTTGAGATTTTTAGTGACATTGGTCTGTTAAACTCAATATAAACGTAGAGAATCAAGACCCGCTAATGACCCGAAAGGGTAGATGCGGAATAATAAATAAATAAATAATAATTTGTAGATTCTAAAAAAATAAAAATATACAATTTGAAAGAATTCGATAACCAACTAAAGGAGAAAAGAGTAAACATATTTTGTAAGTAATTTTGTCTTGACATAAGAATAGTAATATTGATGTATAATGTACTGTTGGAAAGCTAAAGATTTTAGAAAAAATGTTATCGTACAAAGTTTCAATTGAGAGTTAATATGTAGTAGAGAATTTGTAGATAATAACCCATATTGTTTGATTTTTCAATCTATAACACATGTTCCCATAAAAACTCAATGTTATACTTTTAACCTTTTTATTCAACTCTTAGCTTAGTTTTAAGGTACTTAAATTTATTTTAACTACGGATTTAAGTGAAATCTAGGACATGAAACACAAAGTCCTGTGTTGCGCATACTAGACATTTTTTAAACTTAATTTGAAATTTTTGCAAAAACCTTCCTATAGGAATAGGTTTTAATAAGGATTGAATCGTTATTATATATACCCGGTTTTTTTTTTCTGATTCCTATCTCTTTTAAATTCCGTGATTAAGATGGTCTCCTTGAGAGACTGACGTTGACTTAAGACGCTAAAGAATAGCTTAATTCAAATGACCCCTAACTAAGGGAGGGTATTAAATATATTAAGCGAAGTGGTCGGAGGAATGAAAGGACTCGGAGCTGGCTGGAGTATAGCCTGGAATTAATATTCTGGAAGGATCTCCAGACTTGAAGAATGGCCTCAGCGCTCACCCTGATACCTAGACTCTAACACATGTGCAGATAGTTTTCTTGAGAAATCGAGATCAAACTATCTTAGCACACCACCTGAAGTTCAATTTCTTCCCGAAAAAAACTAAAATTTATGCTCCTTCTTTATTGAGTCCTTAATTTCTAGAGAAATATCAACTGGAAGAGAGTCATTTTCAAATAAAGTTAATTTGCTAAAATTGGAGTCATAATAGAGCTCATTATGTGTAATTTTCAATTTTTTTTTTTACCCTTATATTTATTTATATATATTTTTTTTGGCAAATGTAATAGAAACTGATTCTAAAACTTTTTACGAAGATGAGAGAGACAGACTTTATTAAACAAGTGATGCTAACCAACTTAATTAGGTTGCTATTTGCCCAACTTACACAGCATACTTTTTATTCCTTATGGGAAAATTTTTAATATATAAATCTAAACATACAACATACACAACAAAATATTTTTTTCTTTAGACGCGTTGTGCTTTTTTTGGCAGAGGTAAAATTTTTTATTCCGTAACCATGGTAACGTCACTAAGGGCCAGTTGCACCAACTCAGGTCAAAGCACGGTAAGGGTAACGTCCGTTGAAGTCAGCCATTGCCCGTTGCACCACCTAGGGTTGGGATGCTGAATCGACATTACTGGTAAACATTACTGGGCAAGGTTCACCGTTTAACCTCCTGTAAAGAGCTAACCATCCTGGGGCTTGTGAAATAGTATCACTTTTGTTTTATTTTATTGTTTTATCTGCTACTATTTTTAAGAAATGGATTTTATTAAGATTGAACACTTGATAGATGACGAAGAATATATTATTAATTTGTTATTAATTAATTAATTTTTAGTTATTATTTACTAAAGGTATTTCAATTTTTGTTTTATTTTCGTAAAATTTTAATAAACATTTTCATTTTATAATAATGGTTTTATTATTTATTCCGTTGAAATAGATCCTCTCTAAATAATTGACAATGTTTGGTTTTGTAAATATATGATATTTAAATTGTTATCATTCTTAATAGTTCTTTAGTGATTCCTAGGCATATAACTTTTTTAAGTCAAAATCACACTATATTCCTGTTAAAAATAAGTTGTCTACATTCTGTATGTGGAGGATGATTTTCAATAGGTTCCATATCAGTTTTTGAAAATTTTGAACACAAATGATTGATTTTTCATTAACCAATTAATTTTATTATTAATGCTTTAAATGTTGACTAGAGACAAATATCTCCTAATTTTGTACAAAATGTTCTACAGTATGTTTTGTATAATAAGGGTTTTAATTTTCAATTAACAAGAGGGAGTTATTGTTAATTTCATTCTTAGGACTCCATATGAAATAACAAAAGTGACTAAAAACCAAAATAGATGATATTTGTTGAATTATAAACTAATTGCTGTTAAATAAAAGTAAAAATAAAAAATCACAAACATCTAAGAAAATTTATTCATATTCAGGAAACAAATAATAAATTAACCATATTCTTTTAATAACCACGATAAATAATAATATAATAAAAAATTAACTAATTTCACCGACTGAAAGTACTATACTCACTTTTATCTAAATCTTCAAAATTAAAAATTAGACAGAAACTGAATACGTACACATACCTTCTTAAGCCAATATGGACTTACGCTTCACAGATTTTTGGTTCAGCAAAAAAGACTCACATACAAAAACTGCAAACATTTCAATCCAAAATTTTAAGACTGATAACGACAGCTCCTTGGTACGTAAACAACATAACCCTACATACGGACTTACAACAACCAACAGTTGACCAACATATACGAACACTCTATACTCGTTTTCACAGTAAACTTAACGGACACGACAATAGACTGATTAACGACATGTCAATAGCTGAAATGCCAGTCAGAAGAAGGCTAAAGAGAGGCTGGATGAGGGACCTCCTCGGATAAAATAAAGCCATGGAAGGGGTGCTGCTGGGCATTTTCCTTCTTCATGCCTACCATGCCTGGATCTCAATGTATACAGCACATTTGCTGATTGTCAGATACATTCTGACAGGCGTGAATATAGATTTAAAGAGAAAAAAAAAAAAAAAAAAATTCTATTAATAAAAAACTTTAGAAATAGAAGAATGTATCCCTTAAAAAGAAGTTCCAAATTAGCTAAGCTGATAAGGTTAAGAATTGAAATCAGGAAGTAAAATGGCCATCGAGATAGTAGTATAAGTAAACGCCGTACCAACAACGCTCCCTGCTGACATCGGCGGTAAACTATCTACCGTAGTTTTACCTGGGGTAAGCTTACCTTAGGTTGAACAGAGGCTGGTGCAACTGACCCTAACACGCTCTAGACTGGCGCATGCGCTCTGTGTATACCTGCCTATTAGAGATAGAATAACGATATCAATTTCCGTGAACGTTATCGATACCGGTGTAATATCGACACAAAAATATCGATATTTTTAAACTTTAATTTAGTATTTAATTGAATTAAAATCAGTTGTAAATGAAATGAGTAAAGACATGTTAGATGAACTATGTCTTAGAACTTACCTTTTACTGTATATAAAGGTAATATAATGAAAATCTTAATTCTCTTGACTCTAAAATATCGATATTTGTAAATATTATTAAAAAAATATTTTGTATGAAACATTTAAACATACTAAGTAAAATCATGATGTTTTACTGTCAATATTTAAATCGCAGTAAAGCGAAATCTAAAAGAATATCTTGATCATATAAGCATAGAAATGTATCATTCAAAATTTTTTATTTATTTGTTATTCCGCATCTACCCTTTCGGGTCATTAGCGGGTCTTGATTCTCTACGTTTATATTGAGTTTAACAGACCAATGTCTCTAAAAAACTCAAAAAGTCTTAAATTGTGTCCTCATCATTTCTTAATGCTTCTTTTAAGTTTGGAGGTATGTTATGTCTTGTTCTGTTGTCAGTGTACAGTGTGCATGATGTTACAATGTGTTTTATGGTCAGTGTTGTGTTACATGTATCACAGAATGGCAGATCCAGGCCTCTCATTAAATATCCGAGCGTAAAGGTTGTATTTCCTATCCTCAGCCTTGCTAGCACTACCTCTTCCTTTCTACTTTTTCTGCATGATGTGGTCCAAGGAGATACTTCTTGCTGTATCTCTTTCAACTTAGTATTGGAAGTAGCCCATTCAGTTTTCCACTTGTTAATAATGGCCTTCCTGCAATGCCTCTTCCACTTTTTTGCTGTGGTTATGTTCACATTTTCAGTCGCCGGTTCATTCAACCTCGCCCTATTTGCTTCTCTGTCGGCTACATCATTTCCCACAGTACCGCAATGTGACGGAACCCATGCAAGAACCACTTTTTTGTTGAAATTTTTTTGCAATTGCCAAATACAATCAGTTATTTCCCTTACTAGGGAATTGTTTGATTTTGTATCAGCAATTGCTTTAAGTGAACTTATTGAGTCCGTCACTATGAGCAAGTAGTTGTCATACATTGACTTGACTAGCTCCAAGGCTTGATATATTGCAAACAGTTCTCCAGTAAATATGCTGTTCATTCTGGGTGTGGCGTCAACACATGTGGTTGCCAAGGAGACATAACCTTCATGTGTTTTGTGTTACAAAAATACCTTTTGTGTAAAAAACACTGTTACATGTGGTGTGTGTTTTAATAAAGGTATAATCCATTATTAATGTTATTTATGTGGTGATGCCACCACACGGGTAATATGAACCTGAGATTAATCGTCTCACTTACCACAGCACATCCAACTTCATCACTTACTTTTGATGCATCCGTATATAGTACGGAAAAATTATTATATTTCTCTTTCAATTCCAAAAAATAGCTTTTCATAAAGACGCGATCTTCAAAAGATTTCCCTTTGAATTTGAATTTAATTTGAAAAAAAAAATGCTGGTATATCTCTACAAGATAAATAAAAACATGCATTCTCAACATAATCTACTTTACCGAACATAATATTCTTTTCAACAAAATACCATCGCAAATGGAGAATTAAAAAATAAGTATTCAGTTCTATCGGCAGTCCTTATGACTGCCTGTATTGTAATAAAAGTGATGTTATTGGTACATTTAATGAGCTTTAGTTTTAATCACAAAATATATCTGTAAGTTTTATTATTTCCAAAATGTTACATCAACTTCTTCACTAAAATCGACTGACCCGAAGAGCTACATTAAACCATGCATTTCTTCGAATGCGATAAGTTGTATGAATGGAAATTCCATATTTTAGAAGCATATACGCTTGAGATGTTACAGCAAAGTTTTCAACAAAATCGATGAACTAGAAGAACCTCTTCATACCACGCATTTTGCAACTTCTGAAAAACGACTAACGATCTTAATTAAACTAGTTATACCGATGTAAAATTTAATAGGCTCTAACATCGTATAGTTTCATTCTGGTTAATGTAGGTTGAAAGTGCTCAAGGCCGACATTTTTTTTTTAACTTCATTTATTAATTCGCACCTGTCCGCATTATTGTGACAACCAGCAAATGGGTTTTTAAAAAAATGAACTAAATAATAACATGTCAGGCATGAGGAAGGACATTATCCAGCACGTCTTCTCGTCGGCTTGTTGTCAGCATATTTTACTTAATTGAAGGCTTTTATGTGGTGTTCATCAATCTATCATTATTTGATTAGGGGCCATTTGGAGGGTTCATAGCTTGAGTTAGCTGAGCGAGATCTTGGAGAAGGCTCAAAAGGGGCTGGATAAGATTATTCAACCCTTTTTATTATCCCCTTTTATTCGGGGAGCCCGTGGCTGAGTGGCTAGCGCGCTAGTCTCTCATGCTACAGGTTCTGAGTTCGAATCTCAGTCCCGGCGAGGCTTTTATAAGGATGTAAACCAAATGGGGATTCACTCACGACCTCTCCCCCGGGTATGTGAGACCCGTCAGCCAAAGAGTGGCCACTCACAAAATTAGTTGTAGGGAGTGATGACCCTACACTAAAAATTGTATCGTGAAACGTGAGTGTAAACTCGTAAGTTTTCACCGCGAGGCCCAGGGCCTACACGGCCTCTCACGCCACTGGAAAAAAAAAAATTATTTGCAAAATTTGGGATGAATTTTCACCTGAAGACGGCTGCTGAGGAATTTTCCTCCTCACACCGGAGCCTGATGGTTCGTTATGGTTAGACGATGGCTGGAGTGGTGGCTCCACTTGCTGGAGTAGTGGTCCCTGATGTCAAGCCGGCACTGAGCTTGCAACTCTATATGTGTAACCTTATTCTGAGTTGGTGGCTATATTGGTGTATTTTGAGAAAGATCCTGCAGGAATTCCTGCAAATTTGGTGGTGGAGGATGAGGTCGTTCAGAGCGGTTTGTTCTTGAAGTTCGTTGAATCCTCAACCTCTTCAGAACTTGGCACCCACGATATTTGGCTAGATGTCCTCCTTGGCAGTTGGCACATGTCCCTGGTGTTTCTCTTGCCTTCGTACAAGTTGCGCTGTCGTGGTAAGACCACATCTCACACAACGTGGAGGTGGTTACAGTACGACGTGTGTCCGTACTGCTGGCAACTGATGCATTGTGGTATGACTCTTTTTCTTCTGGGTTCTTCCACCTTTATTTTTGTATAAAATATGGATTGCATTTCGAAAATGTTATCATTATAGGTTGATTTGGAGATGTCAATAAAAAACTTTGGAAGTGGGTTTTTTCAACAGAGAAATCATGATGCTTATATCATAAGGCTGACATTTAATTTTTTCCCCTTTAAAGTATCTTAAAAAAATTAATAATTCTCAAAAATATTTACCATTTCAGCTACTAATTTGATATAAATAACGGAGGTAAGTGATGGTCGTGTGTTGCACTCACCAGATTTTTACTTTTACTTACCTATTACAAATTTTCTAATTCCAGTTTTCACCGGAAATACACGTTTTAGGGTCCCCTGAGTCCAAATAACCAAGTCCCGCAAAAAGGTCTGTGTTTGTGTATGTGTAGGTCTAGCGCAAAAACGTAAAATCGTACGGAACTGAAATTTCATATTTAAGACAATAAACGCCGAAAACAGCAACTTTTTCTAAAATATTGGCTAACCGAAGATCTACTTTATACTATGCATTTCGCACCTTTTTACGATTTTCTCAAACTCGCTATACCGGTGTAAAAATTAATGGGCTTTAATATTATGTGGGTTTTATTCTTATTGAAATAGTTCGAGAGGTCTTGAATCCGATAGTTTAAATTTTTTTCTTCTAAAGTACCTTTAATTTTAATGATTTAAATAAGTTAACCATATCATCTTGTTAGCGTTGATAAAAAAACGAATAAATGTCAAATTTGGAAGGAATTCAACACAGAACGATAGGAGAAATGAACATAAATATTTTTTGATACAATTTCTTTTGTTTTTGAACATAAGAACGGTTATATAGAGTCGTATAATTGAAAGTCATTTATTGCGCGCACCAGATTTTTCCTAATATATTTAGTTTAGTTATTTTTTTTACTCTAAAGCACTAAAGCTCTTTTATTTTACAATATTTATTCTCCATATTTAATCCAAAACATTATATTGGATATTATTAAAATACATAATACACAATAATGAATATAATATAACTGACAAGGGATTCATCTCGGTCCATTATTGAGCTGGAGTACCGTATCCGGCAATAAATTATGGAATTTACATTTTAATTAAAATTCTGGAATTTAATACACTTGAGGGGCGAGCTAGCTCCACGTGTAGTGGTGTAATGATACAATCAACTAGTTAATTGGTTTAATAATCGGACTTTATTGTCTGTGTCCGTAGTTATTTGAAATCCTGGGAGCTGAATCCACAGCTTATCACTTTGACGATTATTAAAATGTTTACGACTGTGGGAATGAGCCTTTGGCGTTTGAAATGAATTTCGTTCTTGCAGATGAAACTGAGTAGATGATGAAATGAATTGGTAGCGTTACAGCATATTAAATTTAAAAATCTGGTGCGGGCAACACACGACTTTCACTTACCTCCATTTTAAAAATCAATGAAAGGATTTTTTAATACAGTTAGAGATTAAAATACGTGAAACCATTAAAGAATTAATTAAATTGAATTTCTATAGAAACATGTGTTTTATTAAAAAGTCGATTATATTATTATCTAAAATAATCAGATTTATCGGCTTTTCATCACTCTTTATTAATTTTTACAAGCTTTTGTATGAGATAATATTTATTATAAACGCTCTAGCTTTCCAACGGTATATTATACTTGTATATTACTGTTGCTATGTTCAAAATAAATAAATTGCATTAAACAAATATTTTTTTCAGTTTTCTCCTTTAGTTAGACATCGAATAGGTTCAACTTATATATTTATGTGTTTTTCATTAGTGGTAACAAAATAATATATTTATTTTTTATAAAATCTACAAAATTAAAGGTACTTTACAAGAAAAAATGTAAAATATCGGGAATTTAAGCCCTGTCAGACCATTTTAATCAGAATGAAAACTACATGATATTAAAGTCCATTACATTTTACATCGATATAGCGCGTTTAATCAAAATCGTCGGAAACGTTTTCGAGAAAAAAAGGTGCAAAATGCATGGTATAAAGTGGATCTTCTGGTAAGCTCATTTTGATGAAAAAGGTTTTGTAACGTCTAGGGCGTATATTTGTCTTAAATATGAAAATTCAGTTTCATAGGACTTACCGTTTCCGCCCGGGAGTTACCACACACACACACACACACACACCTTTTTGCGGGACTTGGTTATTTGGACTCAGTTGACCCTAAAACGTGAATTTCCGTTGAAAACTGGAATTCGAAAATTTTCACGATCGCCACGCAATACTTTCCCTTACTATATATAGTATCTTAAATTAAAAATTCTACTCCCATATACCGTTAGAAAGCTAAAGATTTCAGAAAAAAAGTTCTACATTTAACACTCATAATAACATAAAGTAATACTTATAATATACTAAAATCTGGAGCGCGCAACACACGACTTTAACTTAACTCCATTGTTAAAATCAATTTAAGAAGTTTTAAATACATTTTAATATCCAAATAAATCGTTAAAGAATTAATTATTTTGAATTTCAATAGAAACATGTGTTTTATTATATAATCTATTATATTTTTATCTACAACAATCAGTTATTTTATCGGCTTTTCATCACTCTCCATTAACCTTTAGAATTAGATAATATTTTTTTCTAAAATCTTTAGCTATCCAACGGTATATTACACATCTATATTACTATTCTTTTGTATTAACACAAAAATTGCATAAAAAAATATGTTTGCACTTTTCTCCTTTAGTTGTTTATCAAATTCGTCCAGCTTGCATATTTTCCCGTTATTTATCAATGCTAATAAGATGATGTTCCATTTTTTTTTAAATCTACAAAATTAAAGGTACTTTAGAAGGAGTTACCACACACACAGGCCTTTTTGCGTGACTTAGTTATTTTGACTCTAGGAACTCTAAAACATGTATTTTCGTTGAAAACTGGAATTCGAAAATTTTCATGATCACAATACTTTCCCTTCATAAATAGGTAAGTGGGAGTAAAAATGGCATCAAGCGAGTTGATTGAGAGATAGATGTAGACAATAATTTTTATTGCTATGTTATTTAATCCATTTTTATTGTATATTTTTTTAATCGAAACAATATAAATCTTATTTAATTTTATTTTTCATCTTGATTTCATATTTTTATTCACGCCTGTCATGCGGTCGACAATCAGTGAATCTGGATAGCAATAAAGTTGATGTGGAGTGATAGGCTTGATGGGGAAAGGATGCCCAGCGACACTTCTTTCTGGCGGATTTCATAATTGGCATTTATATTAGGTGATCTTCTTTTTAGCCTTATGTGAGTGTTGTGGGGCCATGTTTTGTATTAATTTGTTAGTATTCTCCTGTACGTTGTCGTAAAAACGTTTGCAGAGGGATCTGGTCTGCTGGTTAACTGTTGACATACGAAGGTCTGTGTGTAGAGTAACGTTGCTGGCGTACCATGAGGAGTTCGTAATAGTTCTGAAGGTTTTTTGATAAGAAAATTAGAATTTTACGTGAATATTTTTAGCTGTCCCGTATATCTGTGTCGCGTAAGTCTAAATAGGTTTCCATACGTGAAAGTGTTCAATTTCCGTTTAAATTTAAACTTTGGACGTCTTGAAAGGAAGATAATCTAAAAGTGTTAGCCTTTTGTTTAGCTTCATGTGCCTGTTCTTGATGTATTGGTTCCATATCATTATCTTAGCGAAAGTCAAGCCGAGATACCTGACTGTTACTGTCAGCGAAATTTTTCTGGTTATCAAGAAATATTGCAGGGCATGTTTCATGTCGAAGAGTGAAAGTAATGTATAGTAATGTTTAGATTATTTTTTTTTTTAATTTGCACTGGTCGTTGTTTTAAGTGGTATTGCAATGTTTTGAAGGCGTGCGTGAGATTGAAATGTTTTGTTGAGATATTTGTATCATCTGCATAAGCTGTAAGGATTTTAAAGCTGATCGGTATGTCGTATACGTACCATAAATAAGATAAAAACTTGATTTCAAAAAGCGGGGTTAGTTAATGCCTTGTACGTGCTCAAGATATTTTTGTTCCTGTAATTCACACGCCTTTAAATATTAAATAATAAAAAATACCCATGTTGATAAGCAATGATTTTTACATCTTGATATAAAAAAAATAACAAACTGTCACTAACTTATTACGAAATAGTAAGCATTTTCTTCTCTTTCTCGCTCTCTCTCTTTATTTTTTTTTCCATTTGCCGCTTGTTGAGGACAACGGCTGAAACTAGGTTTTGCGGTTGACAGGCGATGCAACAAGCCTTTTTCCTTGTCACTGTATTGAAAGCAGCTTCCCACAAATGAGGGTAATGGCCCAAGCTGATGCTGAACTCAATGAAAATAAATATAGAGGAGAACATAATTCGGGGTGCAGTTATCAAAACAATTAATTAGAAACTTAATTTAGTGTGCCAAGGTTTCAGCCTAAATTTTAGTTCATCTCCAGAGCTATAAAACAAAAGTTAACAACCAGCTGTATAAAGCAGTATATAAAAAATAATTAAATTTATGAAATTAACATTTTAGACAGATATTGAGTGAGGAAAAAAATGATCGTTTTAACTATTAAAATTAAAATGATTTTTTATTTACCTCAAATAAATTTTAGGCTTCAAAGTACAGTCCATTATGCTCAATAGTTTGTTGCCATCTAGAATCCAGTTCACTTCCCTACCGGTACTAAGCTATGGGTTTTGAATTAACTAAAGTTTTCTACCCCGATTTTGACTTCCTCCAATGTACGAAAACCTTTCCCCTTAAGGAAGTGAGCCATAGCTCTGAAGAGGTAGTCTGATGGTGCGAGATCGTGGCTCTTGCGTGCGGTCGACCTTCGATGGCATTTCCTATACCGAAAGTGTGTGGCGGGGCGTTGTCTTGCTGGAAAAAAGCATTCTTCCGATTCACCTTAGCTGGGTATCGCCCCTCCAAAACTTCATACAACCGTTGCAGCAGTTCTGAATAGAGTACTGAATCAACAGAACGTCCATCTGGAACAAACTCATAGAGGATTACTCCTTTAACATTCCGAAAAAACATGGTATTTTTTTTCAAATTGACTTATTTTAACGACCGGTAAAGCTGGCTGGCCTTGTATGGTATAGTCTCTGTCCTGATTAGGATTGTGCTGTTAAACCCACATGTATTCACAAGTGGCTATTCGTTAAAGAACGTTCGCCACTTGGATTCTGGGGAAGCAACCGACATGTTTCCACGCGAAATTCGGCAGCTGGGTGAGCTCATAGGGAATTTCTCTGCATGATCTTTTTACTTCGCTCAATTAGTGTAAATTACGATTCACACTTGACTGAGACACTACAAGTTCGGAGTATAGTATCCGAATGCTTTTCGTCGAATTATCTTCATTTCCTTATCGTTGAACCTCTGTGCCTATAACCGATGGTCGCCCTGAGCCTGACTTCCTTTGTTAGCTTGCATCGCCACTTTTTAATTTAGTCCACTTCCTCACAGTATGATCCTCTTCAATTTTCTTTATTAAACGCGTAGTTTCGGCGGCTGTAAATTTTCGTTTCCAATAGTGCAGCAATACTTAGTGTTATTTTGGTTGAAGGAACGCCTAACGAACACTGAGTCTCACAAGGAGCCATAATGTTTACAAAATGATTTAATATAGCATTAGGATTAAAATGATAACAATAACATTGGAAACTGAAAGAGAAAGAATATCTTGAGTACAAAAAAAAAAAGAAACAGTAATTTTTTTTTTTTTTTATTACTTTTATTCACCCCAATATAATAAAACAAATATTTTATTTATTCAATATTTACTCTCTAAAATATTTATTGTTTTTCTTCTTTAAATATTGTTTTATACATTTGGTTGTTATCTTTTATTTTATAGCCCTGAATGCAGCCTAAAACTTTGGCCGAAACGTAGGCATATTAAATTGAGTTTGTACTTTTACGTTTTCCTTTCTCTTCGTATCTTTATTATTCACACCCTTCAGAAGCTATCTGACAATCAGCAAATGTGCTGCACAAATGTGAGATCAGGCATGGTAGGCATGGGGAAGTATAGTGCCCAGCAGCATCCCTTCCTAGGCTTTAATTTAGCTGGGGAGGTCTCTCATCCAGCATCTTTAGCTTTCTTCTAACTGGAATTTCAGTTATTGACATGTCTTTAATCAGTCTTGTCGTGTCCGTTTAATTTACTGTGAAAACCAGAATAGTGTGCTTATATGTTGGTTGGTGTAAGTACGTATGTAAAGGTTCTGTTGTTTATGTACCAAATAGCTATCGTTATAGGTCTTAAAATTTTGGATTGAAATTATTGCAGTTTTTGTATTTGAGTCTTTTTCGCTGAACCAAAAATCTGTTAAGCGTAAGTCCGTATTGTCTCAAGTTTGTGCTTAATTAAGTGTTTTGATGACTGCACCCAAATTATCATCTTGATACTTACATAAGCCAACCTTTCTCAGATCATGAAAATAAATATGATTTTGAATATTTTTATTTTCATGCATAACCTACGCCTCACGGAAGCGCTATTTATTGCTCATAGCGATATACCACATTAGCAGGCGAATTTATAATTTATAAATAAATAATAAAGACGTGGGAGGCAGGGAGAGTATTTGGATCCGCAAATGACCCGAGAGGAAGAAGTGCCGGCTGGCCCTTATTATATTTGGGCATACACGCCTCACCCGTCAATATTTAATAGGCAAAAAACCTTCGCCTGAATGTATCACATGAACCATACCACTCACAGTTTTTTACCAACTCACTGAATGCTATCCATACAACTGTCAACATGACAACATAAAATAGCCTTATAGGCTCATTCAAAATATAAGACAGGTGGGTGTTAAGAGGTTCTTTTTTTTTAATTTAAAACATTTTTTTTTTTACAGTGCTGAAAAATTGTTTTAATTTAAAAAAAAAGAACCTCTTAACACCCACCTGTCTTATATTTTGAATGAGCCTATGAGGCTATTTTATGTTGTCATGTAGACAGTTGTTTGCATAGCATTCAGTGAGTTGGTAAAAAAAGAAACTGTATTCCATCTTACAGTGCTAATTTTTTTAATAAGATACCGCGATACAACTTTCCTTTATTCATTTGTAATACAAAGGGATTTTTTTTTTTTTTTTTTTTTTGGCGGGCTTCTCCTCTATTTACTGATTTTTATTGAAATTTGCTAATTAATTGAGGTTATTTGAGAATTGGATAGACAGGAAGTGTTTAAACAAAAGGGATTTGAAGGCCGTAAGATTATTGGAGTGACGGATATAAGTAGGAATAGTATTCCATACGGACGAGGATCGGATAAGGAAAGATCTGTCGAAAGTGGCGCTTCGATGAGGCGTTATAAACAGGTGGAGAATATATTTGTTTATAACATTTTCCGCTTTGACCTAACGTTTTTTTTTTTTAAACATAATTTATTGAAATTTACAACTGTACTCAAAAAAATACATCAAGTAAATATGATATTAGAAAAATGACATGGAAGAGACTTGTAGAAGAACTACCCAATGGTAGCACTCCTGTAACTATTTTAAACTAGAAGGTCTCGGGGCCATCTCCTTTTCAGACGCCTCGGAGGATTGTCGGGAATTGAAGGGGAAGAAAGGATTGAAACTAGAGGATTAGGGTGGAAATGGAGTTTGTCATGAAAGGAATGGTATCTAGATCGGGCCAAATCAGCAACGTACGGAATATTAAGGTCTTTGTGGATCAGGTTATTAGTTACAAAATAAGGAGCATTGAGGATTTTACGCAGAATTTTGGATTGTAGGGATTGGATACGGGAAGAATTTGATGGTTTAGTAGAGCCCCAAAGCTCTACTCCGTAAGTCCATATAGGCCGTATGATAGTCATGTAGATGAGCCTTTTGTAGTTAAGTGGAAGATTGGAACGTTTGTCTAGTAAGTGTTGAAGTAGTCGAAAACGTCGTGCAGTTTCTTGTCGTTTCAGTCTTGTATGAGGGTTCCATGTAAGGCGTTTGTCAAGGTGTAGTCCTAGATATCGGATCTGTTCAACCGGGACAAGAGGAGTATTATTGAAGGAGACAGTAGGGCAGGATGTCATTGGTTTACGACGAAGGGTAAAGGTAATTTGGCTGGATTTGTTGGCATTTATTTTAATTCTCCAGTTCTGACACCATACTTCAAGGTCTCTGATGTGGGATTGGAGAGTTTGTGAGGCAATAGTTGGATCAGCATTGACTGATAACACACATGTGTCATCAGCATAGATAGAAAGGAAAGTGTTAGGATGGGATGGGATATCAGCTGTATAAACTGTGTAAAGGATGGGTCCTAGGATACTGCCTTGAGGAACACCAGCAAACTGACTAAAAATGGATGAATAGGAATTATTATGATTTACTTTAAAGGATCTGCCAGGTAGGACTGGATGATAAGGAAGTATGTAGGAGGGAGGAATTTGCGGAGCTTGTAAAGCAATCCTTGGTGCCAGACTCGGTCAAAGGCCTGTTCCACATCGAGGAAGGCTCCCGTGCAATACAAGCCGCGCTCCAATGTTGACGAGACAACGTCCACCACACGATGACATTGCTGGATAGTGGAGTGGGACGTTCTGAATCCAAACTGGTGATCAGGAATAATGGAATAAGTATCTAGGATGGGATATAGACGTTTCAGACCTAACGTTTAGAATCTATATTGGTTCAAATGAAAAAAGTCAGGTTTTGCTTCATTTATTAACGCTCTGTGTCGAAAAAGCTGTTTTGGGGTTGCCCGCATTAAAAATTTAATTCCGTATAAAACAATAGGACATACTGTATAACATAGAGGTCACCTGTAACTTAATGAATATCATAACAGCCTTCTATGCTCAAGGTCAAGGGTTCAAACGCGCAGTTGGCTCTAGGATTTATAATGGACATGGAGAACATGACTAGGACACGGAGAACAGTAGACTAGTGCTCTATCCACTAGACCACGCCGCACAGTGGAAAATATGACCGATTTAGGTGGACAAAATTCTGAAAAGTCCATATTTAATCTTTGGGGTCCCAGATTAGGGGAAAAAATATGAAAACAAATTATAAAAACTAATTAATTTTTTGACACGATTGGTAAACGCGCAGTGGTCAAACATCAAATTTATTTGTTATAATCTAAATCTTTCATACATTTAATTTGCTCTAAATACAGCTTGAACACAATAAATGACCATCGGATAAAGATAATCCCACTGCCGGTTATTAGGCACTTGTGTGAACAGGAATGATTCACTCATTTACTATATATTTGTAAACACGGTATGGCGGTAAATATTAGTATTAATGGACTTGGCAACTAATAAGAAAATTCCAAACTTTTTTGTCTTGGTTTTTTTCTACCTATATTGCGCACTGTACGCCGCTCCATATTTGTTCGTTTTTCAATAAAGTTCTTTTAATTAAGAAATAAGGAAAAGATAAGATAAAGCAAACTTTAGAAAAATAAAACGCCTAACATGGAATCCTCATACTAGACTGAAACGACAGGAAACTGCTCGTAGATACAGATTACTACAACACTTACTTGACAAACGCTCAAAACTTCCTATTTACTACAAAAAACTCATTTTTATCACAATTATCAGGCCTATTTGCACCTATGGCATTGAGCTATGGGGGTCTACTAAACCATCGAATTCCTCTCGCATCCAATCCTTGCAGTCCAAAATCCTTCGTAAAATCCTCAATGCTCCTTACTTTGTTACTAATAAAATCATCCATAAAGACCTAAATATCCCATTAGTTGAAGACTTGGCCCGTTACAGATATACCTCTTTTCATTCCAAACTCCCTGCCCACTCGCTTATCCGTGACCTCTCCTCCATATCTATTCCCGACAACCCACCGAGGCGCCTTAAAAGAAGATGGCCAAGAGACCTCCTAACATAAGACATTGGAGTGCTACTAATGGGTAGTTTCTTCTCAGGTCTACCATGTGTACTATTCATATATAAAGCCTATTTACTTGTTGTATTTATTTAATACAGTTGTAAATTTCTTTAAATAAATAAATAAAAAGAAAAAAAAAAAGAAAAATAATGTAATATTGTACATTTTATTCAAGTCATTGTACATTGTAGGATGCTCTTAAAAGGTCGTTTGTTGTCAACTGTTTCTCTTACAAGCGAGGACAAGGAACGTTCAATTGAATGGAAATTTCTTTAATTAGCCCTAAGGGGAAAGAAAGTGTTCGGGGGGAGGGGGAGGGAGGAAGAAGAGGAAATCTGTAAAGAGTGGGAGGAGGGGGAGGGAACTCCCCCACCCTTGAGAGCGGTGTACAAGTGGGTGGGGGTTCCTGGAGGTACGAACGCCCCCTCTTTCTTCAAAACAATCCCCCGCCATCCTCAGTCCACTAATTAATGGCTGCAATTTAGCTGGGCCAATTAGAAGTTTAGCTCTGCTCGGAATTATTTCGTTTTCTTTTCGCAGCAGAGGTCGCTCTACAATACCATCTCATTGTCCCACGATTAAATGATTACTTTCAAAAAGGCACTTAGTGACGCCAAGAGGGGGAAAACAGCTCTTCGTTCAAAGGGAGTAATCACTCGTGATGGAATCTTCAACATTTGTTAAGAGTTGTACAGGTTTAAAAGTAATGCTTAAAACCATTTCTTTTTTTTTTATATATAAAGCTGTAACACCCCTTCAAGATTAGTGTTTTTACTTTCACTTATCTATAGTAAGGAATGTATTGCGATCTTGAAAATTTTCGAATTCCAGTTTTTAGCAGAAATACACGTTTTAGGGTCCCCTGAGTCCAAATAACCAAGTCCCGCAAAAAGGTCTTGTGTATGTGTGTGTGTGTGTGTACACACGCGTAAATGAGTAAGTAGGAGTGGTAACCCCACAAGTAAACGAAAAACCTATGAAACTAAAATTTCATATTTAAGACAACTCGAGATGTTACAAAACATTTTTCATCAAAATAAGCTTAACAGAAGGACCTCTTTATACCATGCATTTTGCACCTTTTTACGATTTTCTCAATAACGCTCTAACGATTTTGATTTAACTCGCTATATCAATGTAAAACTTTAATGGAATTTAATGTCATGTAGGTTTCATTCTGATTGAAATAGTCTGAAAGGGCTTAAATTCCGATATTTTAAAATGTCTTCCTCTAAGTACCTATAATTTCGTGGATTTTATAAAATTGACCATATCATCTGAATAATATTGCTAAAAAAACAGGTAAATATATAAGTTGATCGAATTTGAAAAACCAATAAAGGAGAAAACTGAAAAAAATATTTTTTAAATGCAATTTTTCGTTTTTGAAGATAAGAACAGTAATATACATGTGTAATATACCGTTCGAAAGCTAATGATTTTAGAAAAAAACATTACCTTATACACCAGCTTTTAAAAGTTAATAGAGAGTGATGAAAAGACGATAAAACTAAGTGATTATTTTAGATAATTATATAATAGATTTTTAATAAAACACATGTTTCTATAGAAAATCCATTTAATTAAATCTTTAATGGTTACACTAATTTTTATATCTTACTATTTTTGAAAATTCTTTAACGGAGGTAAGTGAAAGTCGTGTGTTGCCCGCAACAGATATATTTTTTTTTTTTTTAAGTTTTTACTTTTACTTTTATTTGCCTATATTAAGCAGTTTGTAATTAGTGGGTTAGTGTGGGAATAGACTTCGTTGTTAAAAAAAAAAAGTCTGATTCGGACTAAATCGCCGAAATAAGAAACATCGAAGTCTTTATATATAAGTTTATTCAGGATGAAGTAAGAAGCATTGAAGTTTTCGAATCATAAATTTAAATACTTTTTTGGAAAAGTATAGTCTAAAAGCTGAACTGAGTATATCCTCATTAAAATCCAAGTACATCAGCTAATTTTTATCAATCTGTAGTTCAAAGCGTTTGTCAGCAGCAGACAACTTTAATTAGAAGCTCTTGTAAGCCAGTTAAACCAAAACTTTTTAAAAGATATATAAATATTTTTTGCCCTTGTTAGATTGAAACTACAGCTGGGCCAAAAAAAGGAAGCCTTTTATGAAATACTTTCCTGGTAAAGTGACCTCCAAAGCTAACGCCTTCTTTCCCCATACTCTTCTTGGAAAATCCTCCACCATTGTCGTGGAAAGTCTTTTCCGACGTTGGTATGACCCTTGGAAGATCTTAGAATATCACTCGAATTATTATTAAAAATAATAATAATTAAGCTTACCGAACCCGAAGGTTGCCTACACAGATTCCTTTAATGATTACCGTCCAAGCCCAAACCTCGTGATCAGACGACACATTCCTCCCACCGACGCTAAGTAGAAAATATGACCGATTTAGGTGGACATAATTCTGAAACTTGTCTATTTTAACCTTTGGGGTCCCAGATTACAGAATAAAATATTTAAAAAATTATAAAAACTAATTAATTTTTTGACACGAATGGCGAGAGCACAGTGTTCGGTCAAACATCAAATGTATTTGATAAAATCTAAAACTTCCCTATACTTTACGTTTGAAGTCCCAGAATACGAGGAAAATGAGACAAAAAATCGAATTATAGCTCGGAGTTGCTAAAACCTGCTAATAGATGTATTTTATATCGTTTAGGAAACTCTTCAAATTATAGGTTGTAAAACTTTGGATTCGGAGTGTCGTGTCTGAAAAAAATTATGAAAAAAAGACTAGAAGGATTGATGAAACAAATCCTTAGGGTAACTTGGCGGTTATATAGTTTTTCGTTATTGAATAGGGGCATACATTTACAAATTGTTAAATTAACTCTACAGGTAGATTGCAATGTATATTCAATAACGAGTTTTAATATACAATGTCTCAGTAATGTCCATTGTTAAATAAAAGCAAAAAGACTTTGCTCTAAATACACCTTGAACACAATAAATGACCATCGAATAAAGATAATCCCACTGCCGGTTATTAGGCACTTGTGTGAACAGGAATGATTCACTCATTTACTATTTATTTGTAAACACGGTATGGTGGGAAATATTAGTAAACTAAAACTTGCCAACTAATAATGAAAAGGTTAAGCACTGAAAAATTCCAAACTTTTGACTTCACTTTGGTCCACCTAAATTGGCGCACAGTGGTTACAAATGGAAATTTTCTGGACGAAATTCCGCACTGCTCGTTCTATCTAAGATATAACAGCCATTTTAACGTCATTTTTTTTTCTTAGTAAATTTACTTTAAATTGTTTTATTGCCATTTTTTTAGCTCATTTTTATGTCATAAACGTATATAGGTTTTCTGGATGATTTCAGAGAAATGGTAACTAAATATTCTTATATTTATCTCCATATAGCTATATTTCCTGCTCTTAACATTGTTTACCATCGTTATTAGATAAGATTAGGACATCTTTTGGTTTCAAGTAACCACTTAATTAGGCACAAAGATTATTTGGTAGCTCAGAAAGAATTTTTGTAAAGGGTGACTGATAGACACTTCTGTATCCGTGGCATTCTACACCAGAATTTCTCTTTCTTTATTTTTTATATAGATCCTACCTAATAGTCTATCATTTATTTAAAGTGTATACATTAAAGTAGGTAAATTTCATATATTAAATATAAAAAAAAAAGAAATACCATACACAAACGCATTTATAATTGTATCTCGCTTCTTAGCAGTACTTCATTATGTTTTATCATTTGGAAAAAATAATTTAGGCATCGAAATAATTTTAAATGTCAATTATTTCCTGGTATTTTCATTGACTATACGTTACCGAAGTTTTAGAAATAATTTTAAAATTTTGAATTTTTTCAGGAAAAAATAAACATAAAAATAAAATAAAAGCAATTTGCACTCCATTATATTGTTTATATATTGAGGCATTTAAAACAATTTTAATTTAATAACATATTTTTTAAAAATTCATAAAAAATCAAGACTATAGTGACATTTCTTCTGAAATTATCGACAAAACCAATATATTTTTAAGGCATAAAATGACCTTCAAAAATGCCAATCATACGATTGAAAGTAAATGTACTAGGGAATAAAATGGCTGATATAGCTTAAAGAGAACGATCGTTACTGAGTTTAGTCCCGAAAAAGTAAGTTTGGAACTACTGTGTGATGCCTTGACCTATCTCAACAACATTACATACACATTTGAGCTCAATTATACTGACACACGCTCCGTAATTCCGCGTTGTATAACTTTCTAAAATCCCTGTGACCCCACCTCTCTTTGGTCTAAATATATTACCTAGAATCTTTTTAGGCGCATTGTATATAACCTATATATATATATATATATATATATATAAAACAGTCAGGTTAATAATCTCGTGTCACAATGTTTGTTCGCGATAAGCTCTGAAATTACTGAACCGACTGTTTACGCCACTTATTTCATTTGTCCTCATTTTTTATTATGGACTCTAAATTCCTCAGAAACTTTCTTCAATCATTATTTATATTTCTTATCAAGTGTTTCGGATTATATCTATAAATAAATAAAACATATGTTCTGTACAGTTTGAACGGAGTGCGTTAAAAAGTGATTATTACCTATTTGTTATTACCTAACCATTATACCTTTTACCTTGTTTTTTCATCTTTACCTTATACCTTGTACCAGGTTTACCTATAAAGCATTTTAGAAATTACTCATTTATTTATTTCTGCGATCATCAACTTATCTATTCGGCTATACATAAATTAATATCAAGATACAAATCTGTAAATCAGCTTAGCTACCAGGCACAGCGAAAGGAAATCCTTAGGACGATCCCGCTGGCCCCAACACCGACTTTGATCAAACTTCTTATTATTTGGTCCAACTTAAAAGATGGGATAGTTTTTATTACTATTCGAAATGGTTGAAAAATATATTTTTCTAAAACGCAAAACAAAAATTGTTCAACTGTGGCAACACTGGTTCCCAGTAACCTTCCCATATATTCACATATGCGATTATTAATTCAAATATAAGTGTGTGTTGATAGTTTTTATGCGTTCTTATTTATGAAATATACATTCATATTATAGTTTCCAGTTATAATAAAATACATAACTATACGTTTCCAGAAAAATTATAAGTACTCATTTGAATGACTTGCAATGAGTTATGAGTTGCAAAGTAGTTATGATGATATACAACGGTTATGTTTAAAAGATAAAACGATGTTATTGAATAATTTGGATGTGGCTACTTGGTACTGGTATGTAATTGTAACATAGAGTAAATAAAATTGATATCTGACATGAAATAATAATCTTTTATTTATCATAAACAGGGTAGCTCATTGCTATTCACCTGTATTTCTTTTAGATAACCTGATTCAACATAGTCACTATCAACATCTTTCGTAATTTGTAGTAATTTTAATTTAAATAATTTTATTTATCAAATTGAATTGGCTAAACCGCAAGCAATGATAATGGACTGTAGTTTTTGTTCTATTTTTTATGTGTCTCGATATTAGAAACAAGACATTTATAGTTATATTACATTCATTATAGTAATAGGTTAAGTTGTTTTAAAATCACTTTCCTCATCAACCATAATTCTAACTTTAGTCTAATAAGTTGCCATTTTATTCTGTTCAATATATAATAGCGATCCAGTAGAAGTAGGCATACCTAAAATCACTCAATATATTTTAGCTGTAACGTAATCGTGGTATATAGTCCCGTTTGCAACATAAATGTTATTGATATACATCGATCCAACGAATGGGAATATTTTCACTTGAAAACAACTTTGATAACTGTAATTGTAAGAAATATAATATTTATATTTCTTGAAAATGTAGACGTTTTATAATAATGGAGTATTTGTTGACCGTTTTGACTATATGGTAAAGAAGTTGTTTGGGGGACCAGCCACCAAGAAAACACTCCAGTAAGAAAAAAATAAAATAAGTGTGTTTAATTGGTAGTTTCTTTGTTACCAAATCCCCAAACAACTGCTCCATCATTGCGTTTTATAGTTACCCCACATAAAGGCATTTATGCAAATTTAAATAAAGACAAAATGAAATATTCGCGAGCAAAGCCGCGGGTTAGAGCTAGTAGTTTTATAAATTCTAACCTCCGTCAGTGAGCTATGTCAAATATAAACTCATGCTAAAACTGGAATTTATCCGAATTCATTTCAAGCCCTATCTCCTTAGCGGTTTTAATTAACGTACTTGTATAGTTTCCGCATCTTTAAAAAATAATAAAATAATGGTTTAAAAATCAAAATTCAATTCTTCGACAGAATACGCGTTTTGTTGTTTCGTTGAAATGCTACTTTTTTATACGATTTAACTCCAATAATGACAAACTGGATGGGATATTATAAAGATAACAAAACTATTTAAGCAAGAGTAAGGAGGCACAGTCTTATCAAACATTAATAATTTCCAGTAAAAAATAAAACAATATGATTAAATCCAGCCACTTCTCTAGTTTTAACTTGATGTTAATCTCATACGTAGAAATTTGACAACATTACAAAAATTGATTGCCTTATTCATTTATTTCTGAGAAACAATTTTTTACTTTCCCTTACTTTATATAGTAAGGGGAAGTATTGCGATCGTGAAAATTTTCGAATTCCAGTTTTCAACGGAAATACACGTTTTAGGGTCCCCTGAGTCCAAATAACCAAGTCCCGCAAAAAGGTCTGTGTGTGGTAACTCCCGGGCGGAAACGGTAAGTCCTATGAAACTGAAATTTCATATTTAAGACAACTATACGCCCGAGACGTGACAAATCTTTTTTCATCAAAATGAGCTTACCAAAAGAGGCACTTTATACCATGCATTTTTCATCTTTTTTCGATTTTCTCGAAAACGGTTTCGACGATTTTGATTAAACTTGCTATATCGATGTAAAATTTAATGGGCTTTAATATCATATAGGTTTTATTTGGATAAAAATAGTCTGACAGGGCTTAAATGCCGATATTTTAAATTTTCTTCCCCTAAAGTACCTTTAATTTTGTAGATTCAATAACAATAACTAGATTATCTTGTTAACGCTGATGAAAAACAGGTAAATATATAAATTGAATAAATTCGATACCCAACTAAAGGAGAAAACAGAAAAAATATTTTTTTAATGCAATTTTTCGTTTTTGAACATAAGAGCAGTAATATACATGTATGATATACCGTTGGAAAGCTAAAGATTTTAGAAAAAATGTCATCTCATACACAAGCTTTTAAAAGTTAATAGAGAGTGATGAAATGAACATAAAACTATCTGATTATTTTAGATAATAATATAATAGATTTTTAATGAAACACATGTTTCTATATAAATTTAATTTGAATAATTCTTTAATAGTTTCACATGTTTTTATCTCTAACTGTATTTGAAAATTCTTTCATTGATTTTAAAAATCGAGGTAAGTGAAAGTCGTGTGTTGCCCGCACCAGATTTTTTTTTTAACAGAGAAAAATAATTAGCATTTAAAAAAAATGAGATTTCCCCTGCTAGTATGCGAAAACTAACATATATTTAATATGTTTCAGTAGGAACTTATTTCATTAAAACTTTTGTAAAACACTCATATTTGCAAAACTTGTTTCAGGAAGTTCTTTTCATTAGAGCGCTAATGATGTTATTTATTTTTTTTGATAAAAGATCTTGTTTAACATTTAAGTTAACAACCCTTTCTTGGTCTGATTTAAAGAGCAATATAGAGATGTTTTTAATTTTTAAAAAATTACTATTATGACAAGAGGCGATAATTTATTGTAAATCAAACTAAATTAGAAGTGCATTACAGGAAGTTATCCTGAAAATTCAGCATTTAAGTCATGTCACACAAATTTTACAAGGATGAAGTCTACATGTTATTGGTTTAATTATATATTGATATAAAGAGTTTAATCGAAATCGTTTGAGTAGTTTCTTGGAAAATTCCAGTCTACCTTAAATATGTGATTCAGTTCCATAGAGTTCTCTGTTTTAGAAACACCCAAACAGATCCTTTACATTCATCAAAAATTCTGTTTTGTATAATTCTTTAAATAAAATTTTATTAATTATAATAAGAAATAAATTATTTATCAATCGCGATGCTATCAATAAATCTTGAATTGGTCTGATTCTAGAGAGCACCCTAGAATCCATCCGGCCTGAGCTTCCTAAGAAAATTCTAGCAGGGATTCAGCAAGCATTTGTTCGGAACAGCGGCAACTGTTAATTTTGGTTTATTATTTTCAATAATGAACCTTTAACATCGACCAAATAAATAAAAAAAAATAACCCCTCCCCCTCCAAATATGAGTGTTTGCGTTCCAACATACGTAGCACCCGATAGACATTAAAAAAAAATTCTCTTGTTTACCGTCCGCGGCATTCTCCAAAACTACTGGACTAATTTTTTTGAAGTTCACCACAAATATACTTGTTCATGCAACGATGATCCTAACACCTAGTCGTTAATATCAGCTATTTATATTTTTAAAATGGCAGCCGATTAAGATTAGTTTAGTTCAACAACTCAGTTATTTTTGAAAATAGAAAAAAAAAATTATCAATGTTTTTCATCCGAAAAAGTGTGTTAATGAAAACCGGTAAAGAAATAGGGCTCGAATTAAATACCGATAAGACGAAATATATGATTAGTAGCAGAAATGGTGGCGATCTTGGTGATATTGATATATCAGGGCATACTTTTGAACACGTAGAGAAATTCAAGTATTTAGATTCAATGATAACAAGAAAAAATGAAATCCAGGAAGAAATAAAGGCCCAGTTAAAGGTGGGAAATGCGTGTTATTATTCAGCTTCTCAATTACTTAGCTCGCGGCTTCTGTCTAAAAACTTAAAGGTTCGAATTTATACAACTATCATTCTTCCGACGGTTCTTTAAGGATGTGATACGTGTCCGCTTACTTTAAAGGATGAACAACTGCTTAAGGTTTTCGAAAATAAGGTACTGCGTAAAATATTTGGTCCGAAGAGAGATGAGGCCACTGGGGAGTTTAGAAGGTTGCACAACGCGGAATGGCGGAGCTTATATACTGTGAATATAATTGAGTTGATAGCATCGCGGAGACTCAAATGGGCGCTTTAAGGTGTTGGGCTCGGTGAGGAACGGATTCCGAGA
The DNA here is from genome assembly GCA_023052935.1 of Piezodorus guildinii. Classification (NCBI taxonomy): domain Eukaryota; kingdom Metazoa; phylum Arthropoda; class Insecta; order Hemiptera; family Pentatomidae; genus Piezodorus; species Piezodorus guildinii. Next base: position 76,158,090 of record CM041298.1, on the reverse strand, counting down.
AAGTTGGTATTCGCTGAACCGACTGGTAGGCGTCCGAAAGGTAGGCCGAAGCGTCGATGGGAGGATTGCGTTAAGGCTGATCTCGGGGGCTTGGGCTTGATCGGTGAGCATTGGACGAGTCTGTGCAGGCGAAGTTCGGTGCTATTGGCATCGAACCTTCAGGTTCGGTAAGCCTATTATTATTATTTCAACCGAAAACCACGGATAATTATAAAAAATAAATTAGAAAATTGAAATTTTACCCATAAATACGCCTATAACTCGATTATTTTTGAAGATAAAGAAAAATACGTAGAAAATTTTAGAATTAGTAAAGCGGCATTAAAAGAGAGAGAAAAAAAAGTTTCTCTATATATTCAACGCTCAAATTGGGACATAAATGCACCAAAGCTCGGTTATTATTGAGGATATAGAAAATTGTTATCATCGGTTCCAGTTAACGTTTGACGATGCCGGATCCGCCGAATTACCGGATCCGTTTTTCCGGATTGCAATCCATACTCCGGACTACCATTCAAAGGACGCCATAACCAAGGATTTTTTACTCTTTTTAAAAACTCCCAGGTCCAGATTTGAATTCGCGACCTTAGGCATAAAATAGTTATGCTGGCCACTAGACCACAGGCGACCCAGGATTACTATAGTACTCTTCCTAATTCTTTATATTAATGATATTTTTTCCGAATTTCATTCCTTGAATATTAACAACAATATTGATCCATGTATCGAATCAATGATAACTACTCTATGGTAAAAAAAAACACCATCAGCCTTGTAGGTCTCTCTTTGAAAAAAAACTCATATCATGCAAAGTTAAATGCAGTAATTGAAGCCTCTAAAAGCAATTATGACGTTCTTGAAAAGGAAAAAAAACTCGCTGAACCCAAAAAAAAAAAAGTGAGTGAGTTATAGAGGCTGCGGTTGTGTGAGTTAAAAGCCCGGACAAGAGAATATACAATTAAACCACTCGCTTTTTCCAGATGCCCTGGCAGCTATCTGACTGTCATTCATCCACCATTTATTCAAATAAGCAAAATAGTTCAAAACTGTTTATTTGTTTTGCTTAAATAATTAGACAAAGAATTATTTTTTTTTTTAGAAAACTACTGAAGTTACTAATTCTTACTTTAAAAAAAAAACTGGTTTCGGGCGACACCTTGCTTCCACTTTCATCGATTTTTAAAATCAACTCAAGAACTATTAAATTAAGTTAGAGTTAAAAAAGGTTTCAATAATTATATTATTTTTCTTCGGAAACATATGTTTTAAATTGAAAAATATAATAATATAATATTGTTTTACATTGCCTTTCACAAGTTTGTACGTTTACCTTTACTAAACTATATTTACATCTATATTACTATTCTTATGTTCGAAAAAAAAAACATTACTGAAATAAATATTTTTAATCTTTTCTCCTCTAGTTGGTAATAAAATTCGTCCAACTTTATTTAACCGTTTTTTTCTAATTGCTAATGAGATGATATGGTTAATTTGTTGGAATCTACCAATCACAGCTTTGTATGTTTAGCTTTCCGAAACTACATTGTGGTATCAATAAATAAACAACAAAAATAATGGGTTAATATTTTTATTTAAACACAACACATATAACATTGTTTGGAACACACAAAAGTATATTTGTAACACCAAAAACATGAAGGTTATGTTTAAACATTAAGGTAAGGTATTAAGGTCGTGTTTAAACATTAACGTAAAAATGAAAATGAAAAAATCTGGTGCGGGCAACACACGAATGTGTGTAAAAATGTGTACTTCCGTTGAAAACTGGAATTCGAATATTTTCATGATCGCAATACTTTCCCTTGCTATATATTGTAAATCTCTTCCTAAGCATCATTAAAACGTTGTTAGTTTAATAATTTTCAATTTTTTACAGAAAAAAATAATTCATTCATTCAGTGTTTAAAAAGCTAGCTATATATAGTAAGTGAAAGTAAAAAAAATCTGGTGCGGTCAACACACGACTTTCACTTACCTCCGTTTTTAGAATCGATTAAAGAATTTTCAAAAACAGTAAGAAATAAAAATGAGTGAAACCATTAAAGAATTAATTAGATGGAATTTCTATAGAAACATGTGTTTTATAAAAAAATGAAGTATATTATCATCTAAAATCATCAGTTAGTTATAACGGATCTTTATTAACTTTTAAAAGCTTGTGTATGAGATAGTATTTTTTCTAAAATCTTTAGCTTTCCAACGGTATATCATACATGTATATTACTGCTCTTATGTTCAAAAATGAAAAAATTGCATTTAAAATATATTTTTTCTGTTTTCTCCTCTAGTTGTATATCGAATTCATTCAATTTATATATTAACTTGTTTTTCATCAGTGGTAACAAGATAATATAGTTATTTTTACAGAATCAATAAAATTAAAGGTACTTTAGAGAAAGAAAATTTAAAATATCGGTATTTAAGCCCTGTCAGACAATTTTTATCCAAATGAAACCTACATGATATTAAAGCCCATTAAATTCTACATCGTTGTAGCGAGTTAATCAAAAGCGTCGGAACCGTTTTTTAGAAAATTGAAAAAAGCTGCAAAATGTATAGTATAAAGTGGCTCTTCTGGTAAGCTCATTTCTATGAAAAAGGTTTTGTAACGTCTCAGGCGTATATTTGTCTTAAATATAAAATTTCAGTTTCATACACACATACACCTTTTCGCGGGACTTGGTTATTTGGACTCAGGGGACCCTAAAATGTGTATTTCCGTTGAAAACTGGAATTCGAAAATTTTCACGATCGCAATACTTTCCCTTACTATATATAGTAAGTGATAGTAAAATGAATTCGTAACACCAAAAACATGAAGGTTATATCTCCTTGGCAACCAAATGTGTTGACGCCACAATATTATACATCTATATTATTGGGTTGATGCAAAATTAATGCAGGTTTTTAGTAGGTATTGTAAATACGCCATATCTTTACTTTAACCATATATATTTAATCAAAATAATTTCCATCTGAATCAATGCACTTTTGCCAACGTTCAACAAGCTTTCTTATTCCACCAGAAACAAAATCCGAATCCCTGGACTCAATGAAATCACGAAAAGAATTTTCAATGTCGTCCTGGTTTTGAAAATTTTTCTCCCTCAAAAAGTTGTCCAGATGCCTGAAAAAGTGGAAGTCTGTAGGAGAGAGGTCAGGTGAATAAGGCGGATGTTGGAGAACTTCGTAGCCCAACTCGTGCAGTCGTCGAAGCGTTGGTTGTGCAACGTGTGGTCTGGCGTTATCGTGGAGCAGGATCGGCCCCTTCCGATTCATCAATGCTGGGCAAAGACGTTGCAATTTTTGAGTTCCGAGTTCCGCCGCCATTTCTCGTGTGGTTTTGGTTGGGTCTTCTTCCACTTTTGATCTCAGCTGGTCGTTGTCCAGAGCAAGATGACGGCCCCGACCTTCCTTGTCTTCGAGGTCGAAATCTCCTCTGCGAAACTTCTGGAACCAACGCTGCACCGTGCACTCATTAATAGCCCCCTGACCCACACATTCATTAATGTTACGAGCCGTTTGCGCAGCGCTGCGCCCTAATTTAAATTCGTAAAAATAAATTTGACGAAAATCGCACTTTGACATTTTCGATTCAAGACCTTTGAACACACTGAACAAAACGATTTTACTAAACAAATTCATGGTGAAAGAGAGGGTATTAGATAAGGTTTGTTTTGGTATAATAATGATCAATGTTAGGATTAGCTTTGTTTACACAATTGGAATTAAGATATTGCAATAGAGGAAACCTGCATTAATTTTGCATCAACCCAATACTATTCTTATGTTCGAAAATCAAAATTGGCGAAATAATTATTTTTGTTCTTTTCTGCTGTAGTTGGTAATCAAATTCGTCCTACTTTATTTAACTTCTTTTTTTTATATATAATTGCTAATAAGATAATATGGTTAATATGTTGAAATCTACAAAATTAATGGTACTTTATAAAGAGAAAATAGAAAATATCGGCATTATCGATAGTCAACGGTTATGGAGGTAAATCAAATTTTGAGATTTTTCTTGTCAGCCATGGTTTTTATTTTCTGTTTTTCTGTCTATGTACATCAAGTGGGTATAGTTTAGTTGTTCTGGTTTTTTTTTTCTGGTGAAAACTATGGATAACATAATAAAACTCAAAATTTGATTTTCCTCCTTACCTGTTGAGAATCGGACTTTTTTGTTCCACTTGAAAGTCTAGTATCTGCTTCCTCAATATGACTAGACATTTATGAGACATCCTGTATACACATCGACAAAAAGAACTTAAACGAAATCTTATATGCCCGTTTATAGGAAAATGGTAAACATGTTTAGAGTCGATTATATAAAATGTCTACTATCTCAGGCATAAATACTGTTACAAAAGTTGAACTTGGTTTACATCCTTGGGTATTGTTTAGATAATCCTTACCTGTATTATATTATTTTCTTTAGTTGTCAGGGTAATAATCCCAATTAGTTTGTATTTTCTTTAGCTTAGTTAACATGAAGTGGGGTGATAAAGAAAACCGGATAGGTGGCCTTACACAAAGTTGAAAAATGCTGGTTAGAAATTTTCAACACTTTAGTGTCTCAAATGGATATAATGAGACCCTATCTCTATGTAACTCGGCCGGATCGTCCCCGCACTATGAGAACGGCAAATCCAGAGAGGGAAGAGACCGCTCGAATCGGAGGAAATCCCATTCGTAAACAACAAATCATGTCTCGGTAAATGGGAATATTTGTCAAGTCTCTGTCTAGCATAATGAAAGTGACCTTAGGGTGGGTGCATTACGAAGAATGGCAGGACACCACTTCCCTAAAACAAATTAGAGTGGATAGATAAGAAGTGGTCCTTGTCCGTTACACCAATGTTGTTCATTAAAAGATTTTGTTTAGCGATGAGAAACTTTTTCTTCGCGCATTTACGCACCAGCTCTAAAGAAGCTCAGGAAGTGATTAGAAGAGTGGAAAGATATCATCGCCCTTTCTCAGTGATAGTTTGGTGATGAGTTTGCTTTGGTGGCACCACAAAGCTCTAATTTTGTGAAAAATCATCAAAACTAACAGGACGATGTTTTGGAACCTGTCCTCAAGCCTCTAAATTATACTCTGTTTTTTCGGAAGTCACAGGGTAATCCAGCAGGATTCCGCTCCAGCCCGCAAGTTCAGGTCAACTCAGCAGTGGCTGCAAAAGAACAATCCAGCTTTCACCTTTTGTTCGGATAGGTCTTCAGGAAACCCTGATATCAACCCACAAGTTTACCAGCTTTGGTCCGAATTGGAAAGGAAGACATGCCACAGAGCACACCATAGCTTGGAAAGCCTCAAACAATCTCTGGTCTAAGCAGTTTAGCGATTTCCTCAAGAACTGCTACGTCCTGCTATTGATGACTGGTCACGGAGATTATGTCAAGGTAAAAGGTGGGAATTTCAAGTATTTTTTTTTTTTTTTTATATTCTATAGATATTTTATTATCTAATAAAGTTTTTGAAAAAGTTCCTTTTACTATTGAAATCTGTAAATATTTCCTTGTAACAATATTCATAGTAGGATTGATATTTAAACATTTCTCTTTCAAACAACTTCTAGTTTTTAAACTAATGATGAAATTAGACTATATCTGGAAGATTCTAAAATCAACCTGATGGTTTATTTCATCTATTTTTGATACAGTCTTCTTTTCACTATCGTATGATTTTAGTAGCTTCATATAATTTGCATTATAATAGTTAACATGAGTATTACTATATTATAGAGATGAAAAAAACAAAAAATATTTAAAATATATGATTATATATAAATTATATTTAATATATATATTACTAAAGACAATAACATTTATCTGTACGATATGCTTAGGATTGCTCCAGTGTATTTTATTTGGACAGAGCCGAACAACTGAATAAGTGATGTGTTCCATTCCAAGGGGACTCTTTTGGGGCACATTTTTTTTTTTTTTTTTTTTTTTTTATTCCATCAGGTGATGTACATTAATGTGTACACGTGCAATTTTAATGATACTTGTATATTCAATGAACTGGATATGAAGGTGTTTTTTGCAAAACGGCCTTTTTTAAAAAGTGGAATTGGTTGTAGCAGCCGTAGTAAAGTTTAATGAAATTAAATATACTGACTTGGTTTCATCGCACGCTCAAGATCACCATCTTACGTTTCCTTCGATGGCTATTTTACTATCCAGACTTTCCATCATTCCTTTCTTATTCATCGCTAGGCATTCAGCAGCATACAATGCTCCAGGTCGAATGACGGTATTATAGATTTAAACACTGTTATGTATTATTTTATTTTGTTCAACACATTATTTTCATACAATATTTTTTTTGGATGTATATGTATATGTATGTATGAGTGTGTTTATATGTATGTACATATATTCATCCATAATTGTAAACAGTAATTAATTATGTTTCTTCTATCTGTTGTTCAGACATGCTGTATATTTCAACTGTACAAACTCTTACAAGATAAAGAGTTGGCATTAGATTAAGGCAAAAACATTCAAATTATTTAAAATGATTTTCAAGTCCCTTGGTCTACTTTTAATGCTCCGTTGAAAGCTATTTTTCTCTAAAACACGCTCCTTCACTTAGCTGGAAAACATACTTTAAATAATGAAATCTAAATCTGGGACTTACTAAATATACTTATTAAAGATTCTCAGCTACAAATAATAAATAATGGATTTCACATATCTATATTTTGATGAAAATAATTAATTTATTATAATAAATATAATATATATATATTATATTATATAATATATATATATATAATATTTATATATATTATATTCTATGGGACATACAAAGACTACCTGAAACAAGACTGATACGACAAATACACGAAGCAACAGCAACACTCAAAAGCACTACGAACTGGGTCAAACAGACACGAGAAGACTTATTCTTAAGGGAGCCAGTTCCAGAATAAAAATTATTTTCTATTCTATTCTACTTTAATGTATTCCGGTAAAGAAATTAATAATTAATTAATTTTATACTCTGATTAAAAAATCCTAGGGCCACCTGCCAGGTTTGAACCCGCAACCTTCGGTATACTGCATTACAAGTGACCCAAGAGAAGAACTGACATTTAATATGGGTCCAACCATCCATCAATTGTCCAATTCTTACTAATTTTGGGCTAAACATTTTTGTTTTGTTTTTATCAGGGAGCGACGTTGTCTAGTCTACTATTCTCCAAGTCCTGGGTTCGAATCCCGGCTGTGGCAGAATATTATATATTCTGTTAATTCAGTAGGGGGGGAGGAAGGGAGAGGGAAGGAACCCTCGGGTATGGAGACCCTCATGAGGCAGGCCCGGACTCTATAAAGTGGGTACCCAAAATAATTGGGGAAAAACCTGGCGGTTGATTGTGATCTCGGCCTAATTACCTCATTGTACGGCCGTTGCCCTAGAAACAGTACGAATCTCTATATCTTCATGGGTTGTAGGGGTATAAAAAGGTTTTTTTACCATTCTTGACTGAATATAAAATCTTTTATATAACATTTTCCTGGCTAATACTTTTATTTTTTTAAGCCATTTTCAACAAAATCGGTGAAATAGAAGAGCCACTTTATACACTATGCATTTTGTACATTTTTTGCGATTTTCTCAAAAACAGCTGGAACTATTTTAATTAAACTCGTTATATCAGTGTAAAATTAATAGGCTTTAATATCATTATGAGGTTTTATTCTGATTTAAATAGTATGAAAGGCCTTAAATGCAGATATTTTAAATGTTCTTCTTTTATAGGTATTAATTTTTTATTATTTTGATTTTGAATCCAATTTGATAACCAACTATAGGAAAAAAGATCCAACAAAAATTTTGAATTTAATAAAACTGCATTATTTCTTTTTTTATACACCCCATGGCATAATAGTGTACATCATGTATTCTTAGACACAAAGTACCAAGGCTCTGTTTCAGGCCGTCAAACGTCAACTTTTTTTAGTAGTTTACGGGTATTTTAATAATTAATTATTAAGGCTTTGATTTTGGAATCCATAAATATATTCTAATGCGATTCATAAACTAAATTGCCAGAAATTGATATTTTAAAAAATGAGAAAGTGATATTACTGAAGCTGGAAATAAATAAGATCTGATGACAGGAATCGTGAATAAATGAGCAGCATATCTGAGGATGGAAATAAATAAAAAAAATTCCATTAGACGAGTCAAGTTATTTTTGTTCAAATAAATTATATAAAAGCAAATACAGATAAATATTTGGCATTAGACTAAGCTAAAAACATTTTCTGCAAATTATTTAAAATGATCTTCAAGTCCCTCAGTCTATTTTTAATGCTCCATTGAGATCTATCTTTAGCTAAGACACGCTTCTTTACTTAGCTGGAAAGCATACTTTAAATAATGAAATCTAAATCTCGGACTTTACTTAAATAATACCTGTTTTAAAGATTTCTCAGCTACAAAAAATAAATAAATGGAATTAACATCTCTATCTTTTTGATGAAAAATAAATTAAATTTATTGTAATATTAAATATAATCTATATATTCTATAGGCACATATAAAGACTACCTGAAACAAGACTGACACGACAAATACACGAAGTAACAGCAACACTCAAAAGCACTACGAACTGGGTCAAACAGACACGAGAAGACTTACGAAGAGCAAACATAAGACAAGAGGAAATCCAAGACAGAAACATATTTTGAGGCAAAGTAAACAAATAAGAAGTAACTCTGGAGCAAAACAATCAGAAACCATACAGACCCAAATTGTCTGCAGAAAGAAAAACGAAGTTCAGCTAAAGAATGAGACAATACTGGCAAGACAAATAGAACAAGAAATAAAAAAATTGAGTTATAAGTGCTTAGCGCCTTCCTTTTAGGGAGATATCGCACTAATAATAATAATATAATCTATATTTATAGAAATGAATCGCCTTTCCCCTTGGTGATTGCATCACGCGTGAACGACTAGGCCGATTTGCTAATTATTTTTTTGTCGTGTTTTTAAGTCAGGAGAAGGATCTTTCTTATAAAGAAAAAAAGAGAAAAGATACTTTGGTAGATAGCTTTTTTTTTATTTTTCAATTTTGTTTATTTGGGTTTTAAGGCGTAAACCCTAAGGTCATCAACGCCTAGACACTATATGCATATTCAACCTTTATAAAAAAGAACTATTAGAACTATTTTTCAATTTTGTCTCTCTATTACATATATAAAAATGAATCGCCTTTTCATTTGGTCATCGCATCACCGATTTCGCTAAGACATAGTTAAAATTGGACATCGTCTATCGGGTCATCTAGTTAATAATAATTTTAATGTTATATTTGATTTGCTGTTGATTACGTAATATAAGTTATATCATGTACATACGACATATTTTTGTCTTTTAAAGCGTTTATTTCAAGAACTGTTTTTCCTACTCGGAATATTCTCTTTCGCATTCAGTCCTATTACATAGAGAATTGAATGTGTTAATGATGATTTACTTTATTTTGCTTACTTCGAAATGTTTTATTTACTTTCACATAACTATTTATGAAATATATAGTAAGTGAAAGCGATCAAGTAAATTTTTTATTTCAAGTTTTCACCGAAAACGTTTAAGGATACCCTGATTCCAAATGGCTATGCTCCGCGAATAGGTCTGCTTGTGTTGTATGTCTATCACGAAACGATAAGTGCATAAAACTGTAAATTCATATTTTTAGAAGCTTATTTACCTGATATGTTACAGCAACCTTTCAACAAAATCGACGAACTAAAAGAGCTGTTTTATTCTATACATTTTGTACATTTTTTCGATGTTTCAATTCATTCATCCAATGCATTTTGCACCTTTTTACGATTTTCTCAAAAACGGCTCAAACGATTTTGATCGATCAACGACAAGAAATTGCCCGTCGCTTTCGCTTACTACAACATTACTGGACAGACGCTCCAACCTTCCACTTATCTACAAAGGGCTCATCTATATCACCATCATAAGGCCTATATGGACTTACGGAGTTGAACTTTGGGGCTCTACGAAACCATCAAATTCTTCCCGTATTCAATCCTTACAATCCAAAATCCTTCGAAAATCCTCAATGCTCCTTACTTTATCACAAATAAACTCATCTATAAAGACCTTAACATCCCATATGTTGCTGATTTGGCCCGAACTAGGTATCAATCCTTCCATGACAAACTCAACTCCCACTCTAATCCTCTAGTTTCAATTCTTGCTTCCTCTTCAATTCCTGACAATCCTACGAGGCGCCTGAAAAGAAGATGGCCTCGAGACCTTCTAGTTTAGTTACTTAGTGGAGTAATGCCAATGGGTATTTTCTTTCATATTTTTTTTCATGTATTTTATCATTACCAACATATTTACTTGTTGTATTACATAATACAGTTTTAAATTTCAATAAAAATATAAAAAAAAAAAAATAAAAAAAATAGTTTTTTAAGGTTTATAAAAAATGTGTAAATATGTAATAGTTATGTGAATTTGATGACCTACTAGAATAGAATAGAAGTAAAGAGCAAACATATATTTTTAGGTAATTTTTATGTTACCTAAATATGTTATGTTTTTATGTTCATAAGTTATAAATAGTGATTTAGATGTATAATACACCGTAGGAAAGCTAAAGATTTTGGACTAAAACTAACGCTTAAAGTATAAATAATCTCTTCAAAGTAATAATTTTAATAAGGTTTCTTAAAAACTGTGCTTAGATTTAGATTCCTATTTAAGTAGTGAGGAACACGGATTTCAAGAAGCCTTATTAATAGTACTGTTTTGACGAGATAATTTATATTTTTAGGGCTATAAACAAGTATAAAACAAAATAATTTCATAACTTGTTTTTACTTTCACTTACTATATATAAACACTGAATGAATGAATTATTTTTATTCTGGAAAAATGGAAAATTATTAAACTAACAACGTTTTAATGCTATTTAGTAAGGGATTTACAATATATAGTAAGGGAAAGTATTGCGATCGTGAAGATATTCGAATTCCAGTTTTCAAAGGAAATACACATTTTAGAGTCCCCTGAGTACAAATAACCAAGTCCCGCAAAAAGGTCTATGTGTGTGTGTGTGTGGTAACTCTCGGGCGGAAACGGTAAGTTCTAAGAAACTGAAATTTCATACTTGAGACAAATATGCACCTGAGACGATACAAAACCTTTTTCATCAAAATGAGCTTACCAGAAGAGCCACTTTATACCATGCAATTTACATTTTCTCGAAAACGGTTCCAACGATTTTGATTAAACTCGCTATATCCATGTAAAATTTAATGGGCTTTAATATCATGTAGGCTTCATTCTGATTAAAATGGTCTGACAGGGCTTAAATGCTGATATTTTAAATTTTGAACATATATATATATATATATATATATATAATATACATGTATGATACACCGTTGGATACCTAAACATTTTAGAAAAAACTGATTATTTTAGATAATAATATAATCGATTTTTTAATAACACGTGTTTATATAAAATCAATTTAAATTGGATTATACAATAATAATAAAATAAATACATATTTCACCAATATGAAGGATAAAATAGAAAAAGAAAATAAACTTCATACCATTTATAAAATAGATTGTAAAAATTGTCAAAAAACTTATATTGGGGAAACATCAAAAATGTTAAAGACTAGATTAAAACAACACATTTCCAATTGCAAAAATATTAAAAATATAAATCTATCCTATCATAGTATAACTAACAAACATGAATTTAATTTTGAAAATATACAAATACTTAATACAGAACAAAAAACCAAAAATAGAAAGATACTAGAGTCAATCTATATAACTAAAACATAATAAATACAGTAAATTACAAAACAGATTAAAAAAAAAAATAAGTCAAAATTATGCAGATATATTGGGTTGATGCAAAATTAATGCAGGTTTCCTCTATTGCAATATCTTAATTCCAATTGTGTAAACAAAGCTAATCCTAACATTGATCATTATTATACCAAAACAAACCTTATCTAATACCCTCTCTTTCACCATGAATTTGTTTAGTAAAATCGTTTTGTTCAGTGTGTTCAAAGGTCTTGAATCGAAAATGTCAAAGTGCGATTTTTGTCAAATTTATTTTTACGAATTTAAATTAGAGCGCAGCGCTGCGCAAACGGCTCGTAATATTAATGAAGTGTGGGGTCAGGGGGCTATTAATGAGTGCACGGTGCAGCGTTGGTTCCAGAAGTTTCGCAGAGGAGATTTCGACCTCGAAGACAAGGAAGGTCGGGGCCGTCATCTTGCTCTGGACAACGACCAGCTGAGGTCAAAAGTGGAAGAAGACCCAACCAAAACCACACGAGAAATGGCGGCGGAACTCGGAACTCAAAAATTGCAACGTCTTTGCCCAGCATTGATGAATCGGAAGGGGCCGATCCTGCTCCACGATAACGCCAGACCACACGTTGCACAACCAACGCTTCGACGACTGCACGAGTTGGGCTACGAAGTTCTCCAACATCCGCCTTATTCACCTGACCTCTCTCCGACTTCCACTTTTTCAGGCATCTGGACAACTTTTTGAGGGAGAAAAATTTTCAAAACCAGGACGACATTGAAAATTCTTTTCGTGATTTCATTGAGTCCAGGGACTCGGATTTTTTTTTCTGGTGGAATAAGAAAGCTTGTTGAACGTTGCCAAAAGTGCATTGATTCAGATGGAAATTATTTTGATTGAATATATATGGTTAAAGTAAAGATATGGCGTATTTACAATACCTACTAAAAACCTGCATTAATTTTGCATCAACCCAATATATAGTATAAATTTGCAAAGATTTAAAGATGTAATGAATATTTTATCTTTTATATATATATTTTTTTTTATAAATATTTTCTTTAAGTAACCAGACCATAAGGATTTATTTTTGTTCATTGTTCGGTTATGACCAGGATATTCCACTTCAAAGTTAATTATAAGGGCGCCAGGCTGGTTAGGCCAGATACAGGTAGCTTTATCCACTTTTTGTGCTAAGAAAGGAAAATTAAAAATGGTACATACCCTGTCATGAAAAAAAGGTAATATTCTATTCCAGCTATGCTCAGGCCTGAAGGGCTGGGTTAGTTTGTTCTGGGATGCAATGCAACTATCAAAAGCAACTACTTCTAATATCATTTATTAACTATCTACAAAATAAAACAAAATGCAATTACTACCATGCAAATACAATGTATTGTATTCAATTAATAAATTGAATTTTTGATTTTGATTGATAAATAAAAATAAAATAAATAAAAATTATAAGTATGTGTGTGTATAGGTGTGCATGTGTTTTTGAGTTTTGTATGTATGTATATGTGTGTGTGTATATGTTTGTATGTATGAAATTATATATATATAAATATATATATATATATATATATATATATATATATATATATATATATATATGTATATGTATATATGTATATAGGTGCATATGTTTAAGTATATGATATGTGTATGTATATGAATTTGTATATGTGGGTGTGCATTGTATGTGTGTGTGTATGTATGTATGTATGTGTGGGTATGTATAAAGATGAATGTATATATATTTTTAATAACTAACCTAAATAAAAATAATGTTGTGGATATTTGAAAACATTGATTAGAACAAGAAAGGCATTAGATAAAGACTAGTTTAGTACACATGATAGTTGCAAGTACACAAGAAAAATTAATATGTGATAGTGAAAAGTTAAAATTTGATAATGTGAATAAATTATAATATTTAATGACCTATATTGAGTAACAATATGGAAATAAATGTAAGTATATATATAATATTAAACAGAATGTAAATAGTTTAAATGATAAATTGTTTCTAATTTATGGATAATGTGTTCTTAATGTGTATATAATTAGTTATAATATTTATTCAATTATATTTTAGATAATATTGAACATCTGAAGATGAGGTATGTGATACCTCGAAAAGTAATAAGATTTATTATTGATATGTTTTGATAAATAAATACATATAAACAAAATTAGAAGAGATTGTTCCAATTGATATAATCATATTCTAAATTACTCTTCTATAATAGTAATTGATATAAAACAATTTAATTAATTTTTTAATAGTTTCGCGTATTTTTATCTCTAACTGTATTTGAAAATTCTTTCATTGATTTTAAAAATGGAGGTAAGTAAAGTCGTGTGTTGCAAGCACCAGATGTTTTAATTATTTTGCTTTGAAATAGGGTAATTTTGACATCGAACCTACTTTTCTACCTTTACTAGAACCAGATATATTAAATAAAATGTGTTTTTGGAGCGAAAACATTCCGATTTTTTTACACGACTCTTGGGGAGCGTAAGCCCCTAATATTTTGGTAGAGTCTAATGGTTTAATGTGTAGTTTTACTTGGAAAAAAATGTCAATAAAACCTTTGAGACACATTCGGGATCCTCTCCTGTAAGTGGTTTATTTAGATAATTTTCTCTATTATTAGATTATTATGTCTGAAACACATTTTTAAATTCAAACTCAATGTGATTCTTTTTAACTCTAACTTCGTGTGTCGTGTGTTGCGTACACCATTTTTTTTTCTTAAGCATCATGAAATTGCAGTCATGTGTCTTAAAATTTCTATAGAAAAAATTTCAGTTTTTTTTTTATGCTTCTTTTTTGCTAAACAGTAACTCTAATGACATGTAAGTCGATATGGTTTAAGTTGGGAATTGTATTTATCTATGTTCTACACAATTATTAATTTTGAGAATATGCAAACAGAAAAAAAGAAAGAGTAGGATTGTGAAGTACCTTCAGTCCTTTGCTATAACTCTTTTATTATGTGATCCCTAATAATTGAAAAAAACTCTGATGCGGGTGACACACGACTTTCACTTATCTACGTTGGTAAAATCGATTAATGAATTTTAAATTAGAGTTAGAGATAAAAATTAGTGTAACTATTAAAGAATCAATTTCTATAGAAACATGTGTTTTATTAACAAATCTGATGCGGGCAACACACGACTGTTAAAAGCAATTTAAAAAAAAAATATTTTAAGCAGATTTTAATAAAAGTGAATACACGTTGGAAACATATGATTTAGATTTAATTATAAAATTGTTAATCAGTAATAAGTTTTGTAACCAAGTCAGGCCAAAATGCGAAAATGTAAAGAATCGGGAATGGGGGGAGACCTGCTTCAGTAAGTGTGTGTGTTGAGTCTTGACTAGTTGCTCAAGTGTTTTCTTACCTTTATCTTATTTTTCTTTTTACCTTTATTGTAATACCATCTTTATCTCTTATATATTATATATATATATATATATATATATATATATATATATATATATATATATATCTTTTATTATGTTATATTCCTATATCCTTGTAATTGATCTGTGTATATATGTATGTAAATAGATGTTCCGGATGACAATTATTTCTGTTTATTGTAAAAATGAAACCCAGCCCTCTCCCGTAAGCTAGAAGGGACAGGTTATGGTGGATATGTATGGCCAAAAATAATTTAAGGGGTATGTACATTTTTCTTATTTTCTACCTCTATGGAGTTGACAGAGAACTCTTTAAGAAATATGTCTTAGGCCAGGCGCTCAACAAAAAAAATTATTATTTTATTTTATCATAAAGGTTTAGTGTAATATATTAATATCTAAACTCCCTAACTTTCGGTTATATACATAAATAGTAGCGTAGAACGTGGGGCCATAGCTTATTAAGTCAAATAAAAACACAGGTTAATGCCAGTGAGCTGTTTATCTAGTCAAGGCCCTGGTAACTTGATGGAATTAAGATAGTACTGAGTTTACCTGGCTTCGTGTTGTTATCAGTAGAAATAGTCAATTATATCCCATTAGTATTTCCCCATTCGTCACTTTATATTACCTTTTACAACATTTTATATCAGATAAAAAATTTCTAAAATCTTTCCCTTTATATATTATACGTCCATATTATTGTTCATATAATCAAAAAACTAAAAATTTCATATAAAAATAGTTTTGCTTTTTTATCCTTTAATTGTTCGTAGAATTCGCTCAACTTGCATATTCAGCTGTTATTTTTCAATGCTAACAAGATGATGTGCTTAACTTTTTGAAATCTACAATATCGGCATTTAAGCTCTGTCAGACTAATTAAATCAGAATGAAACCTACATGATATTCAAGCCCATTAAATTTTACATCAATATAGCGAGTTTGATCAATAATAATAAGGTGTAAAATGCATGGTATAAAGTGGCTCCTCTAGTAAGCCCATTTTGATGAAAAAGTTGCTGAAACATCTCGTCCGTATATTTGTCTTAAATGTAAAATTTCAGTTCTGTACGACATTTTGTTTTTGCTCAAGACTTACCACACACACAGACCTTTTTTCGGGACTTGGTTATTCGGATTCAGGGGACCCTAAAACGTCTATTTCCATTGAAAACTCGAATTCGAAAATTTTCACGATTTCATATATAGGTAATTGAAAGTAAAAAAAAAAAAAAATGAGCACATGAGTCTCAAAAAATATTGTTTATTTTATCTATGGTAGGAAAGATTTCATGAGTTTTGATGATAAATTCCTGATCCTAAAATTAAATATCCTGGAGTGGTATCTCGATACTTTGCGATAAGTTGTGGAGCGCTGATGCTACGGGAAGATAAAGCATGTTTGCCGCCAAGTCTCTCTTCCAAGCCCAAGATTCGTTTGTCTTCGTCTTAACTCTTCGGGTCCGATGAGAATGGAGTAGAATATTTGTTCTGAAAATAGCCGTGTGACGTTTAATTTAATTATTATTCTTTCCCAGTCGGATAAATAAAGGTTCATTTCACATAATAAAATATTTTTTTTTTTTTTTTTTTATTTATTTATTGTAATTTACAACTGTATTAAACAACACAATAAGTAAATATGAGGAATGAAAAAAAAATGTCATGAAAATGTCTTGAGAAAGAACAACCCAGTGGTAGCACTTCACTAACTATTTTAACTCAGTAGGTCCCGAGGCCACCTTCTTTTCAGTCGCCTTGGAGGATTATCTGGGATATCTAAGGAAGATAAATTACGGACAAGTGGATTTGTATGGGCAGGGAGTTTAGAATGAAAAGAGGAGTATCTATCACGGGCTATGTCTGCAACAAATGGGATGTTAAGGTCATTATGAATGAGTTGATTTGTAACAAAATAAGGAGCATTCAGGATTTTTCGAAGGATTTTGGATTGTAAGGACTGGATGCGGGAGGAATTAGATGGTTTCGTAGAGCCCCAAAGCTCGATTCCATACGTCCAAATAGGTCTGATAATAGTGGTGTAAATGAGTCTTTTGTAATATACTGGAAGTTTTGAACGTTTGTCTAGTAAGTGTTGTAGTAATCGATATCTTCGAGCAGTTTCTTGTCGTTTCAGTCTGGTGTGAGGATTCCAAGTAAGGCGCTTGTCAAGATGGAGACCTAGGTATCGGATTTGCTCAACAGGAGTAAGGGTAATGTTATTAAAAGATACTGGGGGGCAGGAACTCATTGGTTTGCGACGAAGGGTAAAGGTGATTTGGTGGGATTTGTTAGGGTTTATTTTAATCCTCCAATTTAGACACCATTCTTCAATGGCTGTGATGTGGGACTGAAGGGTTTGGGATGCAGTAGTTGGATCATTATGGACAGATAAGACACACGTGTCGTCAGCATAAGTATTGAGGACAGTATGAGGATGGAGTGGAATGTCAGCTGTATAAAGGGAATAGAGGATAGGACCTAAGATACTACCTTGAGGCACTCCAGCAGATTGGGAAAATATGGATGAGTAGGAAAAGTTATGGTTAACCTGAAAGGTTCTGCCAGTAAGGTAGGAACGCATTAATAGGAAATATGTAGGGGTGAGGAATTGACGGAGTTTGTAAAGCAGTCCCTGGTGCCAGACTCGATCAAATGCTTGTTCTACATCAAGAAAGGCTCCAGTGCAGTACATTCCGCGCTCCAATGTAGAGGACACTACATCCACCACGCGGTGACATTGCTGTATTGTAGAATGGGATGTTCGAAATCCAAACTGGTGGTCAGGGATAACGTGATTCTTTTCTAGGATAGGATAAAATCGTTTTAGGAGGAGTTTTTCTAGGATTTTGCCCATAATGGGCAAAAGAGAGATAGGACGATAGGAAAACGGATGTTCAGGAGGCTTATTGGGTTTTTGTATCATTTTTATTATTGAAAGTTTCCAAGAAGTAGGAAAATACGTGGATCTGAGAGTTGCATTGTATATATAGGTAAGGAAAAGTACGGCTTTGCGAGGAAGTTGTTTAAGGATGTGAGGTGTGATAAGATCATGGCCTGGGGTTTTTTGAGAGGGTAATTTTTTAATTATGTTTATGACTTCAGATGGATGAAAGGCTTTAGGAGGAAGGGACATTGGGAGGGGGATAGTTAGTTCTGCCTCAACATGTTCAATGTGGGTTGGATTTAGGATATCTGGATGAGGGTTAAAAATATTGAAGAGGTGTTTACCAAATACTTGTGACTTTTCTTGATCTGATCGGGACCAGTTATTGGATTCAGTGAGGAGTGGGTGATTAAAGGATTTAAATTTAAGGAGTTTTTTGGTTGTTATCCATAAGGATTTATCAGAGATGTTGAGGTTTTCTGTAAATTTCTGTAAAGTCTGTACTTTAAATTTTCTTATTTCTTTTTTAATTTGTTAGTAAGTTGGGTGTAACGAGCTTTGTCAGATGGGTACCTAGTTTTATGCCACTTAGTCCTTGCTAGTCGTTTTTCTTTTAGAAGTGTTCGGATATGTCGTGGCAAGTTATTGTTAAGGTCTTGAGTGTTTTTGTTTGTAGGGTGTGATGTATTGTCATGGATAACTGTCTCAATTGTTTTTGTGAGATGTTCAATGGCTGAGTCAATGTGTTGTTTGGTTTTTAATGGAATTGTCAAGTCAAGTTTGCTTTCCATGTCAACCCGAAAATTGTCCCAGTTAACATGTCCAGTAATCAGTGAAGGAAAAGAAGGTTTGGGAAGAGGATAGGAGTGCATGAGAAGCAGAACTGGACTGTGATCTGAGGAGAGGTCATCTAAGGTTTTTATCGTGGATTGGGTTGTAGGTATTTGGGATGTAACGAATATATCGAGTATATCGGGGCGTTTTTTAAGGGATGTTGGCCAATAAGTAGGGTCTGATGGTGAAAGGACGGAATAGCTATTGGAATGTGTGACCTGGGAAAGAATCCTGCCACGAGTATTGGATGTTCGACATCCCCACCGTTGGTCTTTGGCGTTGTAGTCACCACCAGCAATGAAGCGCGGACCAAAGGATCTGAATAAGGTATCTAGGTGATTATAGGATAGGGAATTACCAGGAGGGCAGTATACAGCTGAGATCGTTGTGGTAAAGGGGTGGCAGGATAAGGTGATAGAGGTTGACTGAATGGTGTCAGTTGGAGTAGAGGGAATCAGGGAGTGGGGTAAGGATTTGTGAATAAGGATACATGAGCCTGCATGGGATGTGTTATCTGGATGATTTGATCTGTAAGTGATGTAGTCCCGTATGTAAAAGTGAGAATGAGTTGTGAAATGAGTTTCAGTAATCAGGGCAATGTCAATGTGATTGTCGTGAAGAAAGATGTCAAGTTCGTTTCTGTGATTATTCAGACCATTGGAATTCCATAGTAGAATAGCTAGGGTCTGTTTGTTCATCTTGGGATATTAAGCGGGATCTGTGATAGGAGACTTGTAAGGAGATTGATGAGTGGTTTGATGGTGTTTTGGAGGTCAAGAAGGAAGGATGAAAGAATTGATGTGATATCAGTTGGAGGTTGATAGGAATAGGCAGGGGTGTCGAGGGATAAAGGATTAAACTCTTTCGGAGTGGTTGGGATTTTTCTCTGAGGGAGTTGATGAGGTTCAGCATATAATATAGGAGCTTCTAATGAGAGATTGTCTTGAACTGTGGGCATTAATGAAGGTGGATGTTTGGGATTGGTCTGTGAAGGGATTAGTGGTGGTAACTTTACCCTCAGAGAAGCAGATTTAGGATCACTTATTGGCATTTTCGTCTGAGGATGGGAATTTAGAGGTTTAGGATGAGTTCTCTGGGGCTGTGATTTTAAGGTCTGTGGCTGGTAATAGGGAATCTGGGGTTGAGGATGGGATGTTTGAGGCTGTGATGTGGAGGTTTGAGGCGACTGAGGTCGGGGCTGAGGTTTGGTGGCTACACAATAGGTGGATTTGTTAGAACTCGATGGTTGTTGGTATGCGGTGACTCCTGGAGCTCGATTGACGATCGGCGTAGTCCTGGTTGAAGGGCCGGGTGCTTCACTAGTAGCGCTTGAGGTCTGCTGTAGGGTTCTGGAGGCTATGTTTAGGTTTTTTTGTTTCAGCATGTTTTTGTAAACTATGCAGCCTTTATAACTAGCAGGATGACCTTCACTGCACAGTGCGCATTTTGCTGGGGTGTCCCGAGGCTTTAAACAGGTGCTAGAAGCATGTGGGCCTGCACATTTAACACATCTGGCTGGATGATGACAGTAGCCTTTCGTATGTCCAAGATTTTGACAGTTTGTGCACTGTACTACCTCATCTTTCTGCCTTGGCTCTTCGAATTTTATACAGGAATAAACTAGCCTGTTAACTTTAAATATTTCAGAATTTATGGTAGCAGGCTCGAGGTCTACAAAGAATAGGGGTAAAGGAAATTTTTCTGTGTGATGGATGATACAAGAGACGTGTCGCACACTGAACCCTAGTTCTTCTATGTCCTTCTTGATGGCCTCTGTGGGGGTGGTGCTGTGAAGACCTCTTAAAACTACACGAAATGGTTTCTCTTCTTTCAGCTGATAGCAATGAAATTCGTATTTTTTCTCTTTCAAATGATTTACTAGTATTTTATAATTCTCCTTAGTAGTTGTGTTGATTTTCACATCTTTTAGGCTCGCGAAGCATTTGAAATTAGTTTGTCCAATAAGAGCAGATATTTCTTGACCAAACTTATAAAAATTTTGAATGTTGTTGACATATACTGGTGGTGGCTCAGGTTCATTGAATTCACGGGGTGTAGAGGATGTTGTTGGCGTATTATTGATGGCTGCAATGTTGTTGCTAGGAAGTACGGATGTTGAGGCAGTTTTGGTTGGTTGAGTGTTGGCTGAAGGTGTACTTCGGTTTTCTGGAGGGCAAGTTTGTTTAGCTTTGGCTTTTTTATTTTTTTTTTTTATTCGGTGAGTTACTACCAGAATTTGGCTGGGCGTTCCTATGACGTTTTTGGCGCGTCCTTCTAGTCAGGTACTGCGAATCGGTTTCACTAATCTCACTGAACGGAGTTTCATTGTCTGTGTCCATCACTGAATTCGCGTCAGACATAATGTTTATATATAAACAAGAAAATACGAGAAAAGAAAAATTTCCTAATTAAATTATTACCATAACAAAAAAAAAATATATATATATAGTATATATGATTATAATAAATTAAAAAAAAAAAAAAAAAAAAATCTATGAAAGAAAGAAAAAAAATATATCCTCTAAATATTAGTAAAAAAATTAATTAACTCCTTAAAAATTAAATTATATACATAACTATTTACAAATAATAAAAAAAACATTTTAAAGAAATTTAAAAAAAATATTCAAAGAAAAAAAAAGATTTCTTGGTTAGTCCGGGATACGAACTCAGGACGATGGCAGGCAGATTCCTAGTGCCGCGACCGTGAACCTGGAGTGCCGGCTGATAAGAGTCCGTAGGGATTAACTGCCACGTCAGTTAGCCCAAGTGACACTGCTCAGTGAGCTGGCTATTAAAATAAGAGCACTAACCTCAATGTTTATAGTTGTAGAGTAAAAGTGTTCAACATAAGAAACTTTTTGTAAAGGCTGACTGCTGGTTAACTCCATACACGTAAGTTATACAGTGAGAAAGGCAGAGCGACACACATAGTAAACTTTACAATCGGCCATGACTAGACGAACTTTATAATAAAATATAGATCTAATTGTTAATTTTCGTTGTATAGGAGGGGATCATTCTAATATTTTAGAATGTGATTAAATAAAATCCCTGTTATGAACTTTGATTTGGCTTAAGTTAGACCGATTATGATTTTATCTTCAAATATTATTTTAGTTTATTATTTTTTAATAATGAACATTTGTAATCAACCATCGAGAAAAAATATATTATCCTCCCCTCCTAAAATATATTAAATCCGATCAACAAATTTTAAAAAAGTACGCACGAATTCATACTATTGGAATTTTCAGAATTAATCGATAGAGAATTAAATTTCCTGCAATAAAAAAAATACACGACTTTTACTTACCTAGGTTGTTAAAAACAACTTAACAATTATTAAATAAAATTAGAGTCTACAATTTTTTAAAGAATTTAATTCAGTTTCATTGGAAACGTACGCTTAAGATAATGCTGATGACAGCTGTGTGTTATCAGTCAATAGCGATCCTTCTATTGCCTCTCAAACTAATCCCACATCAGAATTGGATAATCAAAATCAATTTCAACAAATCCCACCAAATTACCTTTACCCTTCGTCGTTAACCGAAGGCATCCTGTCCTACAATATCCTTTAATAATATTACGCTTCTCCTGGTTGAACAAATTCGCTATCTAGGACTCCTAATTGACAAACGTATAATATGGGATCCACACACAAGACCGAAACGACAAGAAACTGCTCGCCGCTTTAGCTTGCTTCAACACAGACTAGACAACCTTACTTTCCACTCAACTACAAAAGACTCATCTGTATCACCATCATAAGGTCTATCTGTACTTGCGGAGATGAGCTTTGGGGCATTACTGAACTCACCAAAAAAAATTACCTATAGAAATATTTTGCTAATTTCTCTGTAAGTTAGTTATAAAATTGTGATAATGTAGAATTATTATTATTATCCTTATTTTGACAAATTGTAATATTACCGAATAAAAATGTTTGAATGAAAAAAAAAAAATCACAAATGTATGAAATAAATAAATATGGCATTACTAAATATTAAGAGCTAGTTTTGATTGCTAACGGCGCTATCGTACTACCGTTCTGCTTTATTGATAGATCTTGCAGTATTGCATATATCAACGCCGTGACTGTAGAGCTACGTATTTAATTCAAATAATAAATACCATGTATTAATTAAAAATAATTCTAACTGCAGACAAATAGCAATAGTTAGTAACATTTATTTTATAATCTTATTGTCATTAGATAAGTACTCTAAACTGATAAATAATGTTAAAAAATAGTATGATATTATTCAGCATGATCAAAATGGTACTTTTTTTTTCTAACACAAAAATTTCTTTCCAATTCTATTTTTCACCGCAGAAAAACATTTTTTTAATATATTTAATACAAGGTGAGAGGCGTGGCCTAGGGGATAGAGTGTTAGTCTACTACTCTCTGGGTCCTGGATTCGAATCCCGGCTAAGACAGAATATTATTTATTCTGTTAATTTAGCCGGGGGCGACCCTAGGGTACGGAAACCCTCCTGGGGCAGACCCATCCTCTTTAAAGCGGGTAACCAAATGGGGGAGGGACCTGGCGGCTAGTTCAACTTGTATATTAACCGTATTTTATATATTTTTTTTTAATCTACAAAATTAAAGCTACTCTAGAGGTAGACAATAGTAAAAATTGGCATTTAGGCTCCGTCAGACCATAGCAATGAGAATGAAATCATATGAACCTGTACCATTACAACCCATGAAGGTCTTAGGCTCAGTACATTTTATTTATACATCCTACCTTGCAATATATGCAACACGGGTTATGGCAACAGTAACTTGCTGGCCTAATCGGTAAGTTAATGTTGCCAATTAGCTTCGTTTAATTATATCTTCCATTTCACATCTTCCACTAAGTTCATCCAATGCCTGCAATCTTCCTGGCTGGTCTTCTTCCAATGTTGAAATAAGCTGGGCCCAAAGCCGATTTCCACCCGTATGCAAATTCTTTTAAGTACGGGCAGTTGTTTTCCGTCATCAGCTGAGGAAAACCGTCCGCTGTGAGGACATAAAGTCCGGTTTCCCTCAGCAGTTTGGACCGTTCAGCATCGAAGGCGGTGCACGTTAACAAAATATGTTCAGCCGACTCCGGGACATTACAGCTAGGACATATGGGTTCGGTATCCCCAAAAAGCGCCTCCCACACAACTAAGGCCATTTAAGGAAAGGGCCACTCTATTTCCCAGTTCTTTCCAAACCTTATACCTAAGTAGGTTAGCTCCTCACTTGGGCGTATCCGCTTTCTGTCTGTACAGAGAGTTATAGGGTGCGCCCTATCAGTTTTGCCTTTCAAGAGGATTGTCTGTATTTTCGCTGCGGCCATCTTCATCTTATTCCTCTCACACCATTCCCTGACCAGGTTAGCGCAATTTTCGTCTTCTTCTTTTATTCTGGCTCTGCTATTGGAGGCCACTACAACGGCCAGATCATCGACATAAGCTGCAGCAGGGAACCACTCTTCTTCAAGTAGCCCCAGTAACTGGCCAAAAACAAGGTTCCATAGAGCTGGCCCGAGAATAGGCTCAGTACATGTAGAGATTCGTACTGTTTCTAGGCCAACGGCCGTGTAGTGAGGTGATTAGCCCTTGATCACGCTCAGCCGCCAGGTTTTCCCCCAATTATTTTGGGTACCCACTTTATAGAGTCCGGACCTGCCTCATGAGGGTCTCCATACCCGAGGGTTCCTTCCCTCTCCCTTTCCCCCCCCCCTACTGAATTAACAGAATATATAATATTCTGCCACAGCCGGGATTCGAACACAGGACCCGGAGAACAGTAGACTAGTGTTCTTTCCACTAGACCACGCCAATCCCTAAATCATATTAAAGCCCCATTGATAACGCGAATTTAATCAAAATTATTTGGGAGTTTAAAAAAAAAAAAAAACCTGAAAATGTGCGAAATGCAATAAAGTGGCTCTTTTGGTCATACGATTATGATAAAAAAATTGATATAACATCTGATGTATATACTCTTCTACAATAAGAAATTTCAGTTATATGCAACTTATCGTTTTCGATCTTGACTGACGACACACGGCTACACGCAGACATCACTCTGGTGAAAACTAGATTTTCGAAAATTTCTACGATCGCAATACTTTCCCTACATTTCATATACAGATTAGTGAAAGTAAAAATTCGTAATGACAAATAATTCAACATCAAACGAGATAAATAGTTGTAAACTGCAGAGCTATGTCATGTTCCACAGAGCAGACATTTTACTTTTGGTCAAAGGGGTGACAAATTCATGTCTATTCGCTGCTTGTGTTTAAAATGACGTCCGATTAAATGTGCTTTAATTCAATAACTCAGTTATTTTTGAAGATAGAGAATAAAAATATTTGTCTTTATTATCCAAAAAACCGGGAATAATTATAAAAATCTGGTGCGGGCAACACACGACTTTCACTTACCTCCATTTTTAAAATCAATGAAAGAATTTTCAAATACAGTTAGAGATAAAAATACGTGAAATTATTAAGGAATTAATTAAATTAAATTTCTATAGAAACATGTGTTTAAATCAAAAATCAATTATATTATTATCTAAAATAATCAGTTAGTTTTATGTTCATTTCATCACTCTCTATTAACTTTTAAAAGCTTGTGTATGAGATGATAATTTTTCTAAAATCTTTAGCTTTCCAACGGTATATCATACATGTATATTACTGCTCTTATGTTTAAAAACGAAAAATTGCATTAAAAAATATTTTTTCTGTTTTCTCCTTTAGTTGGGTATCAAATTTATTCAATTTATATATTTACCAGTTTTTCATCAGCGTTAACAAGATAATCTAATCTTATTATTGAATCTACAAAATTAAACGGTTTGTTTAGGGAAGAAAAATCGCATTAAGCCTGTAGACCATTTTTATTAAATAAAACTACATGATTAAAGCCCATTAAATTTTACATTGTATAGCGAGTTTAATCAAAATCGTCCGAACGTTTTTGAGAAAATCGAAAAAGGTACAAAATGCATGGTATAAAGTGCCTTATTGGTAGGCTCATTTGATGAAAAGTTTTGTCACGTCCTCGGGCGTATAGTGTCTTAAATATGAATTTCAGTTCATAGGACTACCGGTCCCGCCCAGAGTTACCACACACACACACACACACACACACAACACACACACCACACACACACCACCTTTTTGCGGGACTTGGTTATTTGGACTCAGGGGACCCTAAAACGTGTATTTCCGTTGAAAACTGGAATTCGAAAATTTTCACGATCGCAATACTTCCCCTTACTATATATAGTAAGTGAAAGTAAAAAGGAGAAAAAAAGAAAAGAAAAAACTTAAAATTGTATCTATAAATATGGCCATAACTCAGTTATTTTGGAAAGTAGAGAAAAATGTGTAGGGAGTTTAAGATACATTAAAACCCGATAAACACGAAAAACATTTAAAAAAAAAAAAAAATGTAATCTCGACCATATATACACCAATAAGTCAGTTATTTTTTTTAAGATGTATTGGTAAGAGAGAAAAGATAGTCTAACTGCCTCCTATGCCAAAGGTCACGGGTTCACACCCGCAGGTGGTCCTAGGATTTTTTAATGGGAGTAAAAAATCCTTAGTTATGCCGTCCTTCGGAGGATACGTTAAAAAGTGGTCCCGATCCTGTGCGATGTCAGGTACTCGTTAAGGATCCCTATCCTAATAAAACCTAGATAGGCAAAATTTAGGACTCCCACTGTAGCATCTTCCGATTAGTCATAGTAGCATAAAGTGACGTTAAATAAATAAATAATAACCAAATGACAATAAAAATTGAAATCTTGCCCATATAATTAAATATAATTAGCCATATAAATAAATACCTTTTTTTTTTAATTTTTTACAAAATGAAAAAAGAATCATTGAAATTGCTTGAGAACTAGCGGATATGACGTTTTGAAATTAGCAGTGGTGATATGCCATTTTCCTTTGAATTATTTATTTTCTTTCATTTTATTTAATTGTCTATATACTTTGTAAACAGTTATACCCTAGTATTGTTATTTGGAAAAAATAAACCATTGCCATAATTTGCAGAGTTTTTTGTATTTGTTGAGTGACGTTATCCGAAGTTGTTTTTATAAAATAAAGAAATTATGGCATATTAGGCATGAGGAACTATAGTCTTCCTCGTACTGGTTCTTCAATGAGGATGAAAGATCTCCCACCCAGCTCCTTTTTATGATAATATATAGCGGGATAGATAAAGGAAAATATAAAGTAGCCAAAGAGAAGCCATTATTGGTTCCCCTCAGCCTTCCCATTGTGCTCAGGGCTCTCTCAATGTCCTCTCAGCCATTGAAGGTTCGCACTAAATCCCCAACCAGCCCTTGTTTGGTATTAAATGTGTAGGATGTAAAATCCAATTTAGGAATTGTTTAAAACGATAAAATAATATTTCGTTGAATATTTCCTCTATCAAAATTACGATCCTATGAAATAAATTGTATGCTGTTTAAACAAAAAATAAATAACTCACACTCAAATAAGCACTCCTTAACTTTCTTTTCTTCACAATCTATTACATAGTTTTTCTACTTTTCGGGGTCCTTTCCCCATTCTCAAGACTTTTTTTTAAATCACTTTTTAACACACGACACAGGAAATAATTGTAGAAACTCGACGGGTTAAGCAAAATAACACAAATAGCATGCTATAGCAAACGTAGTGAGTACCCCTATTATATACTAGCTTACTGCTATTCGTCCTATTTTGATGTTTATTGGCTAACTGTTTCAATCATTATAAAACAAAAGAAACAAAATTACTGGTACTGTTTTAGGGCAACAAGGTGGTCAGGCCCTGATCACGCTCAGCTGCCTTGACTTTTTCCCTTTATTTTGACTAATTACTTTATTGAGGCTATATTTGTCCCAGGAGGGTCTAAAAACTTCTGGGGCACCTATAGCATAGTGGCTAGCATAACAGCTTTCTATGCCATAGGTCGCTGGTTCAAACCTGCAGGTGACCCTAGGATTTCTTAATGGGAGTAAAAAATCCTTAGTTATGCTGTCCTTAGAAGAGGACGTAAAAAAGTGGCCTCGAGCCTGTGCGATGTCAGGTACCCGTTAAAGCTCCTTATCTTAATAAAACCTGGATAGGCAAAATATAGGACTCCCATTGTAGCATCGTCCGATTAGACATTGTAGCATAAAGTAACGTTAAATGAATAAACAAAAACCACTATGGATGAGGAAGATGGTTGGGGGTGCGGTCATAAATTAGAAACACACATTTAAAATAAGTGCTATTTTAATTATGAGCCGACGTTTCGGCCTACAATGTGGGCCTTCATCAGGGTTGACTCTGGGACGCTGTCTAAAGGAGTCAACTGATTTCTTCTCATTTGACTCCTGATGAAGGCCTACATTGTAGGCCGAAACGTCGGCACATAATTAAAATAGCACTTATTTTAAATGTGTGTTTCTAATTTATGACCGCACCCCCAACCATCTTCCTCATCTAATTTCTCGACGGTCAACAAAACTCCATCATTAAAAAAACCACTATAAATATTCCTGCCTTAGCCGGGGATCGAACTCTTCGAGTTTTGTCCAAGAGCCTTTCCGTCAGGGCCCGGTGTACATTTTTAGCCCCATAGTTACGTTTGGGAAATATTCTGTTAAACTCCACACATAGGTGCGTTTTGTAGAATAGATTCAAGCATGCGTCGCTGAACATCAGTTGAAGTGGCTTAACCCTTCCAATCGTCGCAAGTATTTCCTTGCGTCATTCCTTTACAAAGTAATCCAATCCCGCCGTCCATCATACATTTTTGACCTCCTTCAATTCAAATCCTCCGTCCATCCCCGTTATACACGCTCCAGGCCTTCAGATTTATACAGTACGGCCCACCGAACTGCACATTTCGACAGATCCTTTCTTATCCGGTCCTCAATCCTATGGAATTCTATCCCTCCTACCATCCGTCACTCCAATTCTCTTCCTACCTTCAAATCACGTATATTTGATCACTTTATGAGCACCCAGGCTCAATAGAATTGTAAATAAGCTTTTTTATATATTATTTTTGTTTTTTTCTCATTGAAAAATGTCTATTTTATACCAGAAATTATTAACTTATTTGTATTAAATTAATTTACTCAAAGACTCTTAAGTCCTTTTGTACATTCTGTATTTATTAATTTATTCTAAAGGGACATGTCCCAGAATAATAAAGAATTTATTTATTTATTTAAGAGTTAATTTCTAAAAATAATGTCTTTACAAATTCATTTACTTATTTACAACTTACTTTAATTCAATTATGTACTGAAAAAAAACATCACGACATTTTTTTTCCCACATCATTTATTGATTTACGCCTATCAGCAGTAATGTATGATAAAATAAAAAATGTATAGTAATAACATGTCAGGCATGAGGAGGGACGTATTGTCTGGGACAAATACATCTGGGTAATCCAGCAGTACGTATTTTCTTAAGTTTTTTTTTATTTTATGAACGCTTGTCCAGCATTTTTAGCACAATTGATGTCCGTTTATGTTTTATGTTGTGTCAAACTGTTGATTAGGGGCTATTAGAAGAGTTAATAGCTTGAGTTAATTGAGCGAGCTCTTGAAGAAGGCTCTACGATGAAGATTTTTCCCCTAAAGACGGCGGCTGAGGAATTTCTCTCTTCATACCGGAGCCTGTTGGTTCGTAGTGGGAGGACGAAAAAGCTTAGTGAGGTCCTATGGAGGGCTGATGATTCCTGTGGCTGGCGTGGTGATTCCAATGGCTGGAGTGGTGGTTTCGAACCTGGAGTGGTGGTTTCGATCCTGGAGTGGTGTCCCTGTTTTCAAATCAAAGCTGTCAGCTGCTGCGCAATTCTTTAAAATGTGTCTTCTGTATGCCATACATAATTATTATGATAAATTTATCTAAGTTATTCGATCCCACCATCCATCATACATCTCTAATTTCTTATTATTCAAATCCTCAATCCATTTCCGCAACACTCGTATGCGGCCTTCTGATTTGTATATAACGCCCCAAAGAACCGCAGCTTTCGACAGATCTTTCATTATCCGATCCTCTTCAAAATGGAACACTATTCCTTCTGATATCCGAAATGTCAACCCCCTTCCGACTTTCAAACATCGTCTATTCTATTACTTCCTGTCCATTCAATTTCCAAAGAACCCTGACTGATCCAATTTCCATCAAATTAAGTAAATAGAAAAAGTTATAGATGTTTTTCGTAAAGTTGTATTTTATTTTATTAGTTTAATAAGAACTGTATTTTGTTTTTTAGTCGAGGTTATTTATGTGAAGATGATAACTATTTATTTATTATATTCTTTAATCATCATTTATATATGTATTTTACAAATATTTTTAGAGCCATTAATTTTCGTAAATATATATATTAATTAATTACATTTTTATTTTTTTTCTCATTTGTGTTATTTGTATTTATTTTATTTTTTTACTGATTATTATTCACTGTATATATATTTTTCTTATTCTTACTTTAGACTGTAAATATCAAACTATTGTATTTGGTATTATTCTAAAGGAAATTGTTCCAGAATAAATAAAGAATTTTTTTTTTTATTATTATTAATATCGAACCCTTCTTTTCAGCGTGCCAGCAGGTGAGTGAGGGAGTGCAGGCTGTGTTCGGGCCTTCGCACCCAGTGCTGGGCGGACACGTACACAGCATATGTGACGCGCTGGACCTCCCGCACATCGAGGCCAGGGTCGATCCCCAGGAAGGTCACCGAGAGCTGTCCATCAACCTCTACCCGTCCCAGCCCCTCCTCAACTCTGCCTATAGTGACGTCATGGCCTACCTCAACTGGACCAAAGTCGCCATAATATACGAGGAAGAATATGGTGAGTGTATTATGTGAACATAAATCATTCCTCTAAATTATAGGTGGAATAATCAGGAGTCAGTATTTTTCTAAATATTTTAATTTTACCGACGTTTAGGCTCAAGCTAGTGAGCCATCATTAAGGCTGCGAACATTAGAACAAAAGAGGTACATAGTAATGTGATAATGAAAAGTATGTTATATGTATCTAAAAGTATGTATGATAATGTATCCATAATGTTTAAGTATGTTGGTATATTTTCTGTTTTCTTTTAAATGTTATAATTGTCACTACATTCAAAAAAATTTCATTATCACATTAATATGTATCTCTTTTGTTCTGATGTTTGTAGCCCTAAAATAAAACAGAAAATATACCAACATACTTAAATATTATAGATACATTATCATACATACCTTTAGATACATGTAACATACTTTTCATTATCACATTAACATGTATCTCTTTTGTTCTGATGTTTGTAGCCCTGATGATGGCTCACAAGCTTGAGCCGAAACGTCGGAAAAATTAAAATATTTAGAAAAAGACTCACCCCTGATTGTTATCGTTTTCATTATAAAAGCTCGAATATATATATATATATATATATATAATATATATATATATATACTTGGTGTTCACGCTCAGAAAAAACAGTGATACAAAATGAAAGAAAAAAAATTCTCAAATGGTTACGAATTCGAACCCTCAAAATAGGAAAGTCAATACATCATGCAGTAAATTTGATTTTAGCATTTCTAAGAATATTCGGACATTAGAAGCAACTATTACTCTTCTTTTTCGGGTTAAAGGTGGGAAATGCGTGTTATTATTCAGTTACTTAGCTCGCGGCTTCTGTCTAAAAACTTAAAGGTTAGATTTTATAAAACTATTATTCTTCCGTTGGTTCGCTACGGATGTCAAACGTGGCCGCTTACTTTGAAGGATAAACAACGGCTTAAGGTTTTCGAAAATATGGTACTGCGTAAAATATTTGGTCCGAAGAGAGTTGAGACCACTGGGGAGTTCAGAAGGTTGCACAACGCTGATTTGCGAAACTTGTATCCTTTTTTGTTTGTATTTTTTTTTTTATTGACATATTGTACGATTTGTTTCAGAATGAACAATAGTAATCACATTAATACAAAATTTACTAAAAATAATGATGAAGTCGGATTACATAAAAATGAAAAATCATCTATATCCAGAAGAAGAAAAAAATAAAACTATAATCAAAATAAATACAAAGATCATACACGCAATACGCAATATTTACAATCCGCTATAGAAGCCCCGGTCTAGGCCCTTCCCTCCACTTGTAGAGCGAAAAGCATAATCCGACAGATCCCAGCGCCTCTCTCTACCGCGTTGCTGGTAGGACGAAGTGGAGGCTGAGTTAGGTCGCTGCTCAACATTATTAGACATATTAAAATTTTATTTTCTGAATGTCGTGCGAAATTTAATTTACTCTTTTGAGGGTTGGACTTATTAACCTTCTGGGAATACTTCTCTTCTTTCATTTTGTACCACTTATTTTTCTGCTCCTGCCCATCAAGTATATATATATAGATAAACATTACTTTTTTACATTGTTATAAGAAAATTTACATACCTTTTTATATTCCTTCATAATGCACTTATGCAAATATACATTTTGTCACATTTAAAAAAGAAAAATGTTCCTTCAGAATCAACAACCATAGTTCCTATTCAACCATTTTTGCCCAGTCTGCTGCTGTTCCTCAAGGCAGTATCCTAGGACCCATTCTTTATACAGCTGATATCCCATCACACATAATACTTTCCTTTCTACTTATGCAGATGACACTTGTGTATTATCAGTCAATAATGATCCCACTGTTGCCTCTCAAGATCTCCAATCCCACATCAGAGACTGTTTAGAGTAATCACCTCAGTAGAGGGAATATACCGGTTCTGGCACACCGATTCCTCCATCCCCTCCCCTACCACTCTTAACCACCTATGACGTCATCACGACCTAACCTTAACTACTATGGTTCGCGCCATCGACCTAACCTAAACCACTAAGCCACGCCCCTTTTTAGTCACGTGACCCTTCATCAACCTAACCTAAACCACTAAGCCACGCCCCTTTTTAGCCACGTGGCCCCCAACGATGTAACCTAAACCATTAAGTCACGCTTCTTTTCAGTCACGTGACCCATCCCCCCTTTCATTAACCAACCAATCGCAGTACTCTATTTGAGAGTTCCTCCCGGCTACGTCCGATGGTCAAATCGTTTTACGAAACCTCTTTAACTGAAATATAACCTTCATAATGTTTACATTTTTGCAGCCCCCTTACTGTTACATAACCTTCCTAACTGTTGCATAACCTTCCCAATGTTTACATTTTCTGCAACCTTCCTATTGTTTACATTTTTCCAACCTCCCTAACTATTACATAACCTTCCCATTGTTTACATTTTTGAAACCTCCCTAAATGTTACATAACCTTCCCATTGTTTACATTTTTGAAAATAAAAGTAAACAAACAGTGAAAATGTTAATATTTAACATGCTTCTGAATTTGTGAACAAAGAGGAAGTTTCAGAATATAAAGTAAGCATATACGAAGCTAAAATTTAAACATTGGAAAGGTTTTGTAACAGTAAGGGACGTTTCCGAAAATGTAAACAATGGGGAGGTTATGTAACAATTTGTAAGGTTTCATAAATGTAAACATTGAGAAGGTTATGTAACGGTTAGGAAGGTTTCAGAAAATGTAATCATAAGGAAGGTTATGTGACGGTTAGGAAGGTTACAGAAAATGTAAACAATGGGAAGGTTATGTAATAGTTAGGGAGGTTGGAAAAATGTAAACAATAGGAAGGTTGCAGAAAATGTAAATAATGGGAAGGTTATGTAACAGTTAGGGAGGTTTCAAAAATGTAAACAATGGGAAGGTTATGTAACATTTAGGGAGGTTTCAAAAATGTAAACAATGGGAAGGTTATGTAATAGTTAGGGAGGTTGGAAAAATGTAAACAATAGGAAGGTTGCAGAAAATGTAAACATTGGGAAGGTTATGCAACAGTTAGGGAGGTTTCAAACATGTAAACAATAGGAAGGTTATGTGTCAGTTAGGAAGGTTATGTAACAGTAAGGGGGCTGCAAAAATGTAAACATTATGAAGGTTATATTTCAGTTAAAGAGGTTTCGTAAAACGATTTGACCATCGGACGTAGCCGGGAGGAACTCTCAAATAGAGTACTGCGATTGGTTGGTTAATGAAAGGGGGGAGGGGTCACGTGACTGAAAAGAAGCGTGACTTAATGGTTTAGGTTACATCGTTGGGGGCCACGTGGCTAAAAAGGGGCGTGGCTTAGTGGTTTAGGTTAGGTTGATGAAGGGTCACGTGACTAAAAAGGGGCGTGGCTTAGTGGTTTAGGTTAGGTCGATGGCGCGAACCATAGTAGTTAAGGTTAGGTCGTGATGACGTCATAGGTGGTTAAGAGTGGTAGGGGAGGGGATGGAGGAATCGGTGTGCCAGAACCGGTATATTCCCTCTACTCACCTCCAACTAAATGTCAAGATGATCACTCCTTTAGTAGTATGTAAGTGGACTGTATGAAAAATATAGCTAAATGAAATAAGGCTGGGCCAAGATAAAATAAACACATTATGGGGATAAAATTAATTATATTATAAATAAAATCGGTACATATTTAACTTAATGGCCAGATGTTCATTAGGACTGGGTTAGTAAAGTTATAAGTGCTATTGTAAATTATAACAAGTTGACTTAAGTGGTGATCTCTGATGGTGAAAATGCTCTGGAAGATGAGTCTGTTCTTCTCTCCTCCTCTCCTCCTCCCCTTTGGCCAGGGGGTCTTCTAAATTCTCTACTCCATGGTAAAGGGTGGTTCTACAGGAGGAACAAAAAAAAACTAGAGAGGCTGTCTGGCACAACCAGCCAGGACCTGCAACTTCAGTTTCATTCTCGGCCGCTAGGGGCGCTCTCTTTCTCCCTATGGCCACTAGATGGCAGAGCAGTGACATTTCTCTTTTCGGGAACCGGAAACATACCGTCCCACCTAAATCAGCCCCGGGTGATTCTTCTATGACGATGAGGAAAGATGATTTTGGTAATTGCAGTCTTCATGAAGGTCTTAGGTTGAAGCCTGAAAATACAAAAGAAAGATCCCTATTCACAGAGCTTGAGAGAAAAAAAATAAACGCATGACTTAATTAAAACTGAAAGTAGATTGGTGTTAATAATATCAAATGTTTATGTTTCTTTATGTTGGAGTCCAAAATGAATATAAATGATATCATAAACTGCGAAAACAAAAACTGCCACTGAATCAGAAAATAATAACAACGAAATGACTCTAAAAAGAAAATAATAAATATTAGTTTGCAACTATTACCTCCTAGAAGGCGTAATAAAATCATCGTCCGCCCACCATGACGAGCCCCCGTCATTAAGGAAAGGGCGAAAGAAAAAAAAACAAAAATTATATTTTCTTAATAAAAAAAAATATGCTTTTATGAATGAAACAAAACCAAAGAGCTTTACTTGTCTTTATCCTCAAGAGGGTAAAATAATGGCACTACCGAGGTGACTGCGCGAGTCAAATAGCTTCCAGAAGGGGTACTCACCGTCAAGGTACGGGTGACTCCATCCCTACCTGGGAAGGTTTCTGTGACTCTTGCGATGGGCCACTGACCAACGATGGTCCGTTTTTCGATGAGGATGACAAGGTCTCCCACAACCAACGTAGGCTTTTGCTCTTTCCACTTATGGCGCTGCTGGAGCGAGTGTAGGTATTCCTTCTTCCAGCGATTCCACACATGCGTGATCTGGGCCTCGATCATTTTCCATCTGGACATAAGAGGAGGCATCGGACCGGCGTGGATTGAGCATTGAGGTAGCGATGTGATAGGGCCTCCTATCAGGAAATGGCCTGGCTTCAAAAAATCAAAGTTCGTTGCGTCCTCGGTGAGGGGGCACAGAGGACGGGAATTCAGTACGGCCTCAATTTTGATTAATGCTGTAGCCAGCTCTTCATACGTGTATGGTTGTCTGCCAACAGAACCTGTCAATAATCTCTTCACCGACTTGACACCGGCTTCCCATAGACCGCCGAAGTGAGGAGCTCGAGGAGGTATGAATTTCCAGTCTATCCCTCTTAGAGCCAAATGGTCACATACCATCCCTTGAATTTCCCCTTTAAATTTGAATATTTCCTTGAGGAACTTGGAGGCACCGACAAAATTGGTTCCGTTGTCGGACCAAATAGTACTAGGTGCGCCACGTCGCGAGATAAATCGCTCCAGACTAGCTATGAACGCAGATGTTGTAAGCGAAGATACTAATTCCAGATGAATAGCCTTACTGGACATACATACAAAAAGACATAGATAGGCCTTCCCGAGGGACGCGTTTCGTCTCCTGGACTCCTTTATGAGAAAGGGGCCAGCATAATCAACGCCAGTCTGAAAGAAGGCGCGTATCCCGTCAAATCTAGCTCTTGGCAGTGGTGCCATCATCGGCGCTATTGGTTTCGCCCTTTGGATGCGACAACGAACACAGCGTCGAATTCTACCTCTAATAAGTTTAGCAGCTAATGGTATCCAATATTTTCCACTAAGAAGTGCCAAAGTCAAGGCTTGTCCTGAGTGAAAATTATTTGAATGACCGAATCGATTATAAGGGTCGCAAGCGGTGCCTGTCTTGGAATTATAATCGGGTGTTTACTGGAGTAGGAAATCGAAGATTCCTGTAGACGTCCGCCCACCCTAACTACACCCCGTTCGTCCCGAAAGGGCGACAGCTGATCGAAGGATTTAGGGATCCGGAAGGTTTCACTGAAGCACTCAGGAGGAAGGTACAGTCGCTGAACGAAAACGATGCATCTAATCTCAGCTTCGGCAATCTCGTTGGCGGAGAACTGCTCTGACTGCTGAACACTGTGTTTAGAGGCGACCCTGGCCCTTCTTAGTCTTATAAACCTTATAATCCTCGCCACGGTTCTAACAAGGGTGCGCATAGAAGAGAAGCGAGAGGTCCAATCATAGGGCGGCTCGTGTAGCCTTGGTTTTGAGCGTAGTGCACTCATGACGACGGTCCTGGAGACGGGTGCAAACCAAGATGAGATTGGTGAGCTCAGCCATTCGGTTCCATTCCACCATATAGTGGCGTCCTTCAGTTTCTTTGGATTGCATCCGCGCGATGCTAGATCGGCGGGGTTGTCCTCGGAATCTACGTGTCTCCAAAAGTCAACAGCAACGGCTTGGGTAATTTGAGACACACGATTGGCTTCGAAAATCCCTAGTTCATGAGTTGGAGTATGCAGCCAAGAAAGAACCACTTGCGAGTCCGTGAAACATATTACATTACTAGCCGCAGGTAACGTGATCGAAGATACCAGTCGAGCGAGCAGGAGAGCGCCACACAGCTCGAGACGTGCAGTAGAAACATATCGTAATGGGGCCACCTTCGACTTGGCTTTTACGAGTGAAATCTTCACGTCTCCATCGGAACTCTCGGAGCGTAAATAGAGTGCTGCCGCGTATCCCTTGGAGGAGGCATCACAGAATCCAACTAGTCGATGACTCGCATGTCTGTATGATATGTATCGAGGTATGGAAATTAATGAAAGAATTCGCCAATCAGCCATCAGCGTTCTCCACGCATCGCTTAGTTCTTGGGTCACCTCATCGTCCCAACCTAGTTCGGCCTTCCAAACCATCTGAATGATAAATTTTGCCGAGAATATAACGGGAGTCAATAGTCCTAATGGATCAAAAATTCTGGCCACCACTGACAGCATAATACGCTTAGTTATAAGATCCAATGAAGGCGGCAATGCGATGTAGGAGAAGGAATCGGTGGTTGAATTCCAGAATAGACCAAGAATCTTGACACTTTCTTGCTCCGGTTGTTCGATAGGAACTACTTTAATTTGCTCGCAATGATGGAAGCACTTCCGCGATGTTAGACGCCCATTTGCTTAGACTGAATCCACCTTTAGCGAACATCGAACGTAATTGCGAGATAAGCTCGCGGGCCTGACCAGGGGTTTCAGCCCCACTTACTATGTCGTCCACATACATCTCATTCTTCACGCTGTTCGAAGCAAGAGGAAATTGTGAACCTTCATCTTTAGTCAGTTGCTGAATAACGCGAAGAGCTTGATAAGCGCTTGACCTAACTCCATATGTGACAGTGTTGAGTTCAAACTCCTGAATCGCGTGAGCGGGTTCGTCACGCCATAGAATGTGCTGGTATTTGCGGTCCTCCGAGTGTAAGACTATTTGCCGGTACATCTTTACGATATCGGCGCATACAGCAACAGCGTGAAGACGAAATCTTGTAAGAATCATGCACAAGTCTCCTTGAAGCTTTGGGCCAGAATATAGTAATTCGTTCAGACAGGGACCAACCGATCTACTTGAGGCATCAAAAACTACTCGCAACTTGGAGCCATTTGGACGCTCTTGCCATACTCCGTGATGTGGTATGATGTACTTGGAGCTCGCGAAAGCTGGTGACATATGTCCCAATTCGGAATACTCCTTCATGAATGTTTTGTAATGGTCAAAAAGGTCTGGTTCCTTTCGGAATTTAGATTCCAACGCATAGAATCTACGCAGAGCAGCTGCCT
This sequence comes from Piezodorus guildinii, assembly GCA_023052935.1. NCBI lineage: Eukaryota > Metazoa > Arthropoda > Insecta > Hemiptera > Pentatomidae > Piezodorus > Piezodorus guildinii. Next base: position 76,119,593 of record CM041298.1, on the reverse strand, counting down.
TATTCTCTGCCAACTCCTTGTTCTCGGTCTTGAACGGTAGCTTAACAATGTATCTACCATCTTCAGTACGGCTGTGGGTCTCCGCGAAATGTTGCTCACACTGAATATCATCAGGGTGCGACCTATCTACAGTCGCAGGCTCCTCAATCTCCCAGAACGCTTTTAGTTGAGCTTCGATACTGCATTTGGATTGAGAGAAGAGAGAGCACGAAGCGCTCGGCGTCACATCATACACCACTCCTGAAACCACCACCCCAAATACTGTGGGAGTCAAGTACAAGTCTTGAACTCCTGCAGGATACGGTGCACCAGTAAGCAGGCGCGGATACAGATCTCCTCCGATCAACAGGTCAATAGGGCCTGAAATGCCAAACTCTTGGTCTGCCAACGGCTGGCGCACGATAGAGTTAATTATGGACTTAGGAAGTTCACGGCCTGGGAGTGCAGAGGTGACGCGTTCGACTACAATCGACGAGAGCTCGTACTCCGCTTCTCCAACACACGAGCGGATGGTGCAGCCAACAGACCCCTTGAGATGGGACTTGGGTACTATGGTTTCGCCAAGGCCGGTTATGGCACCGTTGAATGGTGTCACGTTTGCACCAACCTTGCGAGCGAGCGTACTGGTGATGAATGTGTGCTGGCTCCCTGAGTCCAACACAGCGCGTGCAAGGTGGTAATCTCCGCGCTGACCCTTCACGAGGACTTGTGCTGTCCCTAACAGCACCATGCCGCTCGACGATGAAGCTGAGGGTACGGAGCCAAAACCAGTGAAGGTCTCTGTAGGTCCTTCCGTCCTCGGACTCGTGGCGGGTTTTGTGACCTCCTTAGCTTTCCCATCAGTGTGGATTAAAGTATGATGTCGGCTATTACAGGTCCGACATCGGAACCTGGAAACGCACGCGGAGACACCGTGACCAAAACGAAGGCAATTAAAACAAGCATTCAATGTGCGGGCGCGATCCAGTCTCTGTTGAGGAGATAATGATCGGAAAGTATCGCACCTGAAGAGCAGATGGTCTCCCTTGCACAATGAACACCTCTTCATTGAACCGGCGTTGCACTCGTTCTTCTTCTTTGGGGTTTCCGCGCTAGTTGCGGTTTTAATGTACCCAGGATTCTTGGAAGAGTGCCTCGCATTGTCACCGGAAAATAATGCGATGGAGTTGGAAGTACGATTCTGAGTATGACGTGAAGAGAGAAGCACATTCTGTGACATCGCGATCGCCGTCTTCCTTTTCCGCACGAAGTTTATGACGTCGTCAACAGTGGGGAACCCTTCGGTGGAGGCTAGTGACAACTCAAATTGTCGCCTCGTGTCCGCGTCTAAAGCTTTTAGCGCAAGTGTGGCTAACAGGAAGTCTGCCGGATCCTGGAGTTTCAGCGCACGAAACGCTTCGATGTTGTCAGCGATTCCTGTGAGGAACAGCTCGTGTCTTGCCATCTCACCCTTTGCCTTTGTGTGGTCGTGATCTATGATACGATGGACCAGCATGTTGGCCAAGACTCGAGGGTGCTGGTAGGTATCGACGACTCTTCTCCACGCTAGCTCGTACGAATCCTCTTCAACAGGAAACCTCGATATCAACGTGGCAGCCTCACCCTTCAAGGCGCCAATTAGATAGTGGAACTTTTCCACTTTACTCAAAGAAGGTTCCGCGTGGACCATAGAAGTAAAGGTGTCCCGGAAGTGAGTCTACTTGAGCATATCACCGCTGAAAGTCGGAATTGGTATCTTCGGTAGCTGCACTTTCGGTGCGTAAAGTCCGCTTTGGTTGAGTGTGGAGTTGGCAGCGAGCGTGGATTCCTGTGCCTTTCTTCTAATTTCACGCTTCTGTAATGTCAACAGCGTACCGCTAGCCTTGTGGATATCTTCGCTTAGGGTATCGTAAAGTCGATACCACGCTTCGCTGGGGAACGTATCGCTTGACTCTATCTGAATTGCTAATTCCTCGCGTTCGTTCCATGCCCCTCGGAACTCGGACCATAGCTGCTTTGCTTCAGCAACTCTAGCTTCAAAGATATCAGCATCAGCATCACTAATGGTTTCTGGGTCAATGGTCGGAATGCTGCTGATATTGCGTTTGAGGCCACGCATACGTCGCTCCAACAAGGTTATGCGAGCGAGAACTGTCTCACTTGAAGATTTATCCTTACTAGGGTCAGTCATTTTGATAATATTCGATTATTAAATTAATAAGAAGTCCCTGGAACCTCGAGGGAGAGAGAATATTAGAGTGAAGAAAGTTAAGAGATATCACCATCCTGGGAAACTAACTCGGCAACAAAGTTGCGCTTATATGTAACTCGGGCTGAAATATGAAAAAAAAATGAATAAATCTTGCCAATCTGAAATACAAATGGTGAAACGTCGAAAGCCAAACTAAATTATGACGTCACCGCAACTATTGTAAATAGATTTTGAAAATTAAATATACTGAAGCGCCGAAGGAAACTGAAAAATAGCGACAAAAAATATTTAAAATATCTGAAAATGACAATGGTGAAACGCCGAAGGCCAAACTATATTATGACGTCACCGAAACTAATGCAAATAACGTTTGAAGATTAAATATAGTGAAGCACCGAAAGAAAACTGAAATATGGTGACCACAAAATATTTAATATATCAGACAATGAAGATGGTGTAACGCCGAAGGCCAAACTATATTATGACGTCACCGAAACTAATGCAATAACGTTTGAAGATTAAATATAGTGAAGCACCGAAAGAAAACTGAAATATGGTGACCACAAAATATTTAATATATCAGAAAATGAAGATGGTGTAACGCCGAAGGCCAAACTATATTATGACGTCACCGAAACTAATGCAAATAACGATTGAAGATTAAATATAGTGAAGCACCGAAAGAAAACTGAAATATGGTGACCACAAAATATTTAATATATCAGAAAATGAAGATGGTGAAACGCCGAAGGCCAAACTTAATTATGACGTCACCAAGTAGAGACTCGATTGTAACTGCTAATTGAAGTTGATGCCAGCGCTAGCACAAGTTAGTCCGACCTCTTTGGATCCAGGTTATGATTAAATGAATGACTAACTCATGAACGTCCACCATATTGGAAGTATCTCTTTAATGTTATTGTAATTGGCTGGCAACTATAATGAAACTATTGTATTAAAACCTATTGTAATTGAAATGTAATGCTGAAATTAAATATAAAACATGAAAGAAATGTGATGTGGTCTTTGTTAATGTTTTACTTACTGGTTTAAGTAGATAGTGATTTTAACCTAACAGCTGTGCCTAAGTGAAGATAATTTAATTTATAAATGAAATAGTAAATTAAATATGTAAGAACAAATGAACTTATGCATTATTATAAATGTTCTTAGGTAACAATAACTGCAAACTACTTATGGATTGATTTAAAATAAAAACTGCATGAAATGAATAGACATTATTTAAAAATTACCTTTAAAGGCAGTCAGTTAAATGAATTAAATTGGCTCTGTGAATAAAGTTACATATAATAATACTTAGAAATATTATGCACAGAAATAGTATACAATTATAACAAACAAAACAGGCAATACATTATTTGATGTAATTTTGTTAGTTCTATTAATAGGTTAGTTCTATCATAACAATGAAATATCCTTAAATTGAATTTATTACAAACATTAAAACTTTTATGTTGCCATTTAATAGAGGTTATTAGGTGATTAGAGCACAATTAATTCAATAATTTTTAACAATGAATGGCATACTGTTGTAGAATTTTGCTAATGGATATACAATTTTGAAATTATTTCACTAATGAATTGAATAAAATATATTTAATATCTTGGCCATATGGAAATACAACTTTGAATATGAATTGAATAAAAGATGTATCATTTTGGCTGTAACCAATTATGAATGAAAAGAGCAAATGTTTTGACATCTTGGCAATATATAAATACAATTTGACTTAGATTGTCTAGGTCCAGAGTTATCAAATAGTTAGGTATCTAGGCCCCGCAGGGCAATTTGTTAGGATATCTAGGCCCGCTGTGACCAATTGTTAAGATATCTGGGCCCGGAGTGAGCATATGTTTAGAGTAATCACCTCCAACTAAATGTCAAGATGATCACTCCTTTAGTAGTATGTAAGTGGACTGTATGAAAAATATAGCTAAATGAAATAAGGCTGGGCCAAGATAAAATAAACACATTATGGGGATAAAATTAATTATATTATAAATAAAATCGGTACATATTTAACTTAATGGCCAGATGTTCATTAGGACTGGGTTAGTAAAGTTATAAGCGCTATTGTAAATTATAACAAGTTGACTTAAGTGGTGATCTCTGATGGTGAAAATGCTCTGGAAGATGAGTCTGTTCTTCTCTCCTCCTCTCCTCCTCCCCTTTGGCCAGGGGGTCTTCTAAATTCTCTACTCCATGGTAAAGGGTGGTTCTACAGGAGGAACAAAAAAAAACTAGAGAGGCTGTCTGGCACAACCAGCCAGGACCTGCAACTTCAGTTTCATTCTCGGCCGCTAGGGGCGCTCTCTTTCTCCCTATGGCCACTAGATGGCAGAGCAGTGACATTTCTCTTTTCGGGAACCGGAAACAGAGACCTTAAGGAATGGTGTCAGAATTGGATAATTAGAATAAATTCCAACAAATCCCACCAAATTACCTTCACCCTACGTCGTAAACCTATGACATCCTGCCCTACAGTATCCTTTAATAACATTCCGCTCGTTCCATTTGAACAGATCCGCTACCTAGGGCTTCTACTTGACAAACGTTTAACATGGAATCCGCACACTAGACTGAAACGAAAAGAAACTGCTCGCCGCTTTCGGTTACTTCAACACTTACTAGACAAACCTCTAAACTTTCACTTAACTACAAAAGACTCATCTACATGACCATCATAAGACCTATCTGGACTTACGGAGTTGAGCTATGGGGCTCCACTAAACCATCAAAGTCTTCCCGTCTCCAATCCTTACAATCCAAAATCCTTCGAAAAATCCTAAACGCTCCTTATTTTGTCACGAATAAGCTTATCCATAAAGACCTTAATATTCCCTTTGTAGCTGATTTGGCCCGAACCAGTTATCAATCCTTCCATGACAAACTCCAATCCCACTATAACCCACTAGTTTCAATCCTTGCTTCCTACTCAATTCCCGACAATCCTCCGAGGCGTCTGAAAAGAAGATGGCCTCGAGACCTTCTTGTTTAGATTAATTACTAGAGTGCTGCCAATGGGCAGTTTCTCTTCAGGTTTTTCATGTACACTATCTTTAATCAGCACATTTACTTGATGTATTCCTATACAGTTGTAAATTTCAATAAAATATAAAAAAAAAAAAAAAAAAGGAAATAAAAAAAACTATTATAGGCTGACCAGCCACTTCATGCTTGTTATCACCCAATGGATTAAAGCAATGTACTATTCCTTCACTCTTAACACTTAATATTTTTTATTTTTTTATTTTTTTTTTTTTTATTCGTATATATTACAATTTGTCATAATAGACAATAATAATAGTGCTACAGGATCTCATTCATACAATATAAACAAAAGGAAAGTCAAATTACATAAAATAAAATCAAAATAAATAAACGTATACAATAACAAAATTTGTAGACAAAATAAATACAAATAAATAAAGTTAACAAATAAATAAACAAAATATGTCACATTCATACCTATGTACAATATTTACAATCAGCTCGGGAACCCCGGACGGGGCTTGTCCCCCTACTTGTGGAAGGACAAGCAGAGTCCAAAGGATCCTAGCGCCTCCCTCTCAGCCGCATCACTGGTGAGAGCCAGCGGAAGCTAAGTGAGGGCGCCACAGCCACAATCACACCGCACATGAGAGGAGAATCAGGGTGTCAGAAACCAGTGTCAGAACTCCAGAATAGATGTTTTACAATATGTATCGGGGCCACTGCCGTTTCAACCTTCTAGGTGGGTTGTATGGATGAGTGGAGCTGGATAGGGATCGTGCTAGAGGATTAGGATGATGAATGAGATTCTGGTGGAATTTGGAAAATTTGGATGGAATTACGTCTGAAATAAATGGAACATTAAGGTCGTGGTGCAAGGTATAGTTCGATACATAATAAGGAGCATTTACTATTATTCGCAGGACTTTGGATTGAAAGGATTGAATGCGTTTGAAGTTAGAACGTTTAGCTGTCCCCCACAGTTCATGTCCGTAGGTCCAGATGGGCTTCAGTATTGTCTTATAAATTAATAATTTGTTGTCAACTGTAAGTTCAGATTTTCTGTTTAATAGTCTGTATAACTGTCCGAATCGTCTGTTGAGTTGTTTTCGTTTAAGTCTTGTATGTGGGTTCCACGTCAGTCTTTTGTCAAGTAGTAAGCCAAGATAGCGGACTGTATCAGAAGGAGGAATTGAAATGGAATTGAAGTAAACTGGCGGACAGGATTTTCGTCGAAGAGTGAAGGTCACGTGTTTGCATTTGGCTTCGTTCACTTTTATGCGCCAAGCATTACACCAGTCTTCGATTAGACAAAGGTGTCTTTGCAGGATTAAGGATGCTGTTTCGGGAACGGAACTGGATGATAGGATGGCGGTGTCGTCTGCAAATGTCGCCAGAAAGGTGTCTGGATGATTAGGAATATCAGCGGTGTAAAGGATGTAGAGAACGGGTCCCAGGACGCTGCCCTCAGGAACACCGGCCTCAACGGAATAAAAGATGGAGAATTCTACACCACTGCGAACTTGAAAGGAGCGGTTTGAGAGATAGGATCTTAGAATGAGGTAGAGAGACTGGGGTAAATGCGTTTTAAGCTTGAAGAGTAATCCAGCGTGCCATACCCGGTCAAAAGCTTGCGCTATGTCCAGAAACGCACCAGAACAATACTCTTTGCATTCGAGGGCTGAGGAAATATGGTCTACAACTCGGAGTCCTTGTTGAACAGTGGAATGATGAGGACGGAAACCAAACTGGTGGGAAGGAAGATTTTGAGATTCTAATATAGGCAGGATTCGTTTTAGAAGGAGTTTTTTAAAGATTTTTGAGAGGATGGGGAGTAAACTAATAGGTCTGTACTTGATATTAAAACCAATATTTTTCTTTATCCTAATTTATTAATTATCCTCCAAGATTATTTATATATTTAGGATTATTACCAAGCATAAAACTTAATGGCTTATTTTTTTAATTATTCAGCTTTGAAATAGGGTAATGTTGACACCAAACCTTCTCTAGAACCAGAGATATTAAAGAAAATGTGTTTTTCGTGCGCAAACATTCTGATTTTTTTTATGCCACTCTTGGGAAGCGTTGGCACCTAATATTTTGCAGAGTCTATTGGTTTATTTTCTAGTTTTATCTAATTCATCAAAATCGGTGAGAAACAGTATGATGTGTGCACCGAATCATTTCTTTTACATACATATTATATATATTTATCTTTCGTTAAGGCCTACTTGGAAACACGCTACTACTGTTTTCTCTTTACCCAATATTGTCTTATCCGTTCTTCAATCCACCTCTTGCCTGTTTTGTGCTTCGGCTATGTCTGGAAACTTTGGAGTTCTTGAAGTTACTTTTTAAGAGGATCACGCTTTTGAACATCTGTCCATGTGATCTTACCTCCTGTAAATCCTTTTCTACCTCTGTGAACCACATCCCTTTGATCTTATTTCCAAGAAAAGAAGCGCCAACTCTTGTCGCTAACGTCATTTGATTTATGCATGTCATGTGACTATACTATTTGACTCTTCTCTTCCGCATAACGTTATTTTTTTCCACCTACTTATAGATTTCCTGTTTTTATTTTTTTTATTTTTCTACATTCACTATTTCCCTTTACTGGGCATAAAACCTACTTTAAAATCCTTCTTTCTCTTAATTCAAGACCTTCCATAATCCTTTTCCTATTCATAGCAAGACACTCTGCAGCATACAACGCTTCTGAGAAGAATGGCGATTTTATAATGCCTAAGCTTAGCATTCAATGATATTGATTTCTTATTATAGACGCCATTTTTCTAATTCGAGATTTGAAAGCTCTCTTCTCCGTAATAATGGCCCTATCTATTCACCCATTTCTTATATTGTTATTAATTCTTCCTTTAAATGTTCATGCATATTATCCTTGAGTGTATACCACATTCATCACCTGAGTCGAGACCAGCTGAAGGCTTGAACAAAAGAGGACACGATAAAGAATGTTGGTGAAAAGTGAAAGAAAAAAAATAAGAGGGGTAAGAATGGGGGATTTGGTTTCCCGGGATTACTGAACAAGGTTTAAAAGTCTAAGTTATTGCTTTTACTTTCAAACATTCCCTCCACCTTTCCACACCTTCCTGCTACATTTTACTTCTTTTTTTTACCTTTGGCACTAGGAGAGTTCATAACACTTTCTAAATTAGATTATTTTTACCGTTTTGAGATTAATCTCTAAACTTTTTCGTTTGAAGAAAAAATATTTTTTTCTGAAAACACAAATCGCACAGCATTGGCAGACAGCATAACTGAACAGCAAAAATTAAATATTGGATATTGATTATAAATTATTATTGATTGTTTAGGTATATTATTTTAAATAATAAACCTTTGTAAGCGACCAAATTAATAAATAGTTACCTAGTATTAGTACGATGTAATTGATCATAAAAAAGAAGACATTTTACGGATATATACTCCCACAACTCAGTTATTTTTGAATATTTAGAAAAAAATATGTATAGAATTTTAGAATCAGTAAATAGCGATAACAAATAAAAAGAAAATAAGAAATAAGAAAGAAAAAAAAGTAAATTAAACTACATATTCAAGTCACAAATTATAAGAGATGTAAGATAGAGAAGAAAGGAAAAGATTTTCGATCAAGACCGCGATGACTAAAGGAAAAAAATAAATAAATAAGGCTTGACCATCAACAACTTATATGAGATTCGATTCCCGGATAACTTTGTTTATTTTTCATCATAGATTAAAAAAGTAAGGTGTTCTGGAATAAGGAAATTTCTTTTGAATTATTTCAACAGAAATTAAAAGAAAAGAAAATGAAATAGTAAAGAAGTCTAGTATAAGTGCTTTTGGTTTATTATTTTCAATAATGAATTACCAAAAAAAATTACCTCTACCCTTGAAATTTGTGAGACAATGAAATGTCTTAAAAAAAACGTTGAAATCGGTTATGAAATAGCAGTGATATAGCGTTTTGAAATTAGCAGTAATGATAGGCAATTTCCTTTGATTAATTTATCGCTTTTATTTATAGTTTCATTTATTTAACGCTAATATAGTTATTTGGAAATAATAAACGATTGTGTAATAATGTCCAGCGTATTTTTTTTTTCATAGAAATTCAGTTGGTTATTTAAAAAAAATGAATGATTTATGGGCGTATATATGAGTAAAATTTAATTTTTTTTTTCTTCATTTCTATTTAATCGAGCTGTCGTAATTTGAAAACTCTTTAACATTTGTCTCTATCATCCAAAATAACTAAGTAATTGAATCAAAACATTTATAATCGGCTGCCATTTTATAATAATCGGCTGATATCAACGTCGAGGTGTTAAGTTCATCGTTGGATGTCTAGGTATTTTTGTGCCAAATTTTGAAAAAAGATCAGTCCAGTATTTTTGGAGAAAAGCCGACAAACGGATTTTCAATCCATAATTTGGTTCTACGTATCTTGAATTATTATTATTAGAAGTAGAATTGGAGGGGTAATTTTTATTTTATTTTTTGGTCGAACACAAAGGTGCATTAGAAAATGCTAGAAGTCTTTTATATAAACATAGATGAAACTATAAACTATAGTAACACACATTATTCATAAATTAAACATAAACTAACCGAAATTATAACAACAAAAAAATCAACAGCGAAAAACAAGGTAGGAACAGGTAAATACTTGACAGAGTTACCTTCTACAATCTGTAAGTCACTGATTTGACCATCGGGTTTGTGTATAACTTCATTAATTCTGCACTTTATCTTATTTCAATATCAATATTGTCTGATTCGATTTAACAATGATACTTTTTATGCGATTGTGAGCTTATTTCTAGGATTTGGTGATTTCTTCATTTCTTCCATATTATTCAGAAACACTTCAAAGTGTAGTTGTTGTGTTTTCGTAACACAAGTTGCGATTGATTACAAATTCAATTTATAGGTTCAAACTTCGATAATTTTTTTTTTATTGTGTATATTTAATGCGGTTTCAAAAAAAAAAATTATTGGTTGATGATTAAGAATTTTCAGTGGTAGTAATTTTTTTTACTATTTTGAAAATGACAGATGATGCGATTATGGCAAATAATTCGAAAGCTGTAACGTCGTTTCGGAACTATAATCATAAACAATCTGACATATTTAGTTCAAATAGAGCTTGTATACATAATATTATATCGCTTTAAGCGAAGAGCGATTTATCGTAAACCGCATCTAAATAACAAAGTTTATTTAGCTCATCCACAAAACTTAGATATTGTAACGAGCACAATTGAGACGTTGAAAAAGTTATTTCACAAAATACGGTAACTATTTAAATTACGGATATAATTTATTAAGGAAATTGTAAATAAAGATGTAATATTATAGTACTTTATGGAATGAAACATGAATATTAAATGCTCGCCATTCGCAATGGCATAATAACAAAAGCAATAAAGCGGGCCAATTCATTCTCAAATCAGCTTTTACTGTGATCCACCCTTCCTCTCATACTTTTAGGCATTCAGCTAACCCTTCATCGACCTCAACCATCGACCTGATCCTGACAAGACAACCTCACAAAATCACTGCATGTGAAGCTCTTGACTTCATTTCGTCAGACCACCGTCCGGTATATTATGAATTAATGGGTAAAATGGAGAAGCCAAAACCGACAAACTACAGTTACCGACAGGCAGATTGGGATATGTACCGGAACATAGTCCAGAACCAACTCGGTTGCGTTCCAAAATTGACCACAAAGGAAGAAGTTGATTCGTACATAATTGATTTCACTAATAAGGTAGTAAACGCTGCAAATGCCGCAATTCCGAAATACGCACCAGTTCCTCCTTTCTAACAATCACCCCCGATCACATTCTGCAACTCATTGCGCTACGCAACAAATGGAAGAACAAGTGGTATCGTACTAAAAACCCTGGTATAAAGAGCACGGTAAACGCGTTGATATCACAAATTCGCAGGCTGATGAAAATATGGAAATCGAGTTTGTGGCAGGGTAAACTTAATGCAACACATGGGGATCATAGGAAGTTTTGGAAACTTTTACGCACATCAACAAAAAAGGTGTCTTCAGTAAGAATCCATGATGGTGATAATATCATGCCTACAGATAAGCAAGCGGACATACTCGCTGAATATTACGAGAAAAGCTTTCAAAACCAAGCTTCATACGATCTGCCCCATGAAGAGTTCCCTCGCCAGCAAAACTTTATGTTTGTGTCACCTAAAAAACTTAAAACGATCCTTCGCAGAACAAAGGGTAATAAGGCACCAGGAAATGATGGGATTCAAACAATCTTATTAAAACAATTACCTAAGAAAGGTATCATTCACTTGGACAAATCTTTACAACTCCTGCTTCCGTTTAAGATATTATCCAGATACATGGAAAAAGGCCATTCTCATACCTTTGCTGAAGCCAGCAAAAAATGGAGACAAACCAGAACATTACCGCCCGGTATGTTTGCTGCCACATTTAGGAAAAATTTTCGAAAAAGTAATTATCAACTACTTATGAGATTTCTGCACGGATCACGACATTATTCCTCCCGAGCAAACAGGGTTCCAATCTCAGTTAAGTACTGAGCATCCACTGATAAGGCTACAAGCGGACGTTACAAGAAACCTAAGAAATAATCTGGCCACAGCAATGATTTCTATGGATTGTTCTAAAGCCTTCGACTCTGTGTCGCATGGATCGCTATGTCAACAACTCATGACCTTAGACTGTCCGGAGCAACTTTTCTCAATCATAAAGTCATTCCTTATGAAGAGGGATGTCTCGGTCAAGGTGGGAAACAGTTTATCCAAGCCCATAAAAGTGAATCGTGGGGTTCCCCAAGGTGCCGTCCTCTCTCCCATTTTATTTAACTTGTACACGGCTCGCGTAGTAGGAGAAAACTACGACCATTGCAAAGTAATGGCGTACGCTGATGACATTGCCATTTATAGTTCAAGTACTAACTCATCCAAGGCAATGGCGTATGCTGAAACCACTGCAAACAAAATAGTGGAAAAGCTCCGATTTTTAAATATAATCGCAAATCCTGAGAAAACGGATGGTATAATTTTTTCTTTCCAAAAAAATAAAAAGAAATTACCTAAAACGTTTGCGATAGAAAAAGTAAAGAAATCCATTTCCAGGACAATATTATACCTAGGAATCAAATTTGACCGACACTTGACTTTTGCAGGTCACTTTAGAAAAAAACTAAATCAGGTTAGAAACAAGTCGTACAGACTAGCCCATCTCCTCACCTCGCCTCACTTAAGTTTGCGACTGAAAATCATTATTTACAGCAGCTTCATCCGGCCAGCTCTGCTGTACGGTGCTCCTATGTTTCCTCATATCACAAAGCACACAGCGAAGAAATTACAGCAATTTCAAAATGGGGTGGTCAAAAAAATATGCAGAAGCACTTCACTCTGGAGGGAAAAAACTCTCAATGTCCATACAATTTTGAACACCCCAACTGTACAAGAGTTTATGAAGCGACGCCAGGTTAAGTTTTTTGAAACTACAAAACAAATTGCGAATCCGCTAGTTTCTAGCTTAGTACCTCCACCAGCCCCAAAACGGTGGCAAAATGCTGTTTTATCTGAGTAAGTTAATATAGAATAAGATAGGCTTAAGAGGTAATTTTAAGAACACCAAACAGCCAGAAGCGAGCCCCGTCGCAGATATACTTCATTTTGAAAATAATTTTAAAACATTTAAGAACTCCGTAATTCCTTAAAATGTATGCAAGTTACAGAAAAAGGAATAATTTAGTAACGAAAACAACTAATTAAGAATTTTAAATTAAGGGGATAAGGAAAAAAAAAAAAAAAAAAAAAAAAAAAAAAACATGAATATAGTACTTTTTGGAAAGAATTAAAAGGGATATAGTACTTTTTGGAAGAATATAACGCGCGGCAAGTGGGTAACAGTCACTATAACCTTTCTGATACAACTACCTATAACTAACGTCTTTATATTATTAACTAGCTGTGTCACGCAGCTTTGCTCGCGAATATTGCATTTCGTATTAATTTATGTGCGTTTATGGTGAGATTGGCTATAATAAATATCAACTATCAGCTACTCTTTGTTATCATTTAAAGCCCGATCTTGACTTCTTCCTGTCAAATTTACAATAGCAAACCAGTAGAAGTGGTTATACCCATAATCACTTAAAATGTAAAAATAATCGTCACAAACCAATTTTAAAAAATAAATAACAATTGAATATATTTTCATAGGAACCTACACTTGAAACAGATATGAAACGCAATATGCTTAAAAAGGTCGGTCATCTGTATGTAGTGACCAGCCAGGTGCCCTTACAATTTTTAATGAGAGTAAAAAACAACCTTAGTTATGCCCTCCTTCGAAGGGGACGTAAAATGGTGGTCCCAAGCCTTTGCGACTCCATGAACTCGTTAAAGATCTCTACTCTAACTAAACTTGGAGAGGAAAAAATTAGACATCATACGATTAACCATAGTAGTATAAAAGTGACGTTAAACGAACAGATAACAACAGTAATATGCTTAAATATATTTGTTATAAAATTTTTGTACCTTTGCTGATACATATCAGATTAAGACAATTTTACGTTTAGGTTGTTCAACCACTTTTTGGGCGAAGTTTTTCAAATCCTGCCTTATTGCACATCTAGGCGGTAAGACGAACCTCCAGGAAAAATTTTATCCTCACAACCATAGTAATTTTTTAGTTACCAGAAAATTGAGTGGTACTTTCTTTTATAAATACAGACATACAGCTAATAAAAATATTATACTCGAATAAATCAAAAGAAATAGTATTTTTTTTTAATTTATTTAAATTTATAAATGTATATGCTTCAAGGTAATAACAATTAAAGTTGAAAATGACTCTTGAAATAAATCATGACTTAACAATATAGATAATAATATAGATTGATATAAATATTTCCGCGTTGTGTAACCTTCTATACTCCCCAGTAGCCTCATCTCTCTTCGGACCAAATATTTTAGTACCTTATTTTCTAAAACCTTTAGCCGTTGTCCGTCCTTCAAAGTAAACGGCCACGTTTCACCGTCGGAATATAAATTGACAATTCATCTACCTTAATTGCATAATTTATTATAAATTTAAATAATCATATCCTAAAGATTTATGATTATCAAGATATGTGTATTTGTTATACAGATATGGTAGATTAAAGCTATTTGAAGATTTATGATACATAATATTCTAATAATATAAAATTTTTATAATGTAAACACTTTAACTCTGACGTTTAGGATGTAATTCTACCCTCAGAATATTAAAGCATCCAGGCTTTCTCATTTTATGGTTTTCTTTTTTTCGGTTCTGCCTTCCCTCGAGTAATTTAATACATTATATTCCACTAGCGTTTCTAAAATTAATTAATTTTTTATTCCTTTTTTTTTTTTCAAGGCATGGAACCAAAACAGAGAAGGTGGTTAGCACACATCTCTAATATATTAAACTTTAATGAGAAAGAATGTTACTAGTTTTGTTTTTGACCGAGGTCTTTCCTATTCATTTAATATTATGCAACAATCACGTAGATAAAAATGATTTAATACAAATGCGTAGGACATTGTTAACAATATATTAATAAGCTCTTCAATAATTAATGTTGGACAATAGTAATTGTAACTAAAATTTCAAAAACACCTACTATCCTCTTTCACAAATATTAACAAAAAAAAAAAATCGCAATTTTTCATTGATGGTATTTACGCTAGTTATAAGACGAAAATTATAGAGATATAGTTTTTTTTTTTTTAAATTCATATAAAAATTTATCTAGAGGAATGTTTAAACTAGGCGAAAAAACATAATTTAGGTATATCAAATAGACATAATTTTGAAATTACCGCTTTAGTTTAAAAAAGCTTTTACTTGTATATTTAATGTTTGTTTATTTATTTAACGTCACTTTATGCTACTATGGCTAATCGGACGATGCTACAGTGGGAGTACTAAATTTTGCCTATCCAAGGTTTTATTAGGATAGGGATCTTTAACGAGTACCTGACACTCCCATTGGATTTTTACTCCCATTAAAAAATCCTAGGACCACCTGCGGGTTTGAACCCGTGACCTTTAGCATAGGAGGCTGTTATGCTAAGCACCCAGCTACAAGTGATCCCGTATATTTAATGTCTTCTCTTCATTTAATAAAGATTGAGCTAAACTTGAAAATAAAAATTTTACTTTTACACACACACACACACACACACATATATATATTATATATATATATATATATATATATATATATATATATATATACATACACGTTATTTGGTGAGTTATTTTAGAACATGGCGAAAAATATGTAGAAAGTTTTAGGATCAGTAAACCAATGGGTAGTATCCCTACCTGTGAATCATGTCAATATATCTTGTATCACATTTACTAAATGTATTTTATTATACAGTTGTAAATACCAATAATTATATTGTTTTTTTTTTAAGAAAAAGTTTAGCCTATATGTTAGATATTTTTCAGGTTTAAGCAGTTTGTAGCTGCTAAGTAATCGGTATATGGGGTGACTATTTGAGTTCACCACTTGCATAAAACATGTGAATTGGCAATTGCTGGATTGCTTTGGATATCATTTCTGCTCGGATTTCTGTTTCTATTTTAGATATGGAATATTGTTGTATATGAGACTTGATACCTCGAAATGGCTACGTACAATGTTTTGCGTTTTAAAATAACCCGATCGTTATTCTCTCCTGAGTGTACTTTGTCCAATCCTTTATAAAATATATTGTAAAGCGCTAGATGACTAGGCAGTGGTCTATTTAGCCAAGAGGCTATCCGACCGCCGAGCTGACTGTCACAGCGAGAACTACTGTCGCTGGCAGATTGGACCCTCCTCAATGCCTGTTGCAGGATTGATGAAGCTCCGCGAATTGACCCGCCCCTCTGCGATCGAGAGCCACCTTCGCCAGGCAGAACCTTCCACTTACCGCTCCGTCCTCGCCGAAGTCAAGGGAAAGGAGATCAGGAACCTCCTAGTGGACGTCAGGCCGGAGAACATCCCAGTCTTCCTTAAATGGGTAAAGTATTTTCTTCTATTTTTTGATTTTTTTTTCTTTTACAGAACTTTAACCGCCTCTACTAGCTACTTTTACCTCGATAACTATCATAGCAATGGCGTACCTTCTGATCTTATTTATCACCGTTTGTGCGATATCAAGTCTGTGCAAACAATGTTTAATTATAAAATTAATAAACTTATTAAAGACATGTCAATAGCTGATACGCTTGTCAGAAGAAGGCTAAAAAGAAGCTGGATGAGAGACCTCTTCTGCTAAATTAAAGCCTAGGAAGTGGTGCTGCTGGATACTTTCCTTTCCAATGCATACCACATCTGCTGCTTACTTTTTGTACAGTCCATTTGCTTATTGTTCGACAGCTTCGGACAGGTGCGAATGGAGAAATATGAAGACGAAAAAAGAAGTTAATTCCTGACTGGTTGTTGGTTTCGTAATCGATATACTTTCCTAAGCCGAGCGATTAACCAAAGGATATGGAGGATATTAACCAAAGGATATGGAGGATATTAACCAAAGGATATGGAGGATATTAACCAAAGGATATGGAGGATATTAACCAAAGGATATGGAGGATATTAACCAAAGGATATGGAGGATATTAACCAAAGGATATGGAGGATATTAACCAAAGGATATGGAGGATATTAACCAAAGGATGCTCTCAGGGTTTTCATAATGATACGTCTCCTGTTGGCTCACGGGTCTGATCATGCCTTTATCCAAGTTTTAAGGTTGTAAGGAAAGATTGATGTGGCATAAGGACAAGGTAAGGACTTTTTCTCTCCCGATAAAGGAGTCGGGAACATGATGAAGTCGTTTGGACAGGAACTGAAGTATATCTAATTGAAGTAGATCTTGGATTGTGAAATGTGGTTTGGTAACTTTTTTAAGGAAGAACAACGCCTTAAGATATTCGAGAATAAAGCAAAAGAGCACTACGTAATGTTTGCCCAAAGATAGATGAGGTCACTTATGAATGCAGAACACCAGAGCTTGTACCCTTTCAGTATGATTGGGTTGGTAGCTTCGCGGCGACTCAAATTGGCTTGTTAAGTTGTCGGGCTCAGTGAAGATGAACTCTGAAATATTATAAGCTGAGCCGACCAGTAGTCGTCCGAGAATCAGGTCGAGGCCTCGGTGGGAGGATTGTTTAAGTCTGATCTCAAAGGCTTGGACTTGGACAGTGATCATTAGAAAGAATCTGTATAACCAACATTTGGTGGTATCGAAATCGAACAAAAGTTTGTAAATGCATGAAGTGATTTTATGAAATCAGCGCAGCAAATCATATTTAGCAATATTGCCAGTATGTTAATATAAAACGTATATTAGGGTAGGTAATACTTATGAATCATATTTATAACACCTTCGTAATTATGATAAAAATAAGTGGTCCAATAGTTAGGACATTATCTTTTTCATGCTGAAACTAATTTATTAAAAGTTTACTGTTGTAGACTCCCATATCCTAATATTTCTTTGATAGGTTGGATGTTTATAGCTGATCTAAGATTTAGAAAAAAACAAAAATATATCACTTTCTAGGGCTAAGTTACGTTATGGATAAATATTATATTTTTGTTAATATCAATTACTAATATTGAAGAGTATATTCATTATTAATAAAATATTTCGAACTTTCTCTTTTTTTTTCTTTTTTTTTTTGTCTCATATTAAAATTAACCAATTAAAATAAAAAAAAAACAATAAACAACAGAATCATATTTCTTTATGTCTATTCAAAATTGTCTTTAGTTCATTATTTAATGTTCTTCTTGCTCTTCCCATATGGTATTCCACTTTCATATTATAATTTTTTTTATATCAATTACTAATATTGAAGAGTATATTTATTATTAATAAAATATTTGGAACTTTTTGATTATATTATTACATAAATAAATCTTTAATAGCGTTTCGGGGTATTTCTATGTGAAAATAAATAAAAATAAAATAAAAAAAAGAATAGAAAGTTCCAAATTTTATTAATTATATAATATTTTTTTTATTATTTTTCAAATTTTTATAAAATTATGAGGTTTCAATTTTCTTGTTTTTTTTTGTACAATTTCAATTTTGTTTCTTATTAATAATGAAATATTTCTTCCAGGTTATACAGCTTCAAATGAACGATTATAAATACCACTATTTATTCACGTCTTTCGTAAGTATAGTCTTTTTGTTTTGTTTTTTTCACAAATAAAAAAATCCATTATTTAAGTTATATGAGTTTAAAGAAAAAGGTTTTTTTTCAGGATATAGAGACGTTCGATCTTGAAGACTTCAAATACCACTTTGTAAATATGACCGCGTTTCGCCTCGTCGATGTCGAGGACCTCGGAGTGCGAGAGATACTCCGAGACATGAACAAGTTCCAGCCCTATGCTAGGTCCTACAACAAATCCAAGTCCATCGAAGTGTGTGCATTGTATACATAGATTCCTCTTGTGGTATGTTCATGTTTACATCTTGGTACATGATTGTAACACGTGTTAAAGGCGGAACCAGCCCTGATGTACGACTCGGTCGTGGTGTTCGCGATAGGACTCCAGACCCTGGAACAGTCACATCCTCTCTCCCTGGCCAACGTCTCTTGTGCCTCTGAAATGCCCTGGGACGGAGGACTTTCGCTCATCAATTATATAAATGCAGTAAGTATTAGTTTTTAATATAAATATAATAATAATAATAATAAATTCTACCTCTACTACTCATTACATCATACCTCTACAAGAGTCTTCGGTTCAACATACTTAGAGATCTTTTCTACGACCGTGTAAGGAGGTCTAAATTGTTCTAGAAATTTAATAGTGTATTTTACCAGTATTTTCTAATTATTATTCACTGTAACATTGGTAGCATTTATAAAAGTAATAAAAATACCTTTTTGTAAAATACTACTAAATACGTAATAAAACTCAACATGTTATGGGCCCAGTGAATCACTAAAATAAATTTTAAAAAAGGCTTAAACTAAAAAACAGTGAAAATGAGTGAGTACTTGCTCGCCAAGCAATTTTGAATTTTATTGACAGTAAACACAGATCACACCTTTTGGCTCCACATTCTATCAAATGTATAAAAAGTTATGTCATATTTTTAAAATGCGGAGTAGAGCTCTGGGGCTCTACTAAACCATCGAATTCTTCCCGTAACCCTTCGTAAAATCCTCAATGCTCCTTACTTTGTCACGAATAAACTCATCTATAAAGATCTTAATGTTCCGTATGTAGCTGATTTGGCCCGATCTAGATACCATTCCTTTCATGAAAAACTCCAATCCCACCCTAATCCTCTCGTTTCAATCCTTTCTTCCTCTTCAATTCCTGACAATCCTCCGCGGCGTCTGAAAAGGAGATGGCCCCGAGACCTTCTAGTTTAAAATATTTTTAGATTGCTTCCATTGAGAAGCTTCTCTACATGTGTTTCATGCCTTTTTATATTCCACTCAAATTTACTTGTTGTATTCCATTATACAGTTGTAAATTCCAATAAATAATAAATATTTAAAAAAAAAATTAAAAAAGATTCAGAACTTCAAAACAATACAGCTTTGAAATAAGAATAAATTTATCAAAATTATTGTGTTAAATGACGAAATAAAAGATGTTTATACTGTATTAACAAGAGGGGAAACATCTTTAGTAAGTGTTTCTTGTGTTACGTGTTTATTATTTTTGAAAATACAGAGAAGTATCCTGTATCATATTGAATTTAAGAGGACAAATAAGCTGAAACCGTCAGATTAAAAACATTGCCAGTAGAATTAAATGATTTACATCTTGATATGGGGCTCATTGGAAGATTTAGAAGAAAGTTCATCAGACCGAGCCGCCATTTCAAGCCGGTGGCTCCAGGCTATTGAGGAATAGACAAGTTATTTTACTAAAACCAATACATGGACTATTCTTGACAGAAAAGAAGCAGGAAGAGAAAGAATTCTAACGAATAATGGGTTTCCACTCTCACGCTCAGCAGCCAGGCATTTCCTATAATATTTGGATACCCATTTTATACAGGTATATTGAGCCCATGGAGGTTTCACTACTAACCACAATATAAGTTGAAGTCCTCTTAATTACAATGCAAGGGTTTGCACCATAGATCTGTAAAAGATTAGGTTGTCTGTATATTCATTCAACGTAACTTGAAGTCATGTCGCTACAGCGGGAGTTCTGGATTTTGAATATCCAGGTTTAATGAGGATATGGGTCTTTAACAGGATCCGGACCACCATTTTACTTCCCCTCCTAAGGACAATATAACCATCGATTTTTTACTCCAATTAAAAAAATCCTAGGGCCACCTACTGCTTGGTCATAGAAGGTTGTTATAGCCACTTCACCACAGGTGACGCTGTAAAACAGTAGGGTGCTCTTATTCATTATACCACGGTAGTGGTATGATAAATAAGCGCAGTAGGACAAACGTGGGAAAAATCAATTTTCTTGATTCAGTATTTTCCACTTTTCCATCGAAATCGGCTAATCGGAATCAGTGAGTATAATTGAGTTGATATCATCACGGAGACTTAAATGGGCGTGTAAAGTACGTATTCCTAAAAAGTTGGTATTTGCTGTACCGACGGGTATGCGTCCGAAAGGTAGGCCGAAGCGTCGATGGGAGGATTGTGTTAAGTCTGATCTGGAGAGCTTGGGCTTGAACGTTAATCATTGGACGATTCCGTGTAGCCAGTATTTAGTGGTATCGGCATCCAACATACGCTAAGTTAATTATTATTAACATATTGAACTAATAAAAAGCGATCCTTGCAAAATTGTTATCTAATATCATATTCGAGTCTCAATTGAGATGTTGAGTTCTAAAAGGTACTATAGCCACTTTAGAATATTTTACAGGAAACGCGAAAATCTTTCATTTATTTATTAATCGACCAATTTACTTGATTCTTTTTTTATTTAAATCTAAAGTTGATTTTTTACTTATTTTTCCAAATTATTGCACTTTTTCCATGACTTTTTAACCATAGAATATGAATATATTACTTTTTGGAATGAAACGTGGATATAATACTCTTTGGAAGAATATAATGCGAGATAACAGTCATCATAAACTTCCTCGTACAACTTACTTATAACTAACGTCTTTATAATGTTAATTACCAAGTTATGCATATTTCCTCATTCTCCCTCTGATCTTTCCTTTTTGGTTAACTAGATTTTACTGTTTATTCTTCATAAAGTAAGAGAATATTCAAAGGAACTTTATTTATTTTTGGCACTATAGTAAGAAAGTATGTAATAATGAAATTTCTTTTGAAATTTTACTTATTCTTTCAGTAAATTTAACAAATCTTCGTTCAATTTATAAATTTACCCGTTATTTATCAATACTAATATATTATTAACTACCGTTTAAACAATATTTAACTATAAAAACTGATAAATAAATAACTTTTATTTTAGTCTTTTACATTTAAAAAAAAAAATAAATTCTATATTTTTAGACCAGGCACGGTTTTTCTACTCATATTTAGCAAGGTCGGGGAATTCTAATTCCAAACATTTACTGGATAAAATACCGATATTCTATTAAAATGTGAGTTTCTGAAAAATGTTATATCAAATTTTGTTTGGCCGCAAGAAGAAGTACTATGGAAAAACTTAATTTAATTGACAACCTACTAGAACCAAAGCGACGCAATTAAGTTGTTTAAAACAGCCTAAAAACTGTTTATTAGGTTAAAAACATTGATTAAAATAATATCAGGGATTCAAGACGTGCTAAATGAACCAATTTAAATGCACAAAAAAACAATAAATTAATGGTAATATATTGCGAGGATAGGTACTTCTACTGTATAATAAGGAATATATTACCTTTTGGAACTAAATGAAATGAAAGGTCATATCTGTTTACATAGGATATAGTACGATTTGGAAAGAAATGTTATTAGTGCCTTTTGGAATGAAATGAAATGTGGATTTAGTACCTTTTGGAACGAAATGCAATTTTCAAATACGTTTTTAAAGGATTTCTATGTTTTTTAGACATAATCTGATGACTGTTTTATATGAAACTAAACCATTAGTGCAAATATATGTCAAAATATCAATCCAGAAAAAAATTACTGTAGTACCTTTTAGAATTCAGCGTCTCAATTGAGAATCAGCTGCTTAGTATAAATTTTCGATTCTTACTCCATCGTTTTTTATTCGTACAGATGCAATGGTGCGGTTCTCATATGGCTTTAACCTTTAAAATGAAACAGAGAAAAAAAATCAGCTGAAAGGTGTTGGGGATGGAGGAATCATCCGAGCCGAATGCATGATCCTCTTTCTGGCTTTGCATATATTTTATAAACCACACGCGGTCCATCTCATACTCAGCTTCATTGCGTTTCAGTTTTACGCATTATTCAAAATAACAGTGTATTTTTTTTTTTCATAAGCCTTTCTTAAGAACTGTTTTTTACCAGTTATTAAAAAAAAAAAAAAATGCAATAAATAGTCTGCTATTTAATACTGTAAGTAAAATTACACAAAATACCGTCCATAATTATATATATCTTTATTGAGATGTATTTGAACCTTTCGGTATCTGTTCATCTATACTTTTTTTTTTTTTTATTAGTGAAAAGAGAAAACAAATATTTTGTACAGAATTTCTTTATAAAAAAAAAAAAGTCTCACAAAATATTAAGAATTATTAACTTTTTAATTATTGCCATTTTATTAAAAATCTGGTTGGGGAAAAACACTTTTACTTACTCTGATTTTGAAATCAATATAAGGATTTTTAAATACAGTTATACATAAAAAAATTTGGTGCGCGCAACACTCGACTTTCACTTACCTCGGTTGTTAAAATCAATTTAATTTAATTTAAGAATTTTTTTTGTATTTCTTTATTTCCAGATCGGCTACGTGAGTCATACATGGGTTTAAGAATGTTTAAATACATTTAAAGAAACAAATAAATTGTTAAAGAATTAATTATTTTGAATTTCAATAGAAACATGATTTTATTCAATAATCTATAATATTTTTATCTACTATAATCTGTTAGTTTTATTGGCTTTTCATCACTCTCCATTGACCTTTAAAATTCCGTGTATTAGATAGTATTGTTTTCTAGAATCTTTAGCTATCCAACGGTATATTATACTTCTTTAATACTATTCTTGGGTTAAAAAACACAAAGATTGCATTAAAACAATGTGTTTGCACTTTTCTTCTTTAGTTGTTTATCAAATTCGCTCACTTGCATATTTACCCGTTAACAATGCTAATAAGATGATGATCCAAATTTTTTGGAATCTACAAAAGTAAAGGTACTTTAGAGGAAGAAAATTTAAAATATCGGCATTTAAGCCCTGTCAGGCTATTTCAATCAGAATGAAACCTACATCATATTAAAGCCATCAAATTTTACATCGATATATAGAGTTTAATCAAAATCGTTAAGCCGTTTCGAGAAAATCATAAAAAGGTCCAAAATGCATGGTACTTTCGGTCAGCTAATTTTGATGAAAAAGTTTTTGTAACATCTCGGGCTTTCCAACAGTGTATTATACATCTATATTACTGTTTTTAAAATTACACTAAATATAATAATGAATCTTTTTATTTGTTTTCGGGCTAGCCCATACAAATGGAGTTGAGTGTACAAAACAGTTAAACATAAATTAAAGAAATCTATTAGAACTGTACTAAACAAAATACGCTTCCTTAACTAAAACAAATACATAATAAAAGGCAAAATAAATGTAGACATATCAAACAAATAAAATAATCATAAATAGTTTAACAAATTCAATGATTGTTATTTTAGTAATGTGCTTCTTAAATTATTCTTGAATAGACAGATACAAATTTCTTAGCTTTAAACATTCTGTTACATAATAAAATAAATTTTCAAATTTCTTTGCATTTTCTATTTGCAACAAAAGTTGTACTATGAGGTCATTGTTTGACATATTTTCAATATATGTCCTCAAGTACTTATTTCTGGACGCGGAGTAAACAGGGTATTGCAACAAAAAATGGTTTAAATCTTCTGATTCGCCTGAATTACAAATAGGGCATTCAAAGTGCTATCTGAATAACCATTTTGGAATCCGTAAATTGTAACTTGACATAGTCTTAGTTGACTGATCAATCTATGTTTCCTCATAGGTCCCTTTATTTTCAAATAATATTCCCCCATATTTAAGCTACTAATTTTCCTTAAATTAGGATTAAACTTTGAGTGTAAAATAGCCTGAATATCTAGGGAAAGATTATGATTATTGAATTTTTCAATATATTATATATATATATATATATATATATATATATATATATATATATATATATATATATATATTTGCTCATTTCTCCTTTAGTTCATTATCAATTTCGTTCAACTTGCATATTTAGGCTTTTTTTTATTTGTGATAAATAAAGGATGATATGGTAAAATTTTCTAATCTACAAAATTGAAGATACTTAGAGGAAGAAAATTTAAACTATTGATATTTAAGCCTTGTCAGACTATGCTACATAATGTTAAAGTCCATTAAATTTTACATCTATATTTCAATGAGCGAGTCTAATCAAAACCATTAGTGTCGTTTTTGAGAAAATCGTAAAAAGGTGCAAAACGCATGGTATAAACTGGTTCTTCTGGTTGACCGATTTTCATGGAAAAGTTGCTGTAACATCTCAGGCATAGACGCTTTTAAAACATGGAATTTTAGTTTTAAATTACTTAGTGTTTTCGCACTTGTCTTACCACATACACATTTGTCAGTATGAGATTTATTTTATTAGTGAAAGTGAAAAAATTACATTCATTGTGTCTCTGTATCTTTAAAAATATTTGTTTTATGAATTCATTTTCTAATAAATAATCCAAATGAAAATAGCCTATGACCACTGCTAATTTCAAAAAGCTTTTTCTCTACTGTTTCAGAACCGATTTCAATAATTCCTTTTTTGTATTTTAATGGATCTAATACTTAGCATTTTATTCATTTATTAATTCGTACAGCGGACAGACGGATTTTTTTTTTTCGGGTTTTGCGTATCTTGAAACTTAAGGCCTCAAATATTCTTTTTGGTCCATTACAAAGTTTCATTATTGAAAAAATAAATCAAAAGCATTTATACTAGACTTCTTTACTATTTCCTTTGCTTTTAATTTTCATTTAAATAATTAGATAAAAATTCCTGATTCTAGAACACTCTGCGTTTTTTTCTTTATCATCAAAATACCTCTTATCAGAGATTGATGATCGGAGTTATCGGAGAATCACATCTTTTATAAGTTTTAGGCTTGACCAAATAAGATTATTTTTTTCTTTGTCACGAAATTCTTAATTAATAACCGAGTGGCTTGAATATATAGATCAGTATCCTTTTTTTTTTTTTTTTCCAAGGTTGGGAAGGATAATTTTTTTTTTTTTTTTCTCTCGATTACAAAGGTTTACGATAGAAAATAATAAATTAAAAACATGAATATATAATATGTACATTTTCTTTTTATGACTGAAAAAAGAATAGAAATATTTTTATCTATATTAGAAGAGTCTCCAGAGCTATATTCCCTTTTCCTGCCATCTTTAGCTATATAAAAAGTACTCCAAGCCATTAGAAATAAAAGCAAAGTTGAATCTCCTGCCAGCCATCTTTAACAAGTCTAGAATAAATTTGTTTTGAACAGAGAGAAAATAAATATAACCGGAGTTTTAAAACTTGCCTTATATTTACTCCTCAAGCCGGTGTTTTACTTCGTATGAACCCTTCTTAATTTATTAAACATTTTAGCTTAGATTATTTATAAGAAAACTCATTACTATTTTAATTATTCATATGTTTAGCGCGGAGAGGGGAAAGTGGAAAATGTTCCTCAAACAATCCGTGGAGAAAAAAAATCATTATTAATTTAAAACACTACTACATTTACCATATAACTATAGTATCAATACTGGAATGTTTTATATATAACTAGCTGTACCTCAGGGCTTTGCACGCGACTGTTTCATTTTTTTTTATTTAATTGCTGCGAATTAAGAAAGTTTTTTATTATAACTGTGTTAGGTGAGGTTATATTATATAAATATACCTGAGATAGCAGTGAGTTAAACTTTTAACTATGTCTATGTACGACAAATAAATGATTATTGTTGATTGTCCCATATTAATTTTATTCAGTTTAATCTACAATAACATACCAGTAGCAAGTAGCCATACCCGTAATTATCTAATACTGACATTTTTGCTTCAAAACATTATCATTCCATACCATCGTAACTTCTATGTGACATAAATGCGTATTTTTTCACTCGGGGGTGTACCCTTCTAACAGAATAAGCTCGCATATATTTTTTTTTTTTTTTAGGATTCATAACTAACTTCTATTATTTTTTCAAAACTTAAACCTTTTTCAGCCTATTGATATCCTTATTAATATTCTAATATCCTATTAATATCCTTAGTTACACCGTCCTTCGGAGGGGACGTTAAAAGGTGGTTCCGAGCCTGTGCGATGTCAGGTACTAGTTAAAGATCCCTATCCTAATAAAACCTGGATAGGCAAAATTTAGGACTCCCACTGTAGCATCGTCCGATTAGCCATAGTAGCATAAAGTGACGTTAAATGAATAAACAAACAAACCTATTGATAATTTTAAAAAACCAACAACAATGAAACATATGGACTGGATAGAAACCTACAAACGAAACATAGCTATGAAACGAAATGTGCCTAAATATATGTTATAAGTATTTTAGTATCTATGCTATTACTGATCAGATTAAGACGATTTTGCTTCCAGGTGGTTAGATATATGCTTGTCATTCAAATGAGTACTTATAATTTTTGAGTTATTCGATAACCAATATTGTTTTACGTTTTAGAAAAATATTTTTTTTAAATCACTAAGAGGATTAATTTTCCCAAATCCAGCCTTATTGCACATCTCGACGGTAAGACGAATCTCCAAGAGAAATTTCAACTTCACAAACATGATCGTTTTTGAGAAACTGCGATGACCAGAAAATCGAGTAAAATGGCATTTTCTTTTATAAATATAGATAATTTAGCTTAAATAAATTGTAAAATTCACACATTACACAATGTTGATAAATTTTCTTAATTGTTACGACTCTCAATTCAATATCATGAACGTACCTAATATAGTAATTACCATCCTATGATACAAAACATGTGGTAAAATTGTGCAAATATATCATAATTTAGTAACCTTACGGTTTATACAAGACAACCTATTTATTTTGATTGAAATTATTTCTAGGAATTTCATAGTGTACAAAAAAACAACTTACTTATTGTAAGTGTGTAAGGATGTGGTGTACGAGGCATGTTTTTTAAGTAAGTGACGTTTTGCGATTCCGCCGCCGCAGCGCTACGTTCGGTGTTCCGCACATGCGCGCTGGTTACCTACATCTCTTGTGCACTGACGCCATTACAGTCAGATTCTACATTGTATACGTTGTTCACTGAGTGTTTAAGATGCCTCCGACAACCGCTCATTGTGAAGTACGGGCTGTTATACGATTTCTTAGTGCTAAAGGCGTAAAACCGTTAAGTAAGGGTATCGTTTTGCAATGCCCGTCCACATGTGGCTAATCGGACTAAAGATCTCATCAAATCATTTAAATGGGAAACTCTAGATCATCCTCTATACAGCCCTGATCTGGCGCCCAGCGACTACCATTTGTTCCTGCACTTGAGGAAACACCTAGGCGGTCGGTGTCTTCAAGACGATAACGAAGTCAAAACATTTGTGTTGCAGTTGTTAACAAGTCAGGCGGCAGAATTTTTTGAGGAGGCTATTCAAAAACTGGTGCCGCGTTATGACAAGTGCCTCAAAATTCATGGAAATTATGTAGAAAAGTAGATTATGGTACAGGCTTTCATGTAAAAATAAAATTATTGCGATATCTTTGCACGTCTTTTTTTTTATTCCAAAACGGTACTTACTTAAAAAACATGCCTCGTATATGAGTGAAAGAGGCATGGAGCGCTGTGAACGTTGAGGGAATATAAAAATAACATAACACCAAACATTTACTTTTTTAAATTTATTCTTTAAAATTATATATATCATTAATTAATTACGAAAGAAACACTAACAAACAATATCAATCTCTTAATTCTTTAGCGTGAACAATATTTTTTGTTAGCCCTTCTTTAGCTAAAACAAACTGGATTGTTTACCCACTCGAGAGTTTGCCACGTATAATTGGCCGTGTGAAAAACATGAGTTACACTGAGATAGTAAAACAATAGTTGTAATGGTTACTACTGCGCTAGATGCATAAACAATAGTAATGGCCCAAACTGTGGAGGGAGTGAGAGAAGGCTTATAGTGTTAGAGAAACAGGAGATCGGCTTCGGTCAACCCTACTCCGTGCTGTTTACTGGCTGAGAAGTCACATCGGTAGACGCCTGGCGAGGATATATTACCAAGGAATAATTCATCATAAGGGATGAAAAAATATTAAATTACTATAATGACTATTAAAAAATAGGGGTTGGTGATAGAAGGTGAAATTATAGGCTGTATTTTTTAATGCAACATTATAAACAAAATAATAAAAATCATTTTTCTCCAAAAAATTTAAAAAAAATGTTAAGGGTAGACAACCCTTATTACTTCCGCAGCTTTTCTTCCTAGACCATTTTTTTTTTTTTTTTTTAATTTTCCACAAAAATACTAGAGCGCCCAACAATGATCCTATCACTTAGCCGTTGATATCAGCCAATCAATTTTATAATGATGGCCGATTGAAAGTGATTTACTTCAATAACTCAGTTATTTTTTAAGGTAGAGAAAAAAATTACTATAGTTTTTACTTTCACTTACTATATATAGTAAGGGAAAGTATTACGATCGTGAAAATTTTCGAATTCCAGTTTTCAATGGAAATACACGTTTTAGGGTCCCCTGAGTCCAAATAACCAAGTCTCGCAAAAAGGTCTGTGTGTGTGGTAACTCCCGGGCGGAAATGATAGGTCCTATGAGACTGAAATTTCATATTTAAGACAAATATACTCCAGGAACGTTACAAAACCTTTTTCATCAAAATGAGCTTACCAGAAGAGCCACTTTATCCCATGCATTTGCACCTTTTTTCGATTTTGATTAAAATTGCCATATCGGTGTAAAATTTAATGGGCTTTAATATCATGTAGGTTTCATTCTGATTAAAATGGTCTGACAGGGCTTAAATGCAGATATTTTTAATTTTCTTTAGTAAAGTATTTAAAGTACCTTTAATTTTGTTGATTCTATAAAAATAACCATATTATCTTGTTACTACTGATGAAAAACAGGTAAATATATAAATTGAATGAATTCGATACCTAACTAAAGGAGAAAACAGAAAAGATATTTTTTTAACGCAATTTTTTGTTTTTGAGCATAAGAACAGTATGATATACCGTTTGAAAGCTAAATATTTTAGAAAAAAATATTATCTCATACACAAGCTTTTAAAAGTTAATAGAGAGTGATGAAAATCCAATAAAACTAAGTGATTATTTTAGATAATAATATAATAGATTTTAAAAAAACACATGTTTCTACAGAAATTCCATTGAGCTAATTATTTAATGGTTTCACTCATATTTAAAAATTCTCTAATCGATTTTAAAAACGGAGGTAAGTGAAATTCGTGTGTTGCCCGCACCAGATTTTTTACCTAGAAATTGCGAATAATTGTAAAAAAGAAAAGGAAAAAATTGAAGTATTTTTTTTTTATATTTTATTGAAATTTACAACTGTATGTTATAATACATCAAGTAAATTTGCCGATAAAAGATAGCGTACATGAAAAACATGAAGAGAAACTGCAAATTGGCAGCATTCAAGTAGTCAATCCAAACAAGAAGGTCTCTAGGCCACCTTCTCTGTAAGTTTTTGTTTTCCCAATAATCAGCCAAGAAGGGTACTAAAGCATCTTTAAAACGATAATTTTTATGGCTTTGCCCAAAATCTTTGGTTCTGATTTGTTGAGGTCCTATACTTTTCTATGGGGTATCAAACTTTCTTATATTCAATGTCCGATTACGTGCGGCTGCAATGTTGGGTCCTTTATTATTACACGCTATACTCAACTCGGATCTCTCTGTCACGCATTTCCACTCGCGTTAAAATTTAATCTTTAAAATTCGGCAACCCAGATTAGGACCAAGCTTTTTGCAAGCAACCCTATATCACTGTGTTTGCTATAAAACAACGCTTATATTGGTATATATTTTTTCTATTATCAAGCCGGTGTAGATAACTGATGTCGACATACCCGTTTTTACGTGACAATCGATAGTTGTCCAGCAATAGTTTAGGCAACCCAACGGCTGCACATTCTATACCTTTGATACTTTAAGTCAGGGTAAAAGTTTTCTTATTATCATGATGTTGCAACATTTAATTAAAAATCATTATTTTTTAAATAATTACAAATAGTCTGCCCATGATTTTTTTTAGGCAACCCATTCTTAACATATTTCCTATTTAATATACTAAATTTGTTATAAAATATGTTTCATTCTATTATCAGCTCGGTGCAGATCCTTTCAAGTTCGGATCTTCTATTATAGAGCGTCTGTCTAGTAAGCGTTAGAGTAGCCGAAAACGTCCAGCAGATTCTTGTCTTTTCGGTCTTGTATGCGGATTCTATGTAAGGCGTTTGTCAAGCAGGAGTCCTAAATAGCGGATTTGTTCAACCAGGACAAGCGGAATATCATTAAAGGACACTGTAGGGCAGGATGTCATAGGTTTTCGACGAAGGGTCCTGTGCGATGTCAGGTACTCGTTAAAGATCCCTATCCCAATTAAACTTGGATAGGCAAAATTTAGGACTCCCAATGTAGCATCGTCCGATTAGCCATAGCAGCATAAAAGTGACGTTAAACGAATAAATAAACAATCGACGAATGGTAAAGGTAATTTGTTGCGATTTATTGGAATTGACTTTAATTATCCAATTCTGACAACATAACTCAAGGTCACTGATGTGGGATTGGAGAGTTTGATCGTTATTAACTGATAAGACGCAAGTGTCATCGGCATAGGTAGAAAGGAATGAGTTGGGATATCAGCTGTATAGACTGTGTAAAGGATGGTACCTAGGATACTGCCCTGAGGAACACCAGCAGACTGGGTTAAAAGAGATGAATAGGAACGATTGGGGATTATTTTGAAGGATCTGTCGGAGAGGTAGGACTGGGTGGTAATTGAAATTTAATCCATAAATACGTATGCAAGAAAAATATGTATACAGTTTTAGAAGCAAATATATACAGTGTTCGTACTATTTCATAGATAATTAAATTTCCTAATATTATTAAACTGTCATTAAAGATTTATATCGAGTTTCGATAGAAACACTTGTTTCATAAAATAATCTAATCTATTATTTTCTACAATTTTCAGTTAATTTTATCCCCTTTTCATCACTCTTCATCACATTCAACAACTTTATGAATAACATTTTTTTTTTTCTGATATCATTAGCTTCACAATGGTATGTTATGCATCTATATTGTTATGTTAAAAAAAAATAAAAAATTACACACAAAATATGTTGGCTCTTTTCTCCTTTAATTGGATATTAAATTTGTTCAATTTGTAAATTTATTCTTTATTTATCAATAATAATATAATCAAATAGCTATTTTAATGTAATCTACAAAATTATAGGCACTTTATAAGAATAAAATTTGAAATAATCGCATTTAAGCCCTGTCAGGCTATTTTAATCATGAGGCTAATTTAAACTGCATGATATTTTTCATTTTACATCGATATAGCGAGTTTAATAGAAATCGTCGAACCATTTTTGAGAAATGCATGGTATAAAGTGATTATTTTGATTTGGCGGGTTTGTTTTGAAAAATTGCTGCAACATCTCAAGCATAAAAGTTCCTAAAATATGAAACGAGTTTGAACTTTATTTTTAGTTGGACTTACCACAAAAAATTACACTAAACCTTTTTGGGACTTGTTCTATTTACTCAAGGGACTCTAAAACGTGTATTTGCGGTGAAAATTCAATTTTTTTTCACGATCGCGATACTTTCCCTTACCATATACTTATGGTACATATACTATACCTATACAGTACAGGTAAGTAAAAGTAAAAATCTGGTGCGCGCAATACACGACTTTCTCTTACCTGCTAGCTGCAATCGGCAGCCAAACACCAATCGACGTCATGATCAGAGAAATAATAAACGAGAATTATGACTAACGGGTTGAAGGTTCATATTCTCAATTGCAGCTAAAGATAAGCATTGCAATGTCAGCTCATACCATCTAAATTTATAATTTGCCGAGTTGCTCGATATCAAATTTATTATTGAGAATGGATCGTCTTCCGAGATAGGGGAGTTGGAGCTCTCTGTCATTGCGGTAGGAAGGGAACATGCTTCCCAGTAACGAGATCATTAGCGAGCTGTTCACTTGCTTCTGAAAAGCTGTCGTCCAAGGATGTCATTCTATAACTTATTGTTAAATGTATTCCAATTCGTCTTATATAATATCCGATAACAATTTTAAAAATGTTATCCATCGCATAACTTTCATATACCACGCTTGTAGTAATAAAATAAAATCTTGGCCAATTACCACATCATGTTTTATTTCTTTTTAATTAGTCATTAATAAACCTGAATAGCCTATAGCTTAATCCTATGAAAACCCAGGCCATTTTAATCGGTTCCAATTTTCTCCTTTGTTCTATCATCACCTTTCCTTCTTTTTTGCTTAATAATCACCCTATTACCTTCAGCTCCTCCGTCAAAAACCTTGGAGTAATCCTTGACCAAAACTTATCCTGGAAATCCCATATTGCCCAAATTTCCAAAAGATCGATCAGCACACTAAAACTATTTCAGCGGTCCCGTTACCTTCTCCCACAATCCTCCCGGAAGCTCCTTGTATCCTCCCTTATTTTCCCCATTTGGACTATAGTTGTGCGGTATATAGTGGCCTCTCGAGGTTGCTTAAGATTTGTCTTCGGTTCCCTTTAGACGGTCACATGTGTCCCACCTCTACGAAGAGTCGAATTGGCTATTTCCCTCTATTCGAAGGCAATATTTCCTTGGTTCCTTTCTCTATCAAATCATCCGCTCCCATCGCCCCTCTTACGCCTATAGTCTCCTGCAATTTAAATCCATAATCCATACTTGGGAAACCAGATCCCGTTTTCCTACCTCTATACGCCTTCCCACAGAACCAAAAAATATAAATTTTCCTTCTTAGCCCAGTCCACTTTTTTCTGGAATACTCTCCCATCAAACATCCTTCATGCTCCTTTCCAATTTTCATTGAAATCTCTCCTTTTTAAACACCTTCTCGCTTCCCAACCAGATGCCAACTAATTTCAGAATAGCGATCAAAGTGATGTGAGAAATGTTTACACTTCATGACATAAATGATAATAAAGTTTTCATTTTTATTTTTAATTATTCTAATGTTGTTGTTTTGTTTTTTTAGTTCTATATTACATTTAGATATTGCTGTAATTTTTTTAATTTTAATTTTTCATTTCTTTCTCTTTTTATCATTTAAAATAATTGTATATATTTATTGTAATCATTAATGTTATTAGTTTTTTTTGTTTTTCTTTCTTTATGTATATGTTCTTTGGCCAGTAATACTTATTTTTATTGAACATGTACGTTATTCTTGAGGGACCTAGTCCCAGAAAAAAGTTCTTTTTTCATTCATTCATTAATAAAATAATTTATAATTAGTAAATCAATTAATAAAACTTTTTTTTCGTTTGCCTCTACCTTGGTCATTGGCAACTGAGGCTAATTAGATTCTGTTGTAATATTTAATGTCTTTGAAATAGTTCCACATTTTTTCTATACTATCTTCATTAACATGCAAGACCTCGTTTATGGTTCCAATTTAATTTTTCGCCTTCTTGTTTAAACAGGGAAAACTCTAACAATATATGAGACGTTGATTTCCAAAAGGTACTATATCCATTCTAGGAAATTTTACAGGAAGCGCGAAAAGCTCTCATTACTATATTATTAAACTAGCTAATTTGGAATCTTTTTGCATTAAAATTTAGAATTATTTTTTACTATAGTAATAACATCATATTAAAGTTATGAAATATTTTTTTTAAATGATTGGAACAAAAATTATTGCGTAATTAGTAATTTTAGAAAATGACTGCATTTCTAAATCGCGTTTTTTAAGGACTCGAGAGTTCATTAGATAAAATCAAAATGATAAGAATACAAATATGTAAGAACATCAATTTCGTAAAAATGTCCTTTAGTACATTTTGGAAATCAACGTCTCATATGTTCGACAGTTTGTGAAACCTTATCACAATATTCACAGGTGGTTGCATCAGAATTTGTAAGAAGGGAACTATTGGTAAATTGGCAGTATCCAATACATAAAATTTCTATTCTTTTCTGGAAATCCTAGAGCTTGTGGTCCATTTATTGGTATTTTTTTGTATATCGAACAGTTCAGATTGGCTTGTTCTCCACACTGTCATCCAGTTCTTAAATAGATTTTTTTTCAACTGGTTGTTATGATCCAATCTTCTGTTGTGACTTCTATTGGTACCGAAAACCACCATTTTAAAAGATTTCTGCCTCTAAAGTACCTTTAATTTAGTAGATTCCAAAAAAATAACTGTATCAGCCTATTAGCATTGATAAAGAACGGCTAAATAAACTAGTTGAATGAATTTGATATCCAACTAAATGAGAAAAGAGGGCATATAATTGTTTTATTTAATTTTTGGTTTTTCGAAAATAATAATAGCATTGTAGACGTATAATTTACTTTTGGAAAGATGATTATTAAGGAATAATACTATCATATACACGAAATTTTAAAAGTTTATGTAGAGTGATGAAATTCCGATAAAACTAACTGATTGTCGTAAATAATGATATATTATTTGTTGTTTGTTTATTTATTTAACGTCACTTTATGCTACTACGGCTAATCGGACGATGCTACAGTGGGAGTCCTAAATTTTGCCTATCCAGGTTTTATTAGGATAGGGATCTTTAACGAGTACATGACATCGCACAGGCTCTGGACCCCTTTTAACGTCCCCTCCGTAGGACGACATAACTAAGGATTTTTTACTCCCATTAAAAAATCCAAGGACCACCTGCGGGTTTGAACCCGTGACCTTTAGCATAGGAGATCTACAATTTGTGTAATTGTGTATCGTGTGATTCGAAACATACCATGGTGCGTGAGCAATTTTTCTTAAAAGTTTGAATTGAGTCGTTTGTGTGTACGCCCAATGTAACCCGAAAGTTTTGCTCCGTATTTCCAGATTGGTCTAAGTATAGTAATGTATATCAGTCGCTTGTTTCGTGAATGTAATGGTGATCTGTGATCCAATAGATGTGAAAGTTGTTTGTAACGTCCTATTAATTCTTGTTGCTTTAATTTCGTATGTTCCATGTTAGTATTTATCCAAATATAGACCGTAGTATCGTACGTAGGTTTTTGAAGGTATTGCATTTTTGTAGATTTTCACAGCTGGGCATGTACCTTTCGGTAGAGAATAGCTCACAAGGCTCGATTTGGAAGCATTACTTTTGATTTTCCATTTTTTAAACTACATTTCTAGATCAAATATATGATTTTGTAAGGAAATTGAAGCTATAATACAATCTCTGTGCTTAGAAAGAAGTGATGTATCACAGCAAAGGTATAATAGATGGTGGTGAAAGGGTGCTCAGGAATATCGGAAGTGTAAATAGAATAGAGAAGACGGCTCAATACGCTACCTTGTGGCATACCAGCTTATTGAACAAAGAAGGGAGAAATGAAAGAATCAATGGAAACCTGTCAAGAAAGAAAGATTAGAGAATAGAAAATAAGTAGAAGGCAGGTGCGGTTTTATTTTCTATATAAATAAATAAATATATTTTTGTCTAATATTATAAATTGTATAATATAATAAATTTATTTGTCTTTCGGATATTCCCCGTACGAATAGAGCCTGGCTTGACTATTTACAATACATTTTGTAAGTTATATATTGATAAAGATAAATTAACAGTTTTTTTTCAATATATTAGAGATAAAATAAAAATACATTTGTTTTATTTTGTATGTAAGCATATTGCTTTTATTCGTTGATAATGAAAGATCTGTTTTAGGCAGTTAATAATATAATAATATATTTGGTTTAATTTTGTATGGTCTTCTATTATAAATATTGTCGGTATAACTGATTTTCTGAAATATTGGTATGTGGTAGTTTCTGATATAGGAATAGATTGGGCACACTGCGATTAAATGATAGAGGATTTCGTAGGTATTCATGTTAAATATAGTACAGATTTCTGTGAATTTGATATTATAGAAATGGTATTTATGAGAGAATTTAATATGATATTTTTCGGATAGGCGGGCCTGTGTTATTATTTTTACTCTGTTAAATGGAATATTGTCGATTGTTATATAATTTGGATACTGTAGAGTTGGTTGGTAGATGAGATCATAGTGAGGGCTGTGCTGACTTGTTTGTCTAATATTAGTATTAGTAATTTGTACATCAGGGATTGTTAATTTGCAAATATATACCCCTGAAATTAATATCATGCTGTATAAAAACTTTTTTGCGTGAGTGTATCCTGCTCAATATATTACCTCAATCTTGTTATTAATATTTATTTCAGGTAGAAACGAAAGGACTGAGCGGCCCGATAGAGTTCAAGGAAGGGAGAAGGATAGGATTCAAGATGGACGTGGTTAAGTTGAAGCAACACTCGGTGGTTAAGGTGGGCGAGTGGAGTCCCAACGGAAGGCTCAACATCACCGACACCGGGGCCTTCTTCGACTCCACGTCCCTCAACGTTACGCTAGTTGTCATCACCATATTAGTCAGTATCAATGCAATATATTATAGTCATCATTAATATATAAATATATATTTTATTCCTTTTTTTTTTAAATAATAAAAAAAATATAAAGTCGACAGGGCCAACCACTAGCAACAACGTACCTCGACTACTCCGACTAAAAAAAGTTTACTGGATTAAGAAACATGAAGTACATAACTATTTTTTATAATAGACTATGAATGTTATACTTCTTCTAACATATTACGTTATCTTACAATCTGCATTTGTGTATGTTTAACCTGATATTACACATCCTTAATTTGTCAAAAACTGCCCCTAACCCTTTACTACTCACCTGGGGTTAGTTATGTTCATACTCACCTCGGGTCAATATGACACGATTTTTAAAAATGTCATTAACACTTTTTTTAATTTAATGATTTTTTACAATTTATTTATTTTTAATAAAAAAACATGAAAATGCTGTAAATAATTCAATTTTAGAAGGTAAAAAAGATAGTATGAAATAATCATGCTTTTTTTTATTTAATTTAAAAAAAAATATAAAATAGAACAAATATTTATTTTTTCCTGGTTCCTAGTTTAGAGAATTAGAGGAAAACAATGGAATATATTAGTTTTTTTTTCTTGTTTATTTACACTTTATTAGCACAAAACAAAAAAAAAATGTTTATATCATCAAAAGTGGTTTAAATTAAAAAATAATTCATACACCAGATTCTTAATGACACGACCAGTAAATTTGTATAAATATTTAAGTTTTTTTTTTCCAAACAGTTATTAAAAACAATATTTGAATGAACTTTACAAATGTAAGTATTCCATTTACAGCAAAAAGAAGGATACTTGTTGTCTGACGTCCTAGGGCATGTTGAACATCTTTTTCTTTCTCTTTCAGAAATATCAGTTGCAGGATTTTCAACCCCAATAACTACAACTCCTTTTTCGAAATATAATTTTAATTTTAGCCTTCATTTCTTTTAAATTCGAGGATTTTGAGACCTCATTATGAGAGTGTTCAAAATTAGTTAGTGTCCCAATTTTTTTAAAAATCCCTTCTCTGGTATTTTGTATTTATGTTTGTTTATTTATTTAACGTCACTTTATGCTATTATGACTAATCGGACGATGCTACAGTGGGAGTCCTAATTTTGCCTATCCAGGTTTTATTAGGATAGGGTTCTTTAACAAGTACCTGACATCGCACAGGCTCGGGCCCACCTTTTAACGTCCCCTCCGAAGGACGGCATAACGGTTTGAACCCATGATCTTTGGCATAGGAGGCTGTTACGCAAGCCACCCAGCAACAAGTGATCCCATTTTGTATTTATTATTCCATTTTTGTTGTGCTTAGATTTCTCTGGTATAAAACAAATAAAAACAGGAGTACCTCAAGGTAGCGTATTAGCTCCTACACTGTTCAATATATATTAATCCGACATCCCACAGCACCCAGAAACACTTAAAGCTGCATTTTCTGACGATTCAGCTATTCTGATATCTCACTAAGATTGCGTCTAAGCCTTCTCAAGCACTTCAAAAGCAGTTAGATGACAAAAAAAAAATGAAGAGTAGAGACTAATCATTCTAAGAACCCGATTGTCGCATTCTTTCTCTAACTTGACTCATGTCCTCAGGTTTTCATAAATAATATTCCCGTACCAGTTTCTGAATCACCTCGTTATTTAGTTATTTGCCTAGACAAATGACTGACATTGTCGCCTCTAACGAAAAAGAAAAGAAGTTAATGTTCCATAAGTTCCATAACTCCACTCTCACTCTATCCCACTAGTTTCAAACTACTTCAAACTTCTGCTTCCTCTTCAATTCCTGATAACCCCTCGAGGCTTCTGAAAAGAAGATGGCCTCGAGATCTGCTTGTTTAGTACCAACTGGAGTGCTGCCAACTGGCAGTTTATCTACGTATATTTTTTATGATGTAGTATATTTAATTGTTTATAACCAAGTCGTAATAAAACGAGTAGGCAACCGTTATTAAGGGTACCTAAGCATATAATACAATAATATACAATCAATTGCGCGTTAATTTAATTAATTTCACCTACATTGCTCATTTTTCAATAGTTCTTAGACAGCTATAAATTGATTATATATCAGGGGAAATATTGGAACATTCATTTTAGAATTCTTCATAAAAACTGCATAAGTGGCCCGGAGCATTGTTGTTGTGTCACTGACAATAATAGCGCTGTACAGGTCTTCTCGTTATCTCCATTTGTGGAATATTGATTGACATGTATTCAATGTGTTCTAAGGAAGTCCATTGTCACTATCTCATTTTGTAGCGATAATGAGTTACTGTCTGTTGATGCCATGTTGTAGTCATGTATCCCACAACAGTAGGTTCAGATGCACTATCTCTAAGTCAATATTTCTCTGTACTTTATGGAATAGTAACATATCTTCTTAACTAAGGAGCATTATTTTTTTCTTTCAGTGGCGCTACAAGCCGTGTAGGCCCTAGGCCTCGCGGTGAGATCTCCTGGGAGATTACACTCTCGTTTCTCGATGCATTTTGTAGTTTAGGGTCATCAACGCCCCTCCCTACGCCTAATTTTGTGAGTGGCCACCATTTGGCTGACGGGTCTCACATACCCGGGGGAGTGGCTGTGAGTGGATCCCCATTGATTAAATGCTTGAAAAAGTCCCTCTGGGACTGGGATTCGAACTCACAACCTTCAACATGAGAAACTACCGCGCTAGCCACTCAGCCACGTGCTCCCCTTTTCTTATTATTTTTCTTACCTATGTATGAAATATATAGTAAGTGAAAGTATTGTGATCGTGAAAATAATTGAATTTGAGTTTTCAGCGGAAATACACGTTTTAGGTTCCCCGAGTCCAAATTACCAAGTCCCGAACAAAAGCTCTGTGTGTGTGATAACTCCAGCGCGTAAAGGGAAAGTCCTATGAAACTAAAATTTCATATTTAAGGCAACTATATGTCCGAGATGTTACAGAAACTTTTTCATCAAAAGCAGCTAACCAGCAGAGCCACTTTGTACCATGCATTTTGCACCTTTTTACGATTTTCTCAAAAACGGCTATAACCATTTTGATTAAACGCGCTATATCGATGTGAAATTTAATAGTCTTTAATATCATGCAGGTTTCATTCTGATTAAGATATTCTGACAGGGCTTAAATGCCGATATTTTAATTTTTTTTCCTCTAAAGTACCTTTAATTCTGGAGATTCTATAAAAATAACTATTTAACCATATCATCTTTTCACTATTGAAAAAAAAGAGGTAAATATATAAGTTAAATGAATCGGATATCCAACTGAAGGAGAAAAATGCAAAAATATATTTTTAATACGATATTTGTGTTTTTAAAAATAAGAACAGTAATATATATGTATAATACACCAGTATTTGTCATAATCTCCTTCTTTATCCATAACATATGTTCATATGTTAATGGGCTTACAACAACTTTAGATTAACTCCAACGATTTATTTAATTGCATATCAACTTTTCCAAAATCTTGCACTTTCCAACAATTATTACTACTTATATTTCAGAAATAATTTTTTGATGACTTGGTTAAAGAATTTTTTTTTCCGTTTAAAGAAAAGCTAAATCGAAATGTATTTTAATTTTAATCCTTCTGGAAAGAGTGCCCTAAATAATAGTTTCAAAATTCCTCTTTTTTTTACTTCAATAATAATTTTTATTGAGTGATATTACAATCAAATCCGTCTAGTGGTTTGGAAGGAGTTCGAGGAAACCAAGAATCGTGGTATCATTTTATATATATATATATATATATATATATATATATATATATATATATATATATATATACAGATAAAACCAATATAAGAAATTAAATCTTGACGAAGATATATAAACCAGTGGCCTCGAGCCGGAGCCGGCTATATGTAGCTCATCTCCCTCTAGATTACTAGGCCATTCCCCAGCTCGATGGTTAATTAAACTTTCAAATTGTCCATCATCTCCCGGATATTGGCTTAAGATCGGGAATCCATCAAGGAGTTCTCTTATTTCAATTTCACCCTGAGAAACTCGTTTTCAATATAACTACCAACTTCATCATTGCTCATAACTGTTAATTTTACATTTAAGTAAATAAAAAGGTCGTCATTAACAGTTGTTTATTTCAAATGGTATTGAATTATTCATATCATGACAATTTTCTGTCATATATTTATTTTTTTTTAAATTAAATAAATGAAAACAGGTACCTCGATTACCCATGAAGGGTCTTGGGCTTAGTACATAGTAAATATAATAAATTCTAACTGTTTCTAGGCCAACGGCAGTGTATTGAGGTGATTAGTCCGAGATCACACTCAGTGTTTAATTATTAGAATAAATAGTATTCTGTCCCAGACGGCATTTGAACCCAGGACCCGGAGAACAGTAGACTAGTGCTCTATCCACTAGACAGTGCAGCTCCTTTTATTTATTTATAAACCCCACGAACATGCTCATATTACAATTATTACAGTCACAGAAGGTCATAGCATTTACATTATATTATCATGAACATACAGACGTACATAAACAAAAACGAAATATAATGAAATACAGTAACTGAATAAAGAAAAATAAA
Organism: Piezodorus guildinii; assembly: GCA_023052935.1. NCBI lineage: Eukaryota > Metazoa > Arthropoda > Insecta > Hemiptera > Pentatomidae > Piezodorus > Piezodorus guildinii. The sequence continues at coordinate 76,077,870 of CM041298.1, read as the reverse complement.
ACAATTTATTCGTATATAAAACTACAAAATAACAACATAGAAAGTGAATAATAATTATGAAAAGAAAAATAAACTGGAAATACAAAACAAAGCAAAAAGAAGAAAACCATAAAAAAAAACTATGAAATACAAAAAAAAATCTTGTGCGGGCAACACACTACTTTCACTTACATCCGTTGTTAAAATCTATAAAAGAATTTACAAATACAGTTAGTGATAAAAACGAATGAAGCTAATAAGGAATTAAATAATGGGAATTTCTATAGAAATCTATTATATTTTTATTATCTAAAACAATTAGTTAGTTTTATCGGCTTTTCTTCAACTTTTAAAGGTTGTGTATGAGACAATATTTTTTCTAAAATCTTTAGCTTTCCATTGGTATATCATACATGTATATCACTGTTCTTATTTTCAAAAATTCAAAAATTTTATTAAAAATATTTTTACTCATTTCTCCTTTAGTTGCTTCTACAAAGAATCTACAAAATGAAAGGTACTTCAGAGGAAGAAAATTAAAATATCAGCATTCAAGTCCTGTAAAACTATTTCAATCAGAATAAAACCTACATCATATTAAAGTCAATTAAATTTTACATCGATATAGCGAGTTTAATTATAATCGTTGTAGCCGTTTTTGAGAAAATCGTAAAAAGGTGTAAATTACTATCAGCCAGTAAATATCTAAGAGGACGAATAGCTGTAAGCTATAAATCTAAACTAATGAGTGGTGTGTTTGAAAGTGTTTTACAAAAATTCTTGATAATGGGGAAAGAATCTCGAAACGTAGAAAAACTATGTAACAAATTGTGAAAGCAAATAAATGTATAATAAAAAGGAAGTGCATACTTGAGTGTGTAAAACGCCGATTTTAGTGAAAAAGTTGCTATAACATCTTGAGCGTATAGTTGTCTTAAATATGAAATTTCAGTTTCATACGATATTTCGTTTTTGCGCTGGACTTACCACGTAAAGACCTTTTTCGAGACTTGGTCATTTGGACTCAGGAGACCCTAAAACGTGTATTTCCTTCGAAAAGTGGAATTCGAAAATTTTCACGATCGCAATACTTAATATGTGTTGCATGTATGAGAGAAGTAAAAATTCTAAATCTCATCATTCATTATGTATAATCAAATTTTCATTTAAATTTCCGAACCCTCATGATCCGCTCAGAAGAATATTAAGGCACTGACCAAGAGACTTGGTACACTGATTGTTATTTGTTTTTATGATATGTTCTTATTCTTTGTTCTGCTTTGTATCTATAAGGATCAATAGGTACAATTAGTCAGTATATTTGCTAATTGCATAGGCAGACGGCGAATTTCATTATTGTCAAAACATTCCCATAAATATACATTATTACTGGGGCATTCCAATATACAAAGTTAAAAATCTGGTGAGGGCAACACACGACTTTCACTTATCTCCATTTTTAGGATTTTCTAATACAGTTAGAGATAAAAATACGTGAAACCATTAAAGAATTAATTAAATTGAATTTATATAGAAACATGTGTTTTATTTAAAAAAATATTGTATTATTATCTAAAATAATCAGTTTTATCGGCTTTTCATCACTCTTCATTAACTTTTACATGTTTGTGCATTAGATAATATTTATTCTAAAACCTTTAGCTTCCCAACCGTATATTATACATATTACGTATATTATACAGTTGCTATGTTCAAAATAAAAAAAAAATATTTTTTTCAGTTTTCTCCTTTAGTTAGATATTGAATTCGTTCAACTTATATATTTGTGTTTTTCATCGGTGGTAACAAGATAATATATTTATTTTTATAAAATCTACAAAATTAAAGGTACTTTACAGGAAAAAATGTAAAATATCAGCATTTAAGCCATGTCAGACTGTTTTAATCAGAATAAAAACTACATGATATTAAAGCCCATTAAATTTTACATCGATATAGCGAGTTTAATCAAAATCGTCGGAGCCGTTTTCGAGAAAATCGAAAAAAGGTGCAAAATGCATAGTAAAAAGTGGATCTTCTGGTAAGCTCATTTTGATGAAAAGGGTTTTGGGACGTCTCGGGCGTATGTTTGTCTTAAATATGAAATTTCAGTTTCATAGGACTTACCGTTTCCGCCCGGGAGTTACCACACACACACACACACATTTTTGCGGGACTTGGTTATTTGGACTCAGGGGACCCTAAAACGTGTATTTCCGTTGAATACTGGAATTAGAAAATTTTCACGATCGCAATACTTCCCCTTACTATATATTGTAAGTGAAAGTAGAAATATGTATTGGATTTTATGGTTAAAATTTAGAAATGTCTAGGAATGGCCATACGTAATGATGCACAAAGGGAAGAATTACACCGGAAACAACAGGTTCTATGGGTTTTGCATCGACGTACTCCAGCTGATCGCTGAAGAGGTCGGCTTCGACTACATCCTCCAACTGGTTCCAGATCGCAAATACGGAGCTCCGGACCCTATCACTGGAGAATGGAACGGAATCGTCAGCCACCTCATGCAACACGTACGCCAATCCACGTCAAACGCACTTCATTGTCTAGCAAAATCGCTTTCGTTATTTAACCATCATTATATACCACACTTAGAGAGATTATTGAAGTGCACTTCTGGTGGAAAAGTCAACTCAATATTACATTAGAGCTGAAGTAGTAAATAATGTTGAAAATGGCTTAGTATTTGTGTATATATGCCGCTTATAACTATGTATATATTATTAATTTAGTCATGTAGAAGTAATTAAAACACACTTTTTATTAATTTAATTTATTTAATTTTAAGGATCTAAATAGGCCCATTCAAAGTTATTTCATTTTTCTGCAGATTACAATTCTTTTCAGGAAAATACAAACTAAGGGTTTGTAATCCTTTTGATTTTATAGTTATTTTCATCAATATTTTATTAATATTACGGTATTTAGGACATTTTGTGTTAATTATTTTATCATAAGACGCTTAAATAAAAATATGCTCCTCTCTTCTCGACAGTCCGGAAATTCAAGTCCACTTTTTTTTTTTATATTGTTTCAATCGCTGGTATATTTCAAAAATATTTCAGTACTGGAAAACTCTGTTTAATTGGTATGTTTTAACTATATTGAAAAAATGTTTTGAATAATGTATGTCATTGGGTAATTATTAGTCGTGATTAAGAGTTTTTTTTTTAATTTTTATAAAGACCCGAGACCTACCAACTTAAATAAACTTTGAAGTGCTACTAATGGTTAGTTTCTTCAAGATACTTAATCAAGCCTATTATCGTATTATTCACGTTTACTTGTTGTATTTTTACGTACAGATATAACTATAAATAAATACAAAATTATAAACCTTTCTCATTATTACTCCAATGAACTATCTTATTACACCGAGAGATTTGAGGTTCGTTTGGGTTTGAAACAAAGTGACTGACCACCTTTCACCTGTTTTAATTAATTTAGCATGAGAATATGTCATAGGAAAGGATACGCGTACCGAGAAATGTTTAAATTCGGGTGGTAAAATTATTGTTCTAGGTTACGCCGAAGATTTGGTACTGTTGAGCAAAGACGCAGAATCTATACTATAGAAATTAATGATAACCAGTAAACAGATAGTGTTTGAAATAAATTCTTATATTATTATATATTATTAAAAATAGATACGGTAACGATATTTGTAATATTGATATATATCAGGATGGACGTTTGCACTCATCGATAAATTTAAGTATTTAGGTGATAACTAGAATTAAAAAAATTCAGAATGAAATAAAGTTTAAAGGCGGGAAATGCGAGTTAAAATAATTAGCTCGTGACTTCTTAATAAAAACTTCAAGGTTATAATTTATAAAACTATTATAATCCGGAGTGTTCCATACGGATTTGAAATGTGGTCTGTTACTTCGAAGGATAAACAACGTTTTAAGGTTTTTGAGAATAAGGTCCTACGTAAAATATATGGTTCACAGATGGATAATGCCACTAGGGATTCAGAAAGCGAAATTACGAAGATTGTACCCTGTCAGTATAATTGAGTTGATATCCTCGCGGCGACTCAAATTGGCTTGTTAAGTTGTTAAGCTCAGTGCAGACCCAATTCCTAAAAAGTTAGTATTTGCTGAATTGAGTGGTGGGCCGAGATATCGTTGGGAGGATTGTGTTAAGTCTGATCTCGGGTGTTCAAGATTGGACGGTGATCATTGGAAACATTGGTGTCGGCAAAGAACCTTCGGTTATTATTGTACTGTTATTACCTATTATACAAACCTATATTGTTGTTAGATCGAGAATTTAAAATTCGATTCATTTCAAAATGGGGCTTCTGTTTTCCTAATTATTATGATTGAAGCTAGATTGAAGAATATCATAATTAAAAATAATTTATTTTGCACATGATTACTAATAATAAAATCGTGTACTATTTTACACTTTGTTCTTAGTTACTATCTATTCATTATAACGTTCATAGTATCGTAATATAAATTTAATGCCTCGACTCTTCATGTGCGATTCTACGTAACACTTCGATTATTGCTGTGTGATATATGGTGGCCTCTCAAATGTACTTGAGGAAAGCCTCAAGCGTATCATGAACATGTTCATAAGATCCATCTCCAGTACCTCAAAGAGGTCTCCAGTGACCCACTTATACAGCGAGTTGAAGTGGATCCTACCTTCTATACGTAGACAATATTTCCTCGGAACATACCTTTACCAAATCATTAACTCCAAACACCCTCCATACATTCACAGTCTCCTACAATTTAAATCCTCAGTCCACTCTCTTGAAATCAGATCCCACCATTCCGACCTTTACATTCCCACCCATAGAACTAAATCCTTTGATTACTCCTTTTATATCCGCTCTGGTATTCCCTACCTATTCGTATTCGCCATGCTTCTTCCCTTATCCCACCTTTTCCAACATCTTTTGGCATCCCATTTAGACGCACAACAAATGTGAATTTACAACTCAATTATCTTAATCTCAATGCAAGATAGAATTATCTGTTTTTCCCAAACCCCGTGGGCACAGCCAATTTTCAATTCCGTCAACCCTAATAGCTTTTAGGGACCTCTTTTCTCTATTTCCTTTTTTCTTTTTTTTTTTTTTACCTTCCATATTTTTTGTACATATATCTATATAGGTTTTATTTGTGTTTAATATGTTTTTTTTTTCCTTTTTCTCACATTTGTAAATAAAAATTAATTTTAGTGGTTTCTCGGCCAGACATATGTATTAATATAGTACTGTACAGTATTGTTATTATTAGGGAACATAGCCCCAGAATAAAGTATTATTTTTATTCTTCTCTTCCTCTCAGACATCGGGAATTATATCTACCTCCCGGAAAACAATGAAAGTAGATGTTTTTAGTTATTTCAAAATTTCCTGATAATTCTTCAGGTGTCCAGAAGAACTTCTTTCTGCGCTAATTTTAAATTTCGGAGGTCTAGTCCAAGCTTCTTCCCTGCTCTCTTCGTGCTTTTTAGTATCAGGCCGTTCGAAGAGTCTTTATAACTTTTTCAGGTGGTAATGTGATTTTAGCTCTTGAGAAAGTTCCTGATATTTTCCGATTTTTTCGGCTCTATTGCTCAACAGGCAGGGTCACTTGGGATGGCTATATCAATGATACTAGCCATTTTTTCTTATCTGGACGATTGTGCAGCAGTCTGTGGACCGTGATAATTTGTTCATCCCAGCAGACTTTTGGATTTACTACAAAAAAGCGTTTGACACAGTACCACACAGCTGGTTAATCAGTGCTTGAGATATACAAAGTGCACCCAGGCGCACTAAACCTCTTAATGGGATTGATAGAGTCGTGAAGCACAAGAATGGTAGTGGGTAGAGGCCGCAGTAGCTACAGTACTGATACTATAAACATATGTCGAGGAATATACCAAGGGGATTCCTTAAGTCCTCTGTGGTTTTGTTTGGCTATTATATTTAATAATATCCTGCGGAGCTTGGAAAACGACTGAAAGTAGGTGACCAAAAGTCCATTATTAGTCATAAGTATATACTTAAGTTATACGCGAAAAATCGAGATCAATTATAAAGTATGTAGCTGATATATCATTTTAGTAGTTCAATTAGTATGACATTTGGCCTCGAAGAATGTGCTATTATTATTATCAAAACGTCGTCAGTCCTTCCTATTTCCAGGCTCTCTTTTACGGTAGTGTGGTCAGCCTGCCTACGTTCAGAACTCTGAAATCTCACATTGTTCTCCCCAATCACACCTTTCCTCTTTATCATTTCTTGAGGCAGAAGAATCCAGTTCTCTTGGAAAGTTAATAATTCGATCAGAGCAAAAAGATATTTTGATGGCTACTTAGGGGGATGGAGGGTCTTCATATTCTTGGAACTTTACAAGCTACGCTCTCTGTTTTTGGAAATGAATTTCCAAAAATATTTTTAATTTATTTAAATGTATATTTCTTTCATTTTGAATGCCGCAGGGCTCATCAGTGACTTCCTTTCTCAGAAGGTTATCTCTAAGATGTTTATTACCTAATGGCTTCTCTGGACCAACTGTGAAATACTCAATTTGTCCAGCGTCAACTCTCATTTTTTTCCCTCTTGACTTCCATTACAGGTAGCGAGTTGTTAGCTTCCCTTCCAACAGCCAAACCAATTATATTACAATTATTTAAAGTTGTTATATATATCAATATATACCGTTGATAAATACGGTGAAATGAATACGTTTTAGAGTCATTTGAGTTCATTAAGATTTCCATCCGTGGACAATTTTTACTCAATTAAAAAATCACTAAATAATGTCAGATGTTCTTCACTAGAAAGGTCCTTGACTGTCAATATTCATCTTAAATAGTTGATCACGCCATCTTTTTTATTAATAATTAAACCCTGTAAAAACCGGGTTTAATCACGATAGTAACAAGTACCTGACATCGCACTGGCTCGAAACCACCTTCATCTCTGAAGGACGACATCCGGAATATCCGGTATCCAAAAGCCATCTGTCGGGTTTGAGCGCGCGACCTTGAACATAGGCTTATTATGCTGGCCACTACACCACTACCCCCGAAACGTTGACAATTTGAGGCAGTTAAATTTACTTTTTACTAAATTGAATACTCATGAGCTGCAAGGAAACACATTTCTCATTCATACTAGCTAACAACTTTCCCAAAACTTCCGCGGAAAATGACGAACTTCTGGCCTTACTTTGACAAACGATTTAACAACTCTAAGATCTGCTAAAGCATCGTCTGCGTTTGACCACAGGTTATACTAAAAACCTAATCCAAGTTTCTCCATTATCGAGAATGTTGAACCTATTATTTTCCTAATAATGGCACCTGTTGTGGCAAGGGGCATTTCGAAATTGAAAAACAAACCTTTTCCCGTAAGACTGTTGGGTGGTTAAAATAAGAGTGGTGGGTAAGTAATCAATACAAAATATTACCACGAAATTTCTAAACATAACCGACCCTGAAGATTAGGAAAAAACGAAATCCTGGGGGATCAAACTAAGTTAGTGGAGGTGAAATCCGGCCCGGAGGACCAAAATGTGTTGGGGCAAGGGGCTTTTCTAAACTGAAAAAACAAACGTTTTCCCGTAAGACTGTTGGGTGGTTAAAATAAGATTGGTAAAAAATATGAAAACTTACCACCTGGGTGCTTCCTTCACTTCGGCTTCACGAGATTTTCTTGAATGGCTTGAAAACACGATTATTTCCACAAAAAAATGAGGTGGAATATTGTTTTTCTGGTTTAAAAACAACTCAAAATAAAATGTTCACTCACGCTAGTAACATATGGTTTTAACAAAAAAAAAAACCCACGCACATTATAAAAATACAAATGAACATGTTATCTTGATAAAAAAAAATAAAATTATAATTAATTATAAATTTGGGCTTGAACAGCATCTATTATACTAAAGAGTGAGACAAAAAAAAGTGAATAAATTTTATAATTAGCGAATCAGGAAGATACAAAAATATGATTTCCTGATCTCGGAAAAGCGGAAATGTTACGAAAATCCACTTATTTAATAATAATATTAATAATCGTCTACATTATTTAAACCAAAGCCATAATGTAAATTTAATATCTCTGGTCAGTTAGTATTTTAATCAATAAATAATTGAGAAAAAAAAATCAGTCAAAGCCTTCCGTTCACACAACTGTCAAGTTGAACAAAATACCGGAAAAAAATCCTCAAGCGCTCTGCCAGACTTTATCTACCGTTAAACCCTTCATATCCACATAAATTGTATATTGTTATGTCCGTTGTCACTATTGATTTAAAACAAAAAAAAAAAAAGTCTGAAAAAAAGGAGTTCACTCTATGCAGAATTTGAGTTAAATGATGACGGTCTAAAGAATTTTGTATGATTTTGTTGTTTTTTTTTTGTCCCTATTTTACAGCATTTAGTTTAACTTCGCTATAGCTAGACCCTCTTCAAAGCTGAATAGTCAAGAAACCATAAGGTATTGTAAAAAATATGCTAATTATTATACACAATGGTTTAAATTATAATAATTAGTATTTCCAAATAATTATATTGCGGAATAATTTGTACGGTTCGTTTGTTTGTTTATTTAACGTCACTTTATGGTACTATGGCTAATCGGACGATGCTACAGTGGAGTCCTAAATTTTGTCTATCCAGGTTTTATTAGGATAGGGATCTTTAACGAGCACCTGACATCGCACAGGCTCGGGACCACCTTTTAACGTCTCCTCCGAAGGACGGCATAACTAAGGATTTTTTACTCCCATTAAAAAATCCTAGGACCACCTGCTGCTTTGAACTCGTGACCTTTGGCATAGAAGGCTGTTATGCTAACCACCCAGCTACAAGTGATCCCTTGTACGGTTCGTTATTCGTGTTCTAATTATCTGGAAACATAATTCGTAAATTTTCACAGGTTAATTTTTTTATTCTATTCTTATTACAAACGACTACAATTTGTAATTTGTTTCTTTTTAAACGATTACAAACGCTCATTATTAAAAATAATAAAACGAAAGCATTTATACTAGAGTTCTTTACTATTTCCTTTTCTACTCTTTTAATTATTTTGAAATAATGTAAATAAAAATTTCTGATTCCAGAACATTTTTAATTTCTCTCTATCTTTAAAAGTAACCGAGTTATGGGAGAATTATATCTCTTATACGTCCGATTAGCCATAGTAGCATAACGTGAGGTTGTATAAATAAACAAACAAATATCTTATATGGTGTGACGAACATCTTTTTTTTTCCTTTATGTTCATCGCGGTGTCTTGATTCCGAAAAAAAACCTATAATTTTTTTCTCTCTCGTCAATAATAATTTCGAATTATTAAAAAATCGGTCCAGCAGTTAAGTAAAAAATTCACGGACGTCTTTATTTTTTTTTCTTGGCCGATTACTAAAGTTTTATTTTAAAAAAAAATTTGGTTCAAACACTACAACGAAACTAAATTGCTCTTAGGAAAGTTAAAATTTTAAAACCTACTGATACAAACAATTTTACGAAAGATTTAATATAAGCTTTTAAGGGTCTTTAAGTTTTAAGGTTCATTCAGTTAATAATTAAACATATTTTGTTGACATTTCAAGAATTCATGGTTCTATAATTATAACTAAATAAATCAATTTAAGAATTTTTAAATACATTTGAAGTTACAAATAAATTTTTAAATAATTAAATATTTTGAATTTCAATAGGAACATTTGTTTTATTAAAAAATCTATTATATTTTTATTTTCAGCAATCAGTTAGTTTTATCGGCTTTTCATCACTCTCTATTAACTTTTACAATTCCTACGTGCATTAGATAATATTTTTTCTAAAATCTTTAGCTATCCAACGGTATATTATACATCTATATTACTATTCTTGTGTTCAAAAACACAAAAATTGCATAATAAAATATGTTTGTACTTTTCTCCTTTAGTTGTTTATCAAATTCGCTCAAGTTGCATATATATTCGTAATTTATCAATGCTAATAAGATGATGTTCCAATTTTTTTGAAATCTACAAAATTAAAGATACATTAGAGGAAGAAAATTTAAAATATCGGTATTTAAGCCCTTTCAGACTATTTCAATCAGAATGAAACCTACATGATATTAAAGCCCATTCAATTTCACATCGATATATGTAGTTTAATCTAAATAGTTAGAGCCGTCTGTGAGAAAATCGTAAAAAGGTGCAAAATGCATAGTATAAAGTACATTTTCTGGTCAGCTGATTTTGATGAAAAAGATTCTGTAACATGTTGGGCGTATAGTTGTCTTAAATATGAAATTTCAGTTTCATAGAACTTGATTTTTTCGCCCGGGAATCATCACACATACACATACACAGACCTTTTTGTGGGACTTGGTCATATGGACTCAGGAGACCCTAAAACGTGTATTTCCGTCGAAAACTGGAATTCGAGAATTTTCGCGATCGCAATACTTTCCTTTACTATATATTTCATATATAGGTAAGTGAAAGTAAAAACAGATTATTATAAAGTACATACAATAATTAATATTTTACATAACCGTTAACAACAAGCTATGAATCGCTTTTCTAAAAATCTGATTCTATTATCTTAGATCAGTATTCTCTAGAATATTGTGATATTCAGACAAGTTTTGTTTAGGATACAACTCGGTACAATGTTTTAAGTACATTTTTATTTTAATATTTATTTTTCTTCCCTACTTTGCTTTTTTATGCTATACCGGGTTATAAATATAAATCTATAATATTATTTTCAATAATAAACCTTCGCGATCGATCCAAGAAAAAATCATCCCCCCTCCCTCAAACGACACCCATTTGTAAGTAAATTTAGTAACATTTTCTTTTGAAGATATTTATAATTCTTGGACAATATTAAATTTAATCTTTCAAACTTGCGTGTATTAACTGTATTATGATTGTTTACAATAGTGATGTATAATATTAATCTACACTAATATTATAAAGCTGAAGAGTTTGTTTGTTTGTTTGAACGCGCTAATCTCAGAAACTACTGGTTCGAATTAAAAAATTCTTTTTGTGGTGGATAGTCCATTTATCGAGGAAGGCTATAGGCTATATAACATCACATTGCGACCAATAGGAAAGAATCAGAGGAAAATGTGAAAAAAAAACCGAGGAAAATTAACCTCGCATCCCAATGATTTTAAATGATTTACCTTTTAATTTTAAAATAATTCGATTTCCCGTTAAGTTATCTTTTTCCGTAACAATTAATAAATCACAATGGTAAACATTTAAACACGTAGGAATCGATTTACGTCAAGACTGCTTTTCACACGGTCAGCTATATGTCGCGCTGTCAAGATCGGATTGCGGGGAAAATCAGTATGCTCTTCTGCCAAAAGAAAATAAAACTAAAAACTTTCATTTGTGTACTTTAAAATTCATTCTTTTAAAAATCCTACAGAGCAACATCTTTAAATATCTTGGCATTTCGGATTTCGGAACGATGACAAAAAATATGGAAAATAAAATTGGAAGTGGTAGACGGATCATAGGTATTTTGAATGGTGTTCTCCCGAGCAAACATGTGTCGCTTTTTGCGAATAAAAATATTTACCATTCCTTCCTCTTAGGGACCACTTTATATAGAGCAGAAACATGGACAGTGCTAAAATCGTCTGAAAGGAGATTGTCGGCTCTGGAGATGGACTTTTGGAGAAGAGCCTGTGGCATACCCAGGATGGACGAGACGCTGTGGCATATAAAATGATGAAGTGCTCTGCGCAGAAGAGGCGGAGACGAGGAAGACCCCGCAAACGTGGATTAAGAGTGTGAGGCAGGACATGGTGATCAGAGGAGCACTGCAGGGATAGGGAGCACTGGTGTTCAGGGATACTAAATTCGGAATGTGACGCAAGTTGCAGAACCCGTGAAAAAAAAATTCTAAATCCCGATCATAATAAAAGAAATAAAAGACGAAGTCGCGGACAAAGGCTAGTTATTTTATATATCTACTTAATATGCGATTCCAAAATACAGTTGTTAATTATTGACTAAAACTTATGGCCCTTAAGAAACGTATATTATTAATAGTCGAGAATAAACATCAATATGCACTAATTAATCTTGTAAAACGAAACAATTTAATATACAATTACTCCAATTATTATTATTCCGATGCTCTGACTTCTCCAAATGCTAACTAAATATATATACTTGATTACCTGGATGCCAATGTTCCTACAATAAGCTGCTGGGCTGTTGCGGGAAATTGGATACAATTGACAAAGGAATGCTTTCAAAGCAATTTGATTATAGCTATTTAATTGTAAGGGGTAGTGAAATTGCACTAATGTAAGATAGTTGATGTAATTATAGTTAATAATATTGATCAATTTCAGAAACAACTCGTTCACATCAGTGATCTATTTTCAGTTTGCACCACTGAGGTTTTTTTAAATAAGTCAATACTTTTTTGAGGTAAAAAAAAATAGGACTGATTTTTTTAATTTCTTCCAAAATACCTTTTTATTTTAAAGTATCATCACATAACCGACGTTTCGGGGTATCTCGTCCATCTTCAGGATCCTAGTTTGCAAAATTCCTTATTGCAACTGTTTCATCAAAAACATCGTCGATATTAATTTTTAAAAGAATAATAAAAAAAGTCAGCGTATAAAAAATTGACATAAGTCAGGCAACGCCTTAGATCTTTGGTCTGTTAGCTGGAAAACAAAAAACGCTGCAAATGATTATACAATGGTTTATTATATCCAAATAACTATATTAGGGTATAAATGTTTATAAACCTATTTATAGACAGTTAACATATTTATTCGGCCGTCTTTTTAAAACTAATCTGCTAATAACAACGTCTAGGTGTTACGATCATCGTTGGATTCTACGGTATTTTTGTGCCAAATTAAAAAATAAAAAAAAATGGTCCGGTGGTTTCGAAGAAAAGCCTCGGACGGCGCACAGTGGTTCAAAAGCTTAGTAATTCGGAAAAACTCCGTTGATTGCGTAATTATGGCTTAAAAATTTTGAAAAAAAATCAAACGTATTGGATCAAATTATATTTCTGGGTCACCTAATGATTTAATTGGGTATTATGATTGGGTAATAATCCACCTTTAATTTGAATTAAGTTTTTTGTTCTTATTTATTTTATGGTTAATCCAACTGAGTTATATTCTAAAATAAAATTACACAAAAATCTTACTCATTTTATTTTTAAAACATTTTTATTTCTAAAAAAAAAAAAAAATTATACATACATATATATATATATATATATATATATATATATATATATATATATATATATATATATGTATATTTCAACAATGATTTTACCTTAATTGTTTTAACTAAATATAATTTTTTTTAAAATCAATTAAATAAAGTTCCCTATACACGAAAAAAATTATTTAAAGTTTACTGTTGCACTCATTTCAACGAATCTTTTGCTATCTTAAGTTTTGGTTCTGGTCTTAATCAACTTATATAACGGTCCGAGGATATAATTGTTCATTATTGAAAAAGAACCGAGGTATTAAGGAATCGCATCTCTTATAAGCTGTGTCTAGACCATATAAAGTTTTTTTTATTTATCACGATGTCCTGATCCTAAAACTCAATACATTTTTTTTCTCTATCCTCAAAAATAACTTAAATTAAATCACTTTTAACCGTCGCCATTTAAAGAAACATAAAAACAAACAAAAAACAGTTGATTTCAACGTCTAGGTGTTAGAATCATCGTTGTAGGTTCTAGTATTTTTGTGGCGAATTTAAAAAAATGTGGTACATTACTTTCGGAGAAATGCCTCGGACGGCGGAAGACGGAAAACCAGTTTTTTTTTGTTTGTTTTTTCTCGTTTTTTGGGTTCTAAGTAGATCTTGAAACGTAAGCCCTCAATTTTTTATGAGGGGGGAGGGTAATTTTTTTTCTTTATCGATTACCAAGTTTATTTTTGAAAATAATAATCCAAAAGCATTTACTTGACTTCTTTACTATTTTTTTTCCTTTCGATTTTCATTCAAATACAATTTTCTGATTCAAGAACATTGTTACATTGTTTCTCTACAATCAATGATAACCGAGGTATTAGGGAATCAAAGCTTTTCTTGACCAAACAAAATTATTTTATTTTTTTTTTAAATTATTCACACTTTCTTGGTTAAAACACTAATATTTTTTTCCTCTACCTTCAAAAATAACTGAGTTGTTAAATAAAAGCACTTTTTAAAACTAATCGCCGTCATTTAAAACTAATCGTCTAATAACAAAGTGTAGGTATTGGGAACATCGTATGGTCGCTCTAGTATTTTTGTGGCGAATTGCAAAACAAAATTGGTCCAGTGGTTTCGGAGAAAAGTCGCGTACGAGGACAGGTGATGGTGGAAACACGGATATTTATTTTTCGTTTTCCGGGTTGTATGTATTTGAAACGTAAGCCCTCAAATTTTGAGTGTTTTTTTATTTTTTTTATTTTTTTTTTTTTGGTCGTTTGATAATTATTAAAATAATAACAGAGAATAATAAACCGAAAATGTGAATTCAGACTTCCAACAAGATTATGGCTTTCTTTTTAAGAACAGTCGTAAGAGTGCTCGTATTATACACTTATTATATAAGCATATTTCATATCAAATCCATTATATTTCAACTATAGTTGGTTTCAAAATTGACCTCTATTGGATACAGTAGCCCGTAAGGTGCGGTTTCAGGAGACTCCGTACGTGATGTCCAGTGGAGAGAATCGTAGCAAGTTCGAAGGTTTCTGTATCGACTTGCTCCACCAAGTGGCACAAATGGCTGGCTTCCAATACCGGATAGAGCTCGTCCCGGACGGCAAGTATGGTGCGTACGATCCGGAAACCGGGGAGTGGAACGGCATGGTTCGTCAGCTCATGGATAAGGTAAGTATCATGGATCCCATCATCCATAATAACCTTATGTTTTTTTTCAGAATATGAGGATAGAGAAGAAAATATCAGTAATAAACTTCTTGATTTATTTTTTGTACCTTCTAGCGAACCTTCCTTAATAAACGAAAAAAAAACTCAGAACGCATTTTTGATTATAAATCAAATGATTTGTATTGAGGAGAAATAAAGTTAGGACTGCATTCACCAAAACACTTTAATTAAGTAAAACTTAATCTATTCTGAAAACGTTTCGGCCTGTATTTTAGGCCACCTTAATGGCTATAAAACAAAATATAACAACCAGTTGTAGTTTGAAAATTTATAACCGTTATATCAAATAATTCAATATTTTGTTTTATAGCCCTGAAGATGGCCTAAAATTTAGGCCGAAACGTTGGCCCAAATGAATTAAGTTTTACTTAATTATAACTGTTATGATGACTGCGCCCCTAATTAACTTCCCCTCCATATCTAAACACAGTCAACCATTCTTATATCAAATGATTTATACAGTTATATCATTTCATGGAAATTAAATGGTAACTTCTACAATTTACTTTCTGCTTGACAAACCAAGCTATGCAGTATTTTTTTTTTATTTTACGTATTTTTAAAATCGAATCATAGCAAGCAGAGGAAATTATCTTATTGATAACCAATGTAATATAACTAGAGTGGGAGGTCAAGATTCATTACATAGAACTACCGCAAGTTTTATCAGTTTTATCAGCCCAAGCCTGATTCCATCCGACGTCGTATCACATTGAGGCTGCTAAGAACGCCACCAAGAGCTCCAAAATTAGTCCACGTAATTTTAGATCTGCGAATTTTAAGAACTACTTTATTTATTTATGAATTCCTCGCATCTCCTGGGAGGACAACGTAAAGGAGCCAAGCTGGAGGCGCAGAATTAAATGAAAATAGGAGAGCGGAGTTGCCACAGCATAGAGACATCTGGGCCAGACTCCATAAGCAGAACCCTCACACCAAACAGCGGTAGAAGAGGAAATGATTATGATGATGATTTTATTTCTGTGAGAGAAGGTACTGAGTGCTACGAATTCGCCTGTCTCAGGTAAGTATCTGTGTGTTGTAGATAACCTCGAGGTCAGGAGATATCACCCTGAAGCTCTTATAAAGTGGTTTCTCTTAATTCTGGGAAATACCTTGCCATTGAGCCAACAATATCTTTATTAATTGAATAATACCTTCAACGAAGTACTAATCCAAGAATCTTCATAGGTTGTAGTAGTGCAGGTTCATGTTATATTACTATATTACTATATTACTGTGAAACCTTTAAAATCAAATACAAGCATTAGAATGGCAGGATGATCCTGTGAGCATCAGTGACTTCACGTTTGAGTGTGTGAACGAAATTTTTAACGTTTTTAAGCTCCCAAGTGCACTCCTACAAGAATATAAAATTAATCTAAGATTGATAGCTGCAAACATATGCTATTTCAGAACACCAAGGTGCAGCTTCACAACACATTCATTAGGCATGTTCTTGAATATGCTTCCGAATGTTTGACGATATCTCGAGCTCAAGAACTAATGCTTCTAAGATTTGAGAGGCGGATCCTTAAAAGAATTCTTGGACCAGTGTTCTGCGATAACGTTTGGAGACAAAGAATTAATTCTGAAATAGAGTGAATGTATAATAATCCATATATCATCAGATTCATAAGGATTGGAAGCCTTCCTTGGGTAGGCCTCGAATGAAGGAAATTTTTAAAGAAAGGATATATATGGCAAGAGGAGAGTTGGAAGGCCGAGACTGCGGTGGGCCGATGGAGCGGCAGAGGATGTATTGTACATCTTAAGGCAGCGCTACACGGTGAGAATTCAGGTAGGTGTAGGTGAGGTGAAATTCATGATATTTGGTGAGAGTGAATTATACACTCTCACATACTTTCAACATATTATAATAAATATTCAATTACCGAATTGTCTATATTACTTCATAATTTATTTTTATTTACCTTATATTATAAAAAATGTTTTAAATATATTTAACGGTATTATAGGATTTTTCTAAAAGTAATATTTGATGTCGTTATCTAAATTTATTTTTCTTAAGTGAGCCTTCTCCCTATCCTGCTACGTTCGTGAACACATACAATACTTGATTTCACCTTACCTACTGTATCACCGCGTTATGCGGCCTTTAGGCGTGAGAAGCTGAAGTGCAGTGGTAACGAACCGAGGGGACTGGGGTTGATGTTAAGGCAGGCCTTGACTTCTTACTGAGTTGTAGTGCCAGAAGAAGAAGAAACCCTCAAATATGGAATATTGTGGGTAAATTGAGACGTTGGGTTCCCAAACGTACTGTATCCATTCTTGGAAATTTCACAGGAAGCGCAAAAATCTATCAATACTACATTATAACTTATTTGATTAATTTTGAGACTATACCCCTCCTTTGTCTAAAGCTAGTAATTGTAATAACTTTGTTTTTTATATAAACCCATGTATGGCTCACGTAACCGATCTGGAAATAAAGAAATAAAGAGAAAGATTAATTTCGCATTAAAATCGAGATTAGTTTTTTGCTTTATTGATAACACTAATTTAAAGTAATGGAATGAAATGTTTTAGTATGATTGGGAACGGAACTAAATGTGTAATTCGTACCTTTTGGAAATAATCTTATTTTTAATAAAAAGCGAAATCCTACAAGTGAGACGACAGCCCGAACAAATCCACATTATGTGCAAAGATTAGGAGATCGAAGTTGTAAATGAGTTCTCCTAACTTGGAACTGTGATCAGCGGAAATGGGAAAGTACAACCTGAAATACCCCACAGGATAGGAAAAGCAAATAATATATACTATTCCATCAGTAATACAATAGTAGGAAAGAGAGAGTTCAATAAAGTCGTCAAGCTCCATATATTTAAAGACGTATATAAGCCTGTTCTTCTGTATGAATCAGAAGGAAAGATATTGAAGGAGTCAGAGATGGAGATCCTGGGTTGGACTATCTCCACGCTAAAAGCCACAAGGAGAAAGGTAAACAGAAGAAGAAAAAGGAAATAATTGTTTTATAAATCGCGTTTTTAAAGGACTTTAGTGTTCATTAGATAGAGTCAAATAGAAAATTTAGATAAAAATAAATGATGAGACTACAAATATGTCAAAATATCAAGTTCGTAAAGAATGTCCTTCAGTACCTTTTAGGAATCAACGTCTCAATTGTGAGCGGACCACATCATGTTTCAATTTGTAGTTTTATATTGGAACCTCACTGTCCTCACTGCATTCGCCGATGACACATGTGTGTTATCTGTAAAAAATGATCCAACTATTGCTTTCCAAACCCTTCAGTCTCACATTGCTTCCATTGAAGAATGGTGTCAAAAGTGGAGGATCAAAATAAATCCTACCAAATTCCTTTAACCTTTGCCGCAAACCTATGTCTGCCTGTCCCAATAAATCCTTTGGCAATATTCTACTCACCTCAGTTGAACAGATCAGGTACCTTGGAATGCATCTTTACAGAAGACTCACTTGGATCCTCAAACTAGACTGGAAGGACAAGAAACAGCTGACAGATATCGTTTATTACAACATTTACTTGACAAACGTTCAAAACTTCCCACCTACTACAAAAAAAACTAATTTATATTACCATACTTAGGCCTATTTGGACATATGGAATTAAACTATGGGGATCCACCAAGCCATCAAATTCCTCTCGCATTCAATCCTTGCAAACCCAAATCCTCTGACAGATCCTAAATGCCCCTTACTTTGTCATCAATAAAATAATCCATAAAGACCAGAATATCCCATTAGTTGCATACTTAGCCCGCATTAGATATATTTCCTTTCACTCCAAATTACCAGTACACTCAAACCCACTTGTCCGCAACCTCTCATCTCCTTTTATTCCTGATCATCCTGACCATGCGGCTGAAAAGACGATGTCCTCGAGACCTACTTATCTGAATAAACTTTGAAGTGCTACCACTGGGTAGTTTCTTCTCACGCCTATCATGTCCATATCTCAATGTTCATATTTATTTGATGATTTTTTTTGTTAATACAGTTGTATATATCTCTATAATAAATAAATATATTAGAAGCTATGTTGGATTTCCGTTCTTCTGAAGCATTGAAAAAACAAACTGTTGGTTCCTCTGATCCTGGAGTAACAGTAGAAACATACTGAGTTCTCCACGAAACGTAGAGATGAAGTAAAATCAATATTTATAAGATGTAAAAAGTTCTAAACAATACAGAGTATAAGCTCGTTCATGCCTGTCATAGGGCAGTTAATCACTGAAGAAGATACTAAAATGAGGTCGAAATCGTGTTAAAATTACCGACACCCTATTGAAGACTACCGCTACTTAGGAGGTCTTAAATGAACCTAATTAGAGGAAATTTTGATGGGGGGGAGGGGGACTGGACGGCCATTGATGGGCTAATCAGTGAATGGGAAGTAGTGAGGGCCTGGAAGGGAGCCAATCCCTCCTTTCACCAGCTGGATTATTCAAATTGATTCCCCTCCACGGCCGACCTAATCGTCGACTAAATGCACTTGCTCTCCAAAAAACCCCCCCCCTTCTCCCTTTACCCTTTTCTGCCTTAATTTGATATATTTTTTTTCTTTCTAGAGCCAATTTTATTTCATTAAATTAATAGGTCAGAGTTAAATTTCTTCGGTTAAAAAAAAAAAAAAAAAAAAAATCGGCCAATTGCTTCCATTTATCTTATACTTATACATCTTAAGGCCCCTTCAGAGAATCGTTCAAAAAGGACGGTTTGGAAGGACGGTTCGATACGTCGTACAAAACCGATGAAAAGAACGACGTCTGATTGCCAAAACCGTCGTGTTGGAAGGACGGTTCTGCGACCTGGCCGAGGCAGAAAAAAACCCGACGGTTTTCAATTATACTTGCTCGTGTGAAGGACCATCCTTCAAGCCGTCCTTCTTTTCTGAGAATTCTCACAGTTTATGACGATAATTCTTCATTTTTTTCACTAATTTACCTACTTAAATTAGATGGTCATTCAATTTATATAATTGAAATTAAGTGCATTAATTTAGACAAATTATAGTCGCACTTATAATGAAAAAAATCTGGTGCGGGCAACACACGACTTTCACTTACCTGGACTGTTAAAATCAATTTAAAATTCTTCAATTTTATATTTAGATTATATCATGTAAATATATAAAGATCGATTATTTAAAGAATAGACATAATAATCAATGACATAAAAAATGCACTGTATGTGTCTAAAAGCATTTTAGGCACATAAAATGTTTTTAGGCACATAAAATGCATCTTTTATGTATAATTCACCTTATGTATTATTGCCGGATGCTACATCGAGTGCTTCAAGCAAATATGATAAATAACAGCACCACAAGAAACAGGAACTACGTCTCATTTTTGTTCCATCTTTCGTTGTGTTCACTTATACCATACGTGTTTGCTCTATAAATTGAATCTGAAAAATCACTCAAATGTGGTAATTGAATATTTATTATATGTTGAAACTATGTGATATTCACTTCCACCTAACCTCACGAAACGATTCACGAATTTCACCTCACCTACATACACCCTAATTCTCACCGTGTAGCGCTGCCTTTATTTAATTCTTTTATCTCCCATTACATTTTAGGAATTTATATATTGGCTTGTAAAATAAGTTCATAGCGTTTTATAATACTTTAATTTAATCCTCTCTGTGTTTATAAAATCATGTTCACTTGTTCAATAATGTTTACATATTCTAAAAAAGGATTAGTTAAGGTGCTTTTGTGCATCAGTTTCAACCGAGATTCCTTATCTTTAAGTGGTATTTTGCTTGCCCAAAATGGAAGAGAAAAAAAATTCATTTTAGCCATTTAATGATTATTTTATTTCCGAAAAAAAAATTCCACTACATAGACGGTTTAAAAAAATGCAGTGTGTATGGCGATGATGCTTTAGGAGAAAGCACCGTTCTTAAGTGGTTTTCTCGGTTCAGAACCGGAAATTTGGACTTGTAAGACTCAAAGCGCTCGGGTCTTCCTTCAAATGTTGATGATAACCAAATTCCAAAAATTACCTAAAATATGGCAATATGTAATAGAACAAAATGGTTCATATATAATTGATTAAAAATATTCACAAGAATCTGAAGTTATTACTGAAATCATCAGTAAAAAACGCTATGAATTTATTTTACAACCCAATACACATATATACAAAAAAAAAAACTTATACAAATTTATAATATTTTTCTACCCAAAGATATGTTGTACATTTATATTACAAACTCTTTAATACAAAAAAAAAAAACTGTACCTCTACATCCCATGAAGGGTCTTGGGCTCAGTACAACGGCTGTGCAATGAAGTGGTTGGGCCGACGTCATGCTCAGCCGCCAGGTTCTTCCCCATTTTTGGATACCCACTTTGTAGAGGATAGGTGTGTCCCAGGAGGGTCTCCATATCCCAGAATCACCTTACTTACCTGAAATAAAAGAATAAATAATATTTTGTCTCAACCGGGATTCAAACCCAGAACCCGAAGATCAGTAAACTAGAGCTCTATCCACTTCACCACGCCGCTCTCT
Source organism: Piezodorus guildinii (assembly GCA_023052935.1). Lineage (NCBI taxonomy): Eukaryota > Metazoa > Arthropoda > Insecta > Hemiptera > Pentatomidae > Piezodorus > Piezodorus guildinii. Next base: position 76,056,406 of record CM041298.1, on the reverse strand, counting down.
TATTCGCCTTTTAATCTGAAAAGAAAAAGAAAAACTTAACTTTTTAACCCATTCGATACCGATTGCACAATGTGTGTGCTATAACAGTAATGTGCAATTATCATTTATTCTGATAACTATTTGATGATTATTCGAATGGGTTAACTTGATTTAAATAGTTCTGAAAATTACATTTTTAGAACAAATTTCATTTCTTAAGTTCATTTCATTCCATTTATACTTGTCAACGTACAAAATAGATAGGTAATGGGCCTACTCTTTGCTTATTTTCTATTCTCTTCATGTAAACTTCTTTGGTAGGATTTTCAACTCTTCATTTAAATAAAAAAAATAATTTTTAAAATTTTATGCACCTATGTAATTCAAGATTTAGATAATTTTGAGACATTTTCATCTTTCTTCATAAAACCTATTCAAGGTTCCCTGCCTTACCTGAGCAGCAAACTGCCTATCTCAACTAAAATTAAGAAATTGAGAAATTTCGGTATTACCATGCAACACCTTATGCACATATTTATATGTTTACACTACATTAAACTATACATTTGTATTAATTCTCTGTAATTTCTTAAATTAAAATTATATTGTTAACATATTATTGATAAATTTCTTCAAATTCACTCATATCATATCAACTAGGGTTTAAAATTAATATTTATTGAATGTACTAAATTTAGTAAATTTTTCAATAAATGCAGGAAAAGAAAACGCCACTATAATTTTAAACAACTTATAAATATTTGTTATTATATTTATGTAATATGGTTTGTAAGAATAGGTTATAATTATTTTATTTTATTATTTTTAATATATGTAATCCAATCCAATAAGTTCATTTTAGATGAGGATTCCACTAAAATTATTTTAACTGATTAATAAAATAAAATCTATTTTAGTGAAGTGAGAATGGTTGACTGTGTGAGTAAGTGAGAGAAGTTAGTTCAAGTGCAGTCAAAAGAACACACAATTAAGATATGAGCTTAATAAACTGGTGCCGACCTTTCAGCCTAAATTATAGGCCTTCTTCAGGGCGCTTAGAAGAAGGCCTATAATTTAGACCGAAACGTCGGCACCAGTTTATTAAGTTTATATCTTAATTGTGTGTTCTTTTGACTGAACCTTGAACTGACTTCTCTCACAAAATCTATTTTAATTTTACATTAGGTACATTTAAAACAAAAATGGTAAGTTTAATTCAATGTTTAATACACTATTAGTATAAATTGGTAACTGTATAAAAAACAACACAAAGTTAATGAATAAAATTGTACGCTTGTAAACAGTAAAAATTATGTATTTGTTAATAAGTATAAAGTAGAGCTTTTTTGTATAAAGTTTATTAGGTTTGAGTGGTAAAATATTGCACAATTGAGCATAGCTAGAATTTTGTTTAAATATTTTCAATTATTTGTAATATTTTTCAATGTGTATTATGGTAGTAATATATTATATATAAACTATTATTTTAATGATTATAAACAAGTATATATATATATAGTTTTCTTGGTGTATCATTGCTTTTCTAGATGAATAAATGTTTCGAAATTTAATTACAGAAAGCTGATCTCGCTGTGGGCTCAATGACAATAAATTATGCCAGAGAAAGCGTCATTGATTTTACAAAGCCATTCATGAATTTAGGGATCAGTATCTTATTTAAGGTAATCACATCAATATTACTCAGGCTGTTTAGTCAAATCATTTTTTCCTATAAATCACATCCCATATCAGTTAATTATATGTCCAATCAATTTGAAATTCATAATTTTACAAAATTATATACTCAAAAATTGTGTTTAAATAAAGGGATAAAATCATTTTAATGCCACCATGGGTTTAACTAATACTTTGTCCTATATAAAATTCAAAATCTGGTGCACGCAACACACGACTTTCACTTACCTCCCTTGTTAAAACCAATTTAAGACTTTTTAAATATCGTTGGGATATTAGTTTAAAGAATTAATTAAATTGATTTTCCATAGAAACATGTATTTTATTAAATAATCTATATAAATTATTATCTAAGAGTTTTATCAGCTTTTCATAGGTCTTTCTTAACTTTTACTAGCTTGTGTATAAGATAATATTTTTCTAAAATTTTTAGCTTTCCAACAGTATACTATATTACTGTTATTGTGTTCAAAAACAAAAAGTAGCATTAAAAAAATAATTTTCCACTTTTCTTCTTTAGTTGGATATCGTAATCATTCAAATTATATATTTATCCGTTTTTCATCAATACTAAATAGATGATATAGTTAGTTTTTACATATTATACAAAATTAAAGGTACTTTAGAGGAAGACAATATAAATTAATGGCGTCTAAGCCCTATTAGACTATTTCAATCAGAATGAACTCTACATAATATCAAAGCCCAATTAATTTTACATCGATGTAGTGAATTTAATCATTTTTTAATTTAAGTTAAAGCTGTTTTTGAAAAAATCATAAAAACGTACAAATTTCATTATTTAAAATGGCTCTTCTGGTTAGCTGATTTTGATGAAAAAGTTGCTGCCACATCTCAGGCATAGACGCTCTTAAAATACAAAATTTCAGTTTTAAACAACTTATCGTTTTTGCACTAGACTTATCACATACAGACACACAGACCTTTTTGTGGTGCTCGGTTATTTGGACTCAGGGGACCCTAAAATGAGTATTTCTGTTGAAAACTGGAATTAGAAAATTTTCATGATCACATACTTTCCTTTACTATATATACTTCATATAACTGTGAAAATAAAAATACATGAATTTATGGACAGGAGATAAGTAAATAATTATGTGTTCACATACAATTTCAATGCCGTTAATTATTTATTTACCACTTTTTCAATTTATCTTTTAGTTCTTTTCCTTCTTCAAAATATTTTACTCAACTTGACACTAGCAGCAGTTCTATTTCTACTATTAATGTTTAATATTCATATATATATTATGATAGATATAATAATAAAGTATAGTTTGAAATACAGCGAAATTAAAACTATTAATTAATTTAGGATTAGACTTTACTAATAAAGAACTTTTTTTGTAGGTGTAATAAAATAGTTTTTATGATCATTAAGTTACATGTAGTATTAAGGCTGTATATAATATGAAGTTCTATAAATTGGTCAATTTTTCAAATATTATTTCTTGATAAAAAAAAAAAAAGGAAGTATTAAAAAATAACCATGAAAATACTATTTATGTTACAAACCTGTTAAGAAAGTAAAATCATAAATTAGATTCAAAAATGAAACTTAAATAGCTGAGTCAGGGAAGGGAGAGGAGGTTGATATCTGTACCATTGTTGCCACAACAGTTTTTTCTTTTTTTTGTGTGTGTGTGTGTGTTTTTTTAACCATGATAATAAATTAAATCTATTACTGTTACAAAAAAAAAAGTTTTTTTCTTTTTAATGTTTTGCAAATCTCTTAAGTTGAGGGAAACCAAATTCCTAAAAGGTGATAAGAAACCTAAAAATTTCATAATTGCAGGAAAGATGGGTAGCAACTTACTTCTCTATTCCCATGTCTGTCATGCTGTTTATTTTAGCTTGAAAATATTAATACATTTTTTAAAAATAAAGTTGGATATATATTAATTGAATTTACTTAAACATATACTTAAGTGCATGAGACAAATATGAAATAAGTATAACTTTTAAACCATTTTCAGGTTCCAACATCTCAAGAAACTCGTCTCTTTTCATTCATGAACCCATTAGCTATTGAAATATGGTTGTATGTGCTTGCAGCCTACGTTCTAGTTTCAATTACGATGTTCATAGTTGCAAGGTTTTCTCCTTATGAATGGCAAAACCCTCATCCATGCGACATGGAAAATGATCTGGTCGAAAACCAATTTTCAATTGCAAATTCATTTTGGTTTACTATTGGAACTTTGATGCAACAGGGATCGGACCTAAACCCAAAGGTATTTTACTAAACTTATGTTTACATATGAATTAGTCAATGATTATTGTTAATTTATCACACATTAAATACTAAATTTTCTGAAAGATACTAGTATTTTTGTTTCATTTCATTTATAAATGTTGATAATTTAAGTAGACGGTCAATGATTAAATATAAAATTGGAAGCTTTAATAACACTTCACCACTTTTAATGATAATAAAAAAACTTTATTCTGAGACTATGATCCTAAAGAATAACAAAATTGTACAGTAAATATTAATATTTATGTCTGGCCAAGAAAACAAAAAAAAATTTTTATTTACTAATGCAATAAGAAAATAATAAAAAAAAAAATTAAACACAAAAAACATCTCTATACATTAATGCACAAAAAATATGGATAATAAACACACACACTAAAAAAAAAAAAAAAAAAAAAAAAAAAAGAAGAAAGAAAAGAAATCTCCTAAAGGCTGCTAGAGTTGAGGAAATTATAACAAAAACACAACTAATTATTACACTGCGCTAGGGTTGGGGTAAAATAGATAATTTTATATTGCATTGAAATTAAGATAAGTCAGTTGCAGATTCACATTTGTTTTGAATCTATTTGGGATGCCAAAAGATGTTGGAAAAGGTGGGATTTGAATGAAAGAAAAGAAGAAGCATGGCGAATATGAATAGGTAGGAAATTCTGGGGGCTGCAGAGAGGATATAAAATGAGTGATCAAAAGATTATTTCTTGGTGAGAATGTAAAGGTCGGAATAGTGGATCTTGTTTCAAGAGAGTGGATTGAGGATTTAGATTGAAGGATACAGTGAATGTGTAAGGAGGGTGTTATGACTTGATGATTTGGTAAAGGTATGATCTGAGCAAATATTTCTTCCCTATAGAAGGTAGTTGCCACTTCAACTCGCTGTATAAGTGGGTCACTGGAGACCTCTTCGAGGTACCAAAAATAAATCTTATGAGCATGTTCATGATAAGCTTGAGTCTGTCCTCGAGCTCCTTTGAGAGGCCACCATATACTACTACACAGCAATCTTATCGACAATAATAATTTTATCAAACAATGCCCAACACTTTGAGTAAAAACCATGAGATTCATTCAGGCTTGAAGTTTCTTGATGGAATCAACCACATACCTGAAAGATAAAAACAATTTTTTCACCTGAAGATGGCTTTTTAGCCGAAACGTTTTGCATTGTTTAATAAAAATAGTGAAATGTTATCACTCCCTCTGCACTTATATTAAAATTAATTCTTATTGGGGAGATACATGTATGTTTTTTTCAATATTTTATGAAAGGTTTTATATAAAAGATGAAACTTTTATTTTAAGATGACTCTTTTTTAAAAATTTGTCCATTCATTGATTAAATTTTTGTTTTGATTTTTAGGCGACTTCAACGAGAATAGTTGGAGGTATTTGGTGGTTCTTTACCTTAATCATTATTTCTTCATATACAGCTAATCTCGCAGCCTTTCTTACAGTAGAAAGGATGATCACCCCAATTGAAAATGCTGAAGATCTTGCTGGACAAACAGAAATTGCCTATGGGACATTAGATAGTGGCTCAACGATGACTTTTTTTCGGGTGAATTTCTTATCCCTTATTCTGATTAATATTTCAAGATTGATTTCCTAACGGTTATCATTGCAAAAATCTGATTCATTTGCCACATATCATTTGCCTCTACATGAAATAAATTTACTTTGCATTTATACTTTAATGATATTTCAGTAATAAAAAAATTAGATATTATTTATGATATTCATCGGTAATTAAATGACTTTTTATTTGGGTAATATGGCAGGGCTTCTGTCATTCCATTCAAACATATATCCCACCAATGGCTCTAAGATCTCACTGATTTGACTTTTATTTCATGCCCTTTTAGGATTCTATGATTGAAACGTACAAAAAAATGTGGAGGTTCATGGAAAATAAGAAAGTATTTGTTTCAACTTATGAAGAAGGAATCAAACGGGTACTCGAAGGCAATTATGCTTTCTTAATGGAATCAACGATGCTCGATTACATAGTACAAAGAGATTGTAACCTCACACAAATTGGTGGTCTCCTTGACACTAAAGGTTATGGGATAGCTACACCTATGGGTAAGATTATTAATAAAATTGAGTTGTTTTTGTTATAAATTGTATTTACTAAAATTAAACATAAACAGATATTATAGTCAAATGATTTTTGTCATGCTAGTTGGTACTAGGTACCTAGTATTATATATCTTAAAGGAGAGTGATATACTGGATAGAGCACTGCCCTATTGTTCTCAGGATCCTAGGTTCAAACTTCGACTGTGGCAGGCATTTATTTATTCTGTTATTTCAGCCTTGGGTTTACCGTAGGGTAGGGAGACCCCTCTGGGGCACACCAAGCCTCTATAAAGTGGGTACCCAAAAATTAGGTGGAAAATCTAGCGACTGAGCATGATCTTAGCCTGATTATCTCCTTGCACAGTTATTGGCTTAGTAACATTATGAATCTCAATATGTACAGAACCTAAGACCCTTCATGGGTTGTAGAGGTACAGGTAAAGTATTACATAACTTTATTTTCAAGTGAATATTCATTTTAGATAATCCAAAAATCTACCGTTCATTCTAATTTCTATTTTTTCTATAAGTAATATAGCCTATGTTATTCCAGAGATAGTTGCCCTGTACATTACCTTTGTCTTTTTAGCCTTACCAGCCAAACTGTTCGTTTGTATGCTTGTTTATTTAACTCCACTATATGCTGTTGTGGCAACTCGAACAATGCTACAGTGAGAGTCCTAAACTCTGCCTATCCAGGTTTAATTATGATAGGAATCTTTAATTAGGAACTTGACATTGCACAGACTCAGGCCACCGTTTTACTTCCCCTCTGAGGGACAGCATAACTAAGGATTTTTTTCTCCCTTTAAAAACTCCTACAGCCACCTAGAGGTTTGAACCCGCCACACCCAGTTGAAGTGTTAAAATTTTGTCAATCTTAATTTATTTCATAATTAAAAGATGACAATTGATGTTAACATTTTTTTTTTATAATTCTTTTCCCTTTAAAGAAATAATTATAAACTTAAATATGTATAATAATAAAGTTTGAGATATGTATACAATATTGAGGCTGAATTATCGTTTTGAATTTTTAAAAATAATTTTCAATAAAAAGTATTGTAAAAAAAGATTTGTAAAATGTAAATAAATTACCCATTATTTTAAGGCTCTCCTTGGCGTGACAAAATATCGTTAGCTATTTTGGAACTTCAAGAAAAAGGAGAGATCCAAATGCTTTACGATAAATGGTGGAAGAATCCTGGAGACACGTGTGTCAGAAAAGACAAGACAAAAGAAAGTAAAGCAAACGCACTGGGTGTCGCTAATATTGGTATATCATTGACAAATCATAATGAACTATATTACGGTTTTCTGATTAGTAATTATTTATTAACAATTAAATTTTATTCTAGGAGGAGTTTTTGTTGTCTTGTTATGTGGCTTAGCTATAGCTGTTTGTATAGCAATATGTGAATTCTGTTATAACTCAAAAAGAAATGCTCCAATTGAAAGGGTCTGTATAGCTTTTTCTGTTTTAATATAAAATATATTATATTAGCATCCTTACAAAAAAATCTTAAAATCCAAGTAAAAGGTGTCCCATTGTTTATCAAATAAAATAATAATAATAATAACAACAAAAGGTCTCAGTTTATAATAAATAGATGGTTCTTAAATCTTCCTCAAAAGTTTATTCTTTCATCGATAACAATTGGAAGTCAATGTTTCAGGGGCCATCCCTGTTAAATATCGATTGTATATGTAAAGATAGTTGTGGCACTGAACTTCCACCTAGGTGTACAGCAGCCCAACAACAAACAGTACAGTCCAGTTGGTAGCGTCCCCTGCACCATGTTGTTTGTATATATAGCAGTAATAAACAAGCTGTCTAGTACAAGGTTCTTTTATTCCACTGCCTAATACTCTATAACTTTAATAGGTTATGGGCCCAGAGTATTTTTGTGCAGAGCATAGTATTTGTGTATAGTGTCAACGCGTAGTCGCGAAGTGATATTATTTTATTAGTGATTTTTGTTTACCGGTACTATGGCGTCAGTTACTACTTCAGGAGTTCCAGTACTAGTCGGAACAAGTTTTAACAGCTGGTTTTTCAGAATGTCATCTATTTTGGAAAGAGAACAGGTAAAAGATGTGTTGGAAGCAGATCCTCCTACCTCTAGTGCTGAGAAAAGGGAATTTCTCATTAAAGACTCGAAGGCAAAGTCCATCATTATCCAAGGCATTTCAGATAAACATCTGGAAATAATCATGGATTGCCAAACTTCCAAGGAAATGATAAATGCTTTAAAGAAGGTTTTTGTCAGATCTACCTCTTTTTTAAAATTGACTTGGTACAGAAAGTTGATGGGCCTGAAATATTCTCTTCAAGGAAACATGGAAGAACATTTTCTGGCATTTGATACCATTATCCGAAACCTTCAAGAACAAGGCACAGTTCTAGGGGAGTCAGACAAGGTATGTCACCTTTTGATGTCTTTACCTGATGAATTCAACACAGTTGTGACAGCTCTAGAAACTAATTTAGAAGTCCAAATGGATTTTGTGCGAGCCAGACTTCTAGATACAGATACCAAGTTAAAGTCAAAGTCATCAGCTTGCGCATCAGAAGTATCATTTAAAGCACAGAGTGGTTGCTTTATATGTGGGGATAAAAGACATTTCAAGGCTCAGTGTCCCAAAAACAAGCAGAACCGTGGAAGTAAATCTTTTAATAGAAGCTTTCGTGGGAAAAGAAGAGGAACAATCCAGGGAAATACGGCAGGTGTAGAAGAAGAAGTTGTAATGGTGGCCCTAAATTGTGGTAATGTTAAACTATCATCTAACAATGTGTTCTTAGTTGATTCAGGTGCGAGTAACCATCTTTTTAAGGCAGAATTGGAACCCCTTTTGTCAAATGTTTCGAATCTTGATCATGATGTTGCCATACATATAGCTAATGGTGATAAGATGTTTACTAGAAAAGAAGGTACCCTAAGAGTAACCTCTCAAGGTAGGATTGTAAACATTAAAGGTTTGATAGTTCCAGGATTAAAACATAATTTATTATCAGTGAGTGCAGTTACCTCAAAAGGCTTAAAAGTGATTACAGATTCTAAGGAGATGAAAATCTGTGGAAGAAATTTTAAGCTGAGTTGTCCACGAGTGAATGGATGGTACATATTTACTTTTGATGATCCCAGTGATAATCAAGTCAAGTGCAACATTACAAGTGCTACGGATGGAGATTTATGGCATAAACGTCTAGGACATTTGAATCGGCATGGACTCAAAAGTTTAGGATTACCCTATAGTGACAAGAAGTGTTCGGCATGCATTGAAGGTAAGGCTACTAGACAGCCCTTTTCAAATAATAGGAAACGCACTTCAAAGGTTGGTGAATTAATTCACTCTGATATATGTGGTCCTTTCAATCCTGAATCAGTTGAAGGACATAAGTATATGCAGGTGATTTTGGATGACTTCACTCATTTTGTGCATGTTAAACTTCTCCATATGAAGAGCGAAGCTGAAAACAAACCTGATGGATTATATAGCGGAACTAGAAAGGCAGCAGGGTGTCCCGGTGAAAAGGCTACGTTTAGATAATGGAGGAGAATTTACGTCTAAATTTTTTCAAAAATATTGTTCAGATAAAGGTATAAAATTAGAATATTCTTTGCCATATAGCCCTCAAATGAACGGAAAGAGCGAAAGAATGAATAGGACACTATTAGATATGATGCGTACTAAGGTATCAGATTCCGGCATCCCCAAGTTCTTGTGGGGGGAAGCAGCTCGATGTTGTGCTTATGAACTGAATAGGTCACCTACTTCAGCCTTAAGTAAAGGTGAAACTCCCTCATTAATATGGAATGGCAGAAATGATCTGTCTAAACTTCGAATATTTGGTTGCCGAGCATGGCCTACCATTCTTCCTAAAGGTTCCAAATTGGATCCCAGAAGCAAGGAGGGGGTGATGGTTGGTTATTGTGGTGGTGGGTATAGGATTTGGTTGCCAGACGAGCAGAAAGTTATTAGATCTAGAGATGTGATATTCGAGGAGAGCCAAATGCCCTATAAAGAAGTTAAAAAATGTACCTATTGTCTATCATAATAGTGGTGGAAGCTATGAAGAGGGAAGGAAAAATGGTGAAGAGAATAACACTAATATTTCAGAGCAGCCAGAAGAAACTTCTAGACCTCAGAATGATTGTAATCCAGAGCAGTCAGAAAACCCTTCAAGACTTCAGAATGAAGAATCCAATCCAGAGCATTCAGAAGAAACTTCTAGACCTCAGAGAAACCGGTCAAAACCTCATTTCCTAAATGATTATGAGTTATATAATGCATACTGTATGGTAAGCCGATCAGATGGAGTTCCATCATCTTATGAGGATGCTAATAAAAAGGAGGAATGGCAGGAAGCCATTATTAAAGAATTAAAAGCTCATGAGAAGATGAACACTTGGTCTGAAGAGGAAGCACCGAATGGAAGTGTCCCAATCACAACTAAATGGGTTTTCACAGTGAAGGAAGATGGAATCAAAAAGGCCAGATTGGTAGCAAGAGGGTTTGAAGAACAAACTCAAGATGATTGTGTATTTAATTACTCACCAGTTTGCCGAATGGATACTGTAAGAACTCTCTTGTCATTTGCATGCCAAAACGATTGGAGTATTAGACAAGTTGATGTGCCAACAGCCTTTCTCAATGGCTCACTGGACTATCCTGTGTTTATAAAACCAGCTAAAAGTGTAAGTTGTTCTACAAAAACTCTGAGACTAAATAGGCCACTTTATGGACTCAAGAAAGCACCGAAGTATTGGAATGAAAGATTTAATTCTTTTATGTTAAAATTGGGATTTAAGAGATCCCAATATGATTTATGCCTTTACTACAGGAGTAGGGTATTCTTTGTTCTTTTTGTGGATGATGGCCTAATTACAGGGGATGAAAAGGCTATTGAAGAATTAGTGAACAATTTAAAAGGGGAGTTCAGCATTAAAGAAATGAAGGCTTCTCAATTTTTAGGGATGAAGATTGAAAGGCAAGAAAATAAAATAAGGGTTACACAAACCCGCTTTATTGATAAACTTCTTGAAGATTATAATATGCTACAGTGCAGGAAGGTAACAACCCCCATGGAGGTTGGATTTAAACTTAATGCTGACAGTCCACCTTTAGATGAAAACATACCATACAGGAGCTTGGTATGTGGACTTATGTATCTGAGCACAACAACTCGCCCGGATTTATCATTCCCAATTAGCTATTTATCTAGATGTTTAGATAAAGCTACTCAGCAGTCTTGGAAAGCTGCAAAACGAATACTCAGATATCTCAAAGAAACTCGAGATATGGGTCTTACTTTCAAACCAAGTGAGAACCTAGGACTTATTGGTTATTCAGATGCTGACTGGGCAGGTGACATAGAAACACGAAAGAGTGTAAGTGGCTTTGCAGCATTCTGCGGAAGCAATCCCATAGCTTGGCATTCAAGAAAGCAAGCATGTGTGGCTCTGTCAACGATGGAAAGCGAGTACATTGCAGCAGGAATGGCATCACAGGAAATTGTGAGTTTAAGTGGAATAATTAGTGAGTTCAGTGGTGAAACAGTAAGTGGAAAACTGTTGGTGGATAACACTAGTGCTATAGCTTTTATAAAGAATTGTGAAAACTCTAAACGAGCAAAACACATTGATATGAAATTCCATTTTGTTAAACATCTTATTTCCAAAGAAATAATATCTGTGGAACACATCAATTCTGACCGCAATGTGGCAGATTTGTTCACAAAACCACTTGCCTTTGATAAGTTTCAAATGTTTCGGAAGGCTTTAATTAATTAATATATTAATGTCATGTATATATATTGTGCTAAAATTTATTGTTGTATAGAATTTTGTAATAGTATAATATTTTACTTGCTTTGTTGTATAGAATTTTTTAATAGAATAATATTTTTACTTGTTTTGTGGTGTAGAATTTTGTAGTAGAATAATATTTTTACTTGTTTTGTATGTGAGATACAATTGAATATTTACTTGTGTATGTATATATTTGAAAACATTCAATTGAGGGGGTGTGTTAAATATCGATTGTATATGTAAAGATAGTTGTGGCACTGAACTTCCACCTAGGTGTACAGCAGCCCAACAACAAACAGTACAGTCCAGTTGGTAGCGTCCCCTGCGCCATGTTGTTTGTATATATAGCAGTAATAAACAAGCTGTCTAGTACAAGGTTCTTTTATTCCACTGCCTAATACTCTATAACTTTAATAATCCCCATCTACAGGACAAACTAATACAAATGTATTAGTTAAGCAAATATCCATTTTATTTAAAATTTTGTCCACAATAACTTAGATAAAAGTCATTAGAATGTATAAAAAAATATAACAATGAGAACCACCCATCACAACCAAAGTATTAAATTTTAAAGTTGAAAGAACATTCACATTCATATGTTATACGTGGGTAAATCAAATATAAACGAGACTTTTTGCCCTGGAAGCCCAGTGAAAGTGTGGGAACGTTCCCACGTTTAGAGGTGTTGGGTAGGGATGCCAGGAGTGGAGGAAGCAGGCGGGCGCATGCCCTAGAACTCACCAGTTACCGTCGTGACGATGTCTGAGTAGGATGTATCCCCCTCGATTGCGCAACGTATTATCATCAAATTTCTTGCTGCTGAAGGTGTAAAACCGGCTGAAATCTTGAAAAGGTTGACTGTAAAGTTCGAGGAAGAGACACTTTCTCGTGCCAGAGTGTTTGCATGGCAGTTTGTGGAGGATCGTGATCGTGTTCAGAATGAAAGCCATGACCGCAGACCCCGTTCCAGCATCACAGCAGACATCAGCCGTGTTCGACAGCTTATTGAAGGTTACAGACGTCTAACCACCAGTGCCATTGCAAGTGAGGTTGGGATAAGCTATGGAAGCACTTATTCCATACTCGCAGAGGAGCTAGGGTTTCGTATGGTGTGTGCCAGGTGGGTTCCTCGACTTCTCACAGCTGAGCAGAAGCTGAACCGTTTGCAGGTCTGTGAAGGTCTTCTTTCAAGATTTCAGGCTGAGGGAGCCTCATTTCTCACTCACATTATCACCTGTGATGAAAACTTGGGTGCACCATTACATCCCTGAATCAAAGCAAGCGAGTATGGAGTGGAGACTGAAAGGGGAACCTGGACCAGTGAAAGCCAAGTCACGGCTGTCAGCTGGGAAGGTTTTGGCATCCGTGTTTTTTTACCAGCGTGGCTTGCTGCATCTTGAATTTTTGCATGAACGCAGGACTATCAATGCCGCATACTACTGCGACATTTTGAATGAAGTCAGACTTACATATCGCCGCAAAAGAAGGGATCTACCGATGAGAGAAGTGATTCTTCTTCAGGACAATGCTCACCCGCATACTGCGGCCCTGGCGAGAGAAAAATTGGAGCAACTGGGCTGGGAGACGCTGGAACACCCTCCCTACAGTCCAGACTTATCACCATGTGACTTTCACCTGTTTGGCCCACTCAAGGAAGCTTTGGGAGGTCAGAGATTCGTCAGTGACGATGAGATTGAAGCCTACGTGCTCAATTGGCTGAAGACACAACCTACTTCATTCTATGAGCACGGGATTGGAAAATTACTTATGCGCTGGGAAAAATGTATTTCCAAATCAGGAGACTATGCGGAAAAATGAGGTGTACTTTTCTTTGTGTTCAAAGTAAAAATTAAAAAATAAGTCTCGTTTATATTTGATTCACCCACGTACATACACTTTATTTATCTTTCACGGGCAATAACCTGGTGGCCAGTTCCACCAAGTTCAATTTGAACCCCCAAAACAGTTATGTTATCATAATGAGTTTTTAACTATGCTGCAATGTAAAATTTGCAGTAGTTTATTGCAAACTTTAGATTGTAAAAATGTTTGTCTATTTGTTAAATATAGCGAGCTGGATCCCAGTCACTTTGCGCCGAGATGGCAGATGAATTATGTTTCGCACTGCGCTGCCGGGGCTCAAGGCAAAGGCCAGCTCTGAAGAGGCAGTGTTCTAAATGCGCTTCCTCCGCCTCTTACATCCCAACGATTCCTCCAGCACCGGCGCCTCCGCAGCTACCTGTCTACAGCAATGCTCAGGTAAGGTACGGCATTTTATTGAGCATATATATATATATACATATATATTTTTTTTTTTTTTGTTCAATTATTGTTAGAAAGCTTATTTCCCTCTAGTTTTCTGTGAAAATAGCACAAAAAATAGATCAAATTGTGATAAAAATATCAAGATGCATGATAAATAAATGTGAAGTGTACCTTCTCTAATCATTTGAGCTATATATAGAATTAGAGGAACATTCAGATTCCATTTAACATTAAACATGCAAACTTTAATCTATTAAGAATTGCTTCAGAATTTACCATATTGTCGGAAATAATAAAAATTAAACTTTTATTCTTTTGTGTTCTTCAATGACCACTGATACATATAAACCAAATTTCATTACCATGCATTACTTGTTCCCAAAGTTTTACACACATAATCACAATTCCAGTAACGTTTTTCTCCAAAAAAGTGGCGTTGAGTTACTGGTAAGTACCATGAGAAATGGTGTCGTGTGCAAAGGGTTAATACAAAAAGAGTTTTTTATTTGTAATCAAGATTTAGGATATATTTTGTTAGGCTTCATTTTTTTTTTACGGTTTTTCTTTAATTACTAACTTTTGGCTCACATAATGGATAATTTTTTCTCCCTCTTCTTTTTTTGTATTTTTCATATTAACTAGTTTATAGTTTCCTAGAGGATAGTTGAGACGTTGATTTCCAAAAGGTACTAAAGGACAATTTTTTCGAAGTTGATATTTTAACATATTTGTATTCTAATGTTTTAGTTTTATCTAAATCCGTCATCAAATTTTATCTAAAAACATAAAAATCCTTTAAAAAGTATTTAAAAATTGCATTTCATTCCAAAAGGTACTAAATCCACATTTTATTTCATTCCAAAAGGTACTATATCCATGTTTCGTTCCAAAACGTACTATATCCTATGTAAACAGATATAACCTTTCCTTTCATTTCCTTCCAAAAGGTACTATATTTCCTACTTTATGGCAGAAGCACCTAATCCGTAATATATCACCATTAATTTATTGTTTTCATCATTTTATGCATTTTTATTGGTTCATTTAGCACGTCTTGGATCACCGCAATTATTTTGGTCAATAGTTTTAACCTAATAATCAGTTTGTAAGCTGTTTTAAACAAATCAGTTGCGTCGCTTTTGTTCTTTTAAGTTTGCTTGTTTATTTATTTAACGTCAGTTTATGCTACTGTGGCTAATAAGACGATGAAGAAGTGGGAGTCCTAAATTTTACCTATCCAGGTTTTATTAGGATGGGGGTCTTTAACGAGTACCTGACATCGCACAGGCTCGGGACCACCTTTTAACGTGAAGGACGGCGTAACTAAGGATTTTTTATTCCCATTAAAAAATCCTAGGACCACCTGCGGGTTTGAACCCGTGATCTTTGGCATATGATGCTGTTACGCTAACCACCCAGCTACAAGTGATCCCGTTCTTTTAGGTTGTCAATTAAATTAAGTTTTTTCATGATATTCCTTCTTGCAGCAACATAAATTTGGTTTAATATTTTTCAGACACTAACATTTTAATAGAATAATGGTATTTGATACAGCAAATAGTTGGAATTAGCATTCCACGAACTTGCTAAAAATGTGAAGAAAATCCCTGCCTGATATAACTTAGTGGTCGATTTTTTGTGTAAAATAAAAGCTCAAAAGTTATTATTTATCAGTATCTATGGTTGAATATTGTTTACACGTCGTTAATAATATAGATAAATTTGCTAAATTCACACAAATAGTAAATACAAGTTCAAAACAAACTTCATAATTACATACTTTCTTATTTTAGTGCCATAAATAGATAAATTGTCCTTTGAATATTCACTTTCTATATGAATAATAGATAATCAATGTAATTAACCAACAAAGAAAGATATTTCTCAGAGGGAGAATAAGGAAATATACATAACTTAGTAATTAACGATATAAAGACTTTAGTTATCGGTAATATTGTATAAGGAAGGTTAATAGTGACTGTTACTAACTTATCTCACGTTATATTCTTCCAAAAAGTACTATATTCCTTTTAATTCTTTCTAAAAAGTATTATATCCATGTTTCGTTCCAAAAAGTACTATATCCATATTATATTGTTTAAAATCATCGGAAAAGTGCAATAATTTGGAAAAATGAGTTGGCAACACACTTAAAAATCAACTTTATATTTTAATAAAAAAAGAATCACGTAAATTGGTCCAGTAATAAATAAATGACAGATTTTTGCGTTTCCTGTAAAATTTTCTAAAGTGAATATAGTACCTTTTGGAAATCAATGTCTCAATTGTTTTACCATGTCTGTTTTTCTTTAATTACATACTTTTAGCTCAGAGACCTTCAATATATTTCACTTTTATGTAGATAGTACATAATAATGTAGCAGACGTTTATATTTAATAATCACCTCACAGTTGTTTTACCTGAACTTTCATTTTTAGGGAGCCAGTTTGGGAATTCCCCTAGACTTACCACACCATGGAATGAATATGAAGATTTGAAGACAGTGTAAAAAGAAAAAGTGTTGAACATTTTGGAAACTTGAAAAGTTTGGTACAACTTTTTTTTACCTGTGTTGCACAATATTTGTACTTGTTTTTGAATTATTATGACTGCCGAGATAAATTATAGTAATTAAAGTCTTTTTCTACTTCTTCACTAAAATTGAAAGTGAATGTAAAATTGTATGTACATATTAATATTAATTGTTAAGACTTAGGTAAATTTATTATTTACGAACTTCTGTTTTCTAAATTTTGTTATACTATTAGCGATTCAGGTGAGGTATGATATGGAAAAAACGGATGAACTATATGCCATAGACTATATAAAACTGATAATGATTCATTTTCAGTATTATTCAAGGTTTAAAAATTGTTTTTTCCCATGAAAAAATATTTGTAGAAACTATCATTTGATTGTTATGCTCAGCAATTTTTTAGATGGGTAAATCAATTTATGAAAAAAAAAATATTGTTAAGGTTAATTACTTAGTCATCCTTTTTGTCAATTCAGACATCTTTATGAGTGATAAAGATGTCACATAAGCAGTGGCTGGTGGTTTTACTTTAACAAAGGAAGGACCACTGAAAAAAATAAATAAAATATTTAGCCTTATTTTATTTATTAATTTACTGTTCATTTTAATCTTACTTATTTATTACTTACTTGTTATTAAATGGCCAATCAGTTTTCTTTACTCATCACTTGATAATCATGAATTTTCTATTTATATAAGATAATGGTATGGAACAAAGTAAAAAATTGTTTTATTAGAGTATGGTTTGCTAAACATTTCTCCCATCTCTCTGGTAAAGTGTAGACAAGCATCTAAAACCTGTGAAAAATTGTCGCTCTCACAAATGGTATCTGACACTTATTTTGGTAACTAGGTGCTCCGAACTAACCCCCTTTTTAAATAAAGGCCACACTACACAGTGTGAGAAGAGGCAAGTGAAAATTAATGAAATTTTGTAGGAAAGAAGAGTATGTTCATTAAAGTATATTATGTTGAGAATGTATGTTTTTTTTTTTATTATTGTTTCATTTAACTGTAAAATATCATCACCTTGTGCAGATATATCATCTTGAAGTATGTCATCGTAATCTGAATGTGACTGTATACTGTGTGTGTGTAAGTTGGTGGTACACATGGCACAGCTTTTTGATGGACCTACCATTTTTATCTAGGAAATTAAACATTTAGGAATGAGCTTTATAGTTGTTTCACAAAGATAACCTCAGTTTCTCTCCCAAATAAACAAACAATTTTACTCATGTTTTAATTAGTACTGAAATATACATTGTGCGTAATTGAAGGAGCGGCGTGGTCTAGTGGGTAGAGCGCTAGTCTACTGTGCTCCGGGTCCTGGGTTCGAATCCCGGCTGTGGCGGAATATTATTTATTCTGTTATTTCAGCCGGGGGGCGATCCTGAGGTATGCAGACCCTCCTGGGGTACACCCAGCCTCTATAAGTGGGTACCCAAAAATGGGGAAAACCCCCTGGCAGCTGAGCGTGATCTCACGTCATTGCACGGCCGTTGGCCTAGAAACAGTACGAGTCTCTACATTTACTGAACCCAAAACTCTTCATGGGTTGTAGTGGTACAGGTTTTTTTTTTAATTTATTTAAATATATATATATATATATATATATATATATATATATATATATATATTGCTTGTTTATTTATTTAACTTCACTTTAAGCTACTGTGGCTAATCGAATGATGCTACAGTGGGAGTCCTAAATTTTGCCCATCCAGGTTTTATTATGATAGGGATCTTTAACGAGTACCTGAAATCGCACAGGCTCAGGACCTCCTTTTAATGTCCCCTTTCGAAGGACGGCATAACTAAGGATTTTTTAATTCCATTAAAAAATCCTGGGACCACCTGCGGGTTTGAACCCGTGACCTGAAATCTATATTATTAAAATGAATTTAATTTTGGAATGTCATATTTCTATGCTTATATGATCAAGATATTCTTTTTGATTTCTCTATACTACAATTTAAATATTGACAGTAAGATCATCATGATTTTGCTTTGTATGTTTAAATGTTTTCATGCAAAGTAATGTTTTAATAATATTTACAAATATCGATATTTTAGAGTCAAGTGAATTAAGATATTCATGATATTAACTTCATATACAGTAAGAGGTAAGCTCTAAGGTATAGTTTATCTACAATGTCTTTATTCATTCATTTTATACTGATTTTAATTTAATTAATTACTAAAGAAAAGTATTATAAAAATCGATATTTTTGTGTTGATTTACTCTGATATTGATAACGTTCATGGAAATTGATATCGTTATCCTATCTGTAATAGAAAGGTTTAAAGTTTAAGGTCTAGAGCATGTTGGTGATGTTACCATGGTTACAAAAACAAAAGCTTTTACCCCTGCCAGACATCGCATAATGAGCCTAAAGAAGTTTTCACTTTAAAAAATAAATAAATAAATTATGAAGTTTTATAAAAATATGGTAATTGAATATTTACAAATTGAAAGCATGTAAGAGTGTATAAAAATTTACTATCACTAAATCTCACGAATTTTCATCTACCAGTACTCTCACAGTTACTAGCCTTAAAAAGGGAGCTTGGACCATCTAGTTGCCAAAAGAGGTTCTAGTAGATGCCGCTGAGATCAACAATTTTTCACAGGTTTTAGACGCTAGTAAATGCAGATAAACTGCCTTCACAGATAACAGTCAGAAGTCAGAAGGGGCCAAGTTTGGTATATATGGTTGGTGTTCCAAGAGTTGTGTGCAAGAGTTTCTAGCCAAGTGCAGAAATAGTCTCTGACCACCTTTGCTGTATATGATAGATTGTCCTTGTCAACCCATGATGTTCTGAATTTTGAGTTTTCAAAATATATCCATTTTTCATCTCAGTCTAGATCCATTTTTTTAAATACAATTTTTTTTTTTTTTTTTAATTCTCTTACCATTCCTGGTTACTCCAACATTGGCTAAGGGGCATTACAGTACCTGCAATACTAAACAGTTGTGTGGGTTTAATGGATTTAAAATAAGGACATGATCAAATGCTACTAACAAGGAGAGAATCCCAAATGTGCTTCACCGATTTTGATGAATTTATTTTAGGTAAAATTAGACATGAAACCATTAATTAGACTCTGCAAAATATTAGAGGCCAGCGTTCTCTGGGAGTCGCGTAAAAAAAATTGGAAAGTTTGCACACAAAAAACACATTTTATTTAATATCTCTGGTTCTATTGTAGGTAGAAAAATAAGATTAGGCTCAAAATAACTCTATTTCAAAGCGAAATAATTTTAAAAAATGAGCCATTAAAATAATTAAGTTTTATGCTTGGTAATAACAAAAATATAAATAATCTCATCAAAACATTACTTTTAGTAAGGTTTCTTAAAAACTGCTCGGATTAAGATTTCTTTTTAAAAGTAAATTTTTGAGAAACCTTATTAAAAGTACTGTTTTGACAAGATTATTTATATTTTTATTAGGTGTAGATTCTTTAAGGTAAATATATAAAGCAATAAAAATATAGATAATCTCGTCAAAACAGTACTTTTAATACTCACACTTGAAAATAAATCTTAATCTGTGCAATGTTTTTAAGAAACCTTATTAAAAGTACTGTTTTGACGAGATTATTTATATTTTTATAGCTTTTACAAGTATAAAACTAAATTAGTCCGGGTGGCGGTCATTAAATGAAACAACAATAAATAGTTGAAACTATTTAGTTGTTTCATTTAATGACCGCCACCCGGACTAATTCCTTCCAGTAATTCTCAACGGTCAACTAATTACATCCACAACTATAAAACTAAATATTTTACTGGCTTATTTTTTTAATTATATCGCTTTGTAATAGGGTAATTTTGACACCAAACTTATTTTTCTACCTTCACTAGAACTAGAGTATTAATTAAAATGTGTTTTAACATGCAAACTTTCCGATTTTTTCACTTGACTCCTGGTGAGCTTTGGCCCCTAATATTTTGCAGAGTCTAATGTTCTAATGTATAGTTTTTACCTAAAATATTTTCATCAAATTCGGCAAGACACAGTTTATTTGGCATCTTCTCCTTGTAAATAACGGTGTGTTAACAGATTTCCAATCCTTGACATATCAAGCTTACATTGGCTTGGCTTGCATATGGTTGCTTATGTATAAAGTGTTGAAACTACAGATTTGTTTATTTATGGAAATTATATAAATATTTAAAAAAATTTCTTTTAATTTTTTTGGCCTTATATAAATTTGAAATCAGATGATAGTTTTTATAAATCTTTTTGTTGACAATAAAAGGTAGAAATAGTCTAGAAACTATTACTAATGTGACCTGGATCATCTTATTAATATTGAAAGTAATTTTTACACTTAAAAAAAAAAATTAAAATCTGATTTGATCATGTCAGATCTAAAAAACAAAAAGATTAAAATAACTTTTACAATTTTAATCTTAGTTCCTCTAGAATCTGCATTTTTCTTAATAAATCCCATGTCAAATTATTTACATTAATTTAATTTACTTACTTACTTTCCATGCTGAAATCCTATTTTCTTTTGTGATTACCTAGATTTGATTGAAACAATATAATTTATTTATCTCTTATTGGGACTTGATAATTTTGTGATTTTTGTGCATCGTAGATTTCACTAATGCATTTTATGTAAAAAGTTTTAACAACTAGAAAAATATGAGTAAAACAAACAATAGATGTCATAATTTACTTGTGTTGTTACTGCATTAAAATTGTTAAATTTTTTTATAAATAAAAATTCAAAACATTTGAATTTATGGAAATAATTATTTAATAAATTACCTAACTGGAATGCAGTTTAACTATCAATACTTCACACTTGAGGCAGCGCCTTTACACATAGAAGAACCAAATTTAAATAGGTCATGAAATTAGATAACAAACTTCTTGTTGCTTTAATTTCTCAGATTATTACTAGTATTTCTTTTTTAATTGGTCATTGTAGTTAAATTTTCCATTGATTGAAATTGAGGATTAAAATCGCTAATAATAATGCATATTTTTTTCTGATTTACTGTTATTAATTAAAACCTTCATGCTAATGAGCACATAAATATTTTAAAATATGTTAAAACATTGCATTTACATATTAAATATACAATTACATACATTTCTCCGAGCAGATGGTTTCAATTAGCTTGTAAGGAGTGAAAATTCATCATTGTAAATGATTTTAGGGATAAGTGATAAAATTTAGGTATTAAAAATTAGATTCTTTTCATCAGTACAAAAAGTTTAGAAAATAATGTATCAAAGAATTACAATCTAGATTTTATTGAATAAGAAAGTTTATATTTAATAATTAGTATTAAAGACTGTTTCTGGTTCTAAAATAAATCTAGAATCCCTAAAAACATTTTCAGTGATTTATAGTTCATTTTAGGAAAAATAGAATTGGAAGGCTTGAATAGAAATGGTCTTGGTAGACAAGGATTATTTACTTTTAATTTATTAAATAAATTTTCCTTTCTTATGAATTGTGATAATTTTGTGAATAATATTATTAGAATTAAAATTTAAAACTGAAAATTATTGAAAATGTATCACATTTTAAAATATATAATAGTTAATATAAATAGTTTATAAACCTTCGCCAGAACTAGAAGATTTTATATTTCATGGACGGATGAAATAAAATTATGTTACATAATTCCAGAATTGTTGAATATTTTCAATATAGCAATCACCAAATTTTTTACTGTGTATCACATATAACTGTCTAACCTGAGTCACTTTAGTGAGATTATTAATAAAGAAAAAGCAATATTAAATTACAAATATGTGGAATCTTGGCACTTTTTCCATTAGTAATGACAATTATTTCATAGAGACAACTTAATTTTTCAATTTTAAAATAGAACAGAATAGAGAAAAATTTATATAAAAGCTGCACAAAACAATTGTGAATTGTTAAAGCTAATATTATATTTGTTTGTTTGTTTATTCATTTAATGTCACTTTACGCTACTGTGGCTAATCGGATGATGCTACAGTGGGAGTCCTAAATTTTGCCTATCCAGGTTTTATTAGGATAGAGATCTTTAACGAGTACCTGACATTGCACAGGCTCGGGACCACCTTTTAACGTCCCTCTGAAGGACGGCATAACTAAGGATTTTTTACTCACATTAAAAAATCCTAGGACCACCTGCGAGTTTGAACCCGTGACCATTGACATAGGAGGCTGTTATGCTAACCATCCAGCTACAAGTGATCCCTAATATTATATTTATTAAGGAACAAATTTATTTAAATTAAAAAACCTTAAACAATGTAAGGGAGAATCTTGGTGTGCAGCTTAGCTTATACTTAAGGAGGGGAAACCATGTCCTAATCACATAACTTCAGACAGCTATCATTTCAAATATACCTTTAATATAGAAGAGAAAAAACTAAAATAGACCAAAATAATTGTTAATATAGATCTGAAAATTCTAAATACAAAGCTTGTAGTTTTAAAATCTGGGTAAAGAAATAAGACAGTCAATATTTCACCCGTCTGGCAACCTCTCATCCTAATTGTCACCATAAATGTTATTTGTTTCGGCCTGTCCTGAGCATTCTTCTCTCTAACATCGTCTGATTTAGTTAGTTTAGGATCTATAGCTTTGTTTTTGAAAACTTTCATTAAATATTAATTAATATACCATATTGATTTTGATTTTATTTTTTAACATGTGTTTTGTTTTACATTATTTCAATACCATGTACTAATTCATAAGCTTATTTTGATTTAAATAACAATAATATCCTTAGACGAAATACTAAAAGGTTTATAATATATAATTTTAAGAAATTAATTAATTTTTGTTATAGTATAACAAAAAATAAACCTCTGAGGTGAGTGGTTATAAATTGTAATTTTGAAAAATAGGTAGAAATGAAAATATAAAATACATTTAATAACAGGATATGTCTTGATTGTCTGATACAGTAAAATTGTTGTTATCAAATTTGTAATGGAAAATTATTTTATCATCTCATATTGATTAATGTTTGTAAATATGAAATGTATATAGTGATAAAAATAATTTGTTCAGTAATAAAACAGTTGGTGGTAAGACAATTTCAAACATTACCCAAGTTTAGATTTCTTTGTCTTGGGTTCTGTTCACTTGTGTGCGACCACTGTTGAAACACAAGGTCTTGGTTTTTATTTTTGTAATAACCTTCAATCCACTTAAACCTTCTATAAATATTAACCTTTTAGCGTCCGTTGACTAAAGAAAAAAATATTATTGATTTTATTTGCATTTTCATTTCTGTTACAGTAAATTTTTAATCTTATTTGCTAGTGTTAAGAATAATAATAATAATATTGTGTTTACAATATAATGCACAGCAACACTTTATTCAGATTGTACATGTACTATTGATATTATGTATGTAAGCAGGGCATGGCTCGCTGAGACTACTTTATTAGTCCATGGACACTAAAGGGTTAATGTAGATTGATTAGTTTAATGGAGAAAAAAACATATTAGGAGTAAACATTACATTACACTTTTATATAAGAAGTAACATGGTTCTATGGATAGGGCACTAGACTACTGTTCTTCTGGTCTCAAATACAAACCGAGCTGTACTGTAGGATAATTATTTATTATTAGTTATTTCAGCTTCTGTAGAATGGGTATCCAAAGTTAAAGAAAATCATTCTAGCAGAGCTTTATCAAGGTGGTCTGTCCACCTCCTTGTACGGGTGCTGGCCATGAAACATTACAATTCCGTAGATGTACTAAACCCAAAAATATTCATGGGTTGTAAATGTACAAGGTTTTTTCCTGCCTATAATATTCAAAAATTGTAGAAATATAATACACATTTCTTCATTAGTATTTCAATTAAGAAAAAATAATTGCTAAATAGTGACTTAAAAACTGAAGACATATAGGTTAATACAGTGCACACCCCTTGAGGGTCAGCATACGATGTCCATGGGATCAGCTGTCATTAGGAAATTCTTTTAATGAGAAATATTGGTGAAGCTCTGGCTTATAAAAAGGATCACCTAATGATAGTTGATTTTTTTATACCCTGTATGCCAGAAATGGCCAGGTAGTGGGACAAAAAAAACAAATGTTGACTTCTTTATAAGTAGTTAAATAAGTACTGATATGGTTTTACTCGTTTAAAAACATGGGTTAAACTAAGAGATGCCATGGTTAATTATTTTATATAATTACCCAAACTTATTTAATTTGTTAAATTAATGAAATTGGAATCATCTCCAAAGAGCTATATGTTATCCAAATTACTGAGATACATTGAAGAATAAAATAAACTGTTTATTTAGAGCAAGATTATACACAATTATATCAAAGGACTATATACAATTTTCTTGGATAAAAATGAATTGAATGGGGGCTATCCCTGCTTTGGGAGTAAAGGGGTGTATTTTTTGCATACACCTTTTATGGAACCTTTTGGCTGTAGCACGGAAACTATTTTATTTTATATAATTCAAAAATTGGCATTTTTAATACATTGCAGTACCTATTTTACATTTCAAAATTTTGAGTAATTCACCGAGTACAATGATTTGCAGATTATATTAGTTTCTAGATTGCTTGGGTCTCATGATCTATGTTCCGGGTCTAGTTGAATCTTAATGGTAATTTCTTTTAAAAGCTGGTTGTGTTGGTTATATGTATATTCGATGAGTGGCATTATTTTGAGGTATCATCATTAGGGAGTCCATGCCATTGTACTAATTGGAGGAAGGGTTCTGTGAAAAAAGTTTCTTGAGAACCATTGGGTTTATATATTCCGTATCATTCCCTTTTTAATTGTTACGTCAATAATCTCCCTAATTCAATAGTCCACTGTTCCCACCATCTATGCGCAAATGATTTCCAAATTTACTTATCCTTCCCTCCTTCAGAGTTATCAACAGCATTGGCCGCTATCCAGGAAGACCTAGATAGGATTAATGTCTGGGAAAACCTGAATAAGCTCAGACACTATGGAACTTAGGCTATTGTGGTTGGTTCCTGTCACCTCCTGAGTTCTAATGCTACATTTCCTACCTTATTCCTCAACGATCACCCTATTGTTTTCAATTTCTCTGTTAAAAACCTAGGAATCACTATTGACCAAACCCTATCATGGAAACCTCATATTGCTCATGTTTCCTTAAGAGCTTGAAGTTTTGCCATCGCACCAATCACCTTCTTCCATGAGTAAGCTCCTCATTTCCTACATCCAGAGTCTCTCTCAATTTAAACCTTAGTCCACTTGCTGGTTACAAGAAAGCACCACTCCTACCTTCATATCCCATCCCATAGCCTACTTCCATCAAACCTCTCTTGCCCTTTCCACTGCATTCTGGAATTGCATTCCTTCCGATATATACCGTGCTACTTTCTTATCCACATCTAAATATCTGCTTTTCCAACCCCTATTATCCAAAACAGATGCTAGTTGATTTTAAATTTTTAATTACATTTGAAAGTACTCAATCATGATAATGACTGAATATCTTGCTTCTTTTTCTTTTTTACAAAATTTGTTTTATTTTAACTTCTAATTCTAACGTTGTATGTATTTACTTATTTTTTTATAAATTTCTTTCTCTCCCTCCTTTACCTATGCAAATAATTAACTTTGTAAATAATTAAATCTATTTAATGTATTCTGGCCAGATATTTTATATTTATTTGTAATATTTATTTTATTCTCAAAAGACTTAGTCTCAAAATAAAATAAATTTTTATTCTATTCTATTACAGATTAATTAATCCAATATTTGAAGTTTCCTGCTTTAAATAGAACCCCTAAAAGTTAAACTACAAGTATTGGAGGTACCTTTCGCTAATAAGCTTCTACAACAACTGCAATTTATATAATTAATTTAAACATTCTTCAAGGTAGCTACAATAAGTCTTTTAACATTTATAATTTTAAATGAATTCATATCTTTGTTTTAAATCAAAGAAGTATAAAAACTTTATACTATCAAAAATTGTAAATAAAACCTTGGCCATAAAATTAATTGCTCATGTTTTGGGAAACCTGTATGGTTCAATTTTTTGTTTTTAATTAGTGTTATATAAAACAATTGAAAAAATATGTTACAAAAAAATGTTATTTTTGTATTTATAATTCAAAAAAATAATTATAAATATAATTTTTTTGCTTAAAAAAATAGGGAACTATGGTTTTATTAAATATTTTTGTATTATGCTTATAATGTAATGTAGAGCTGACTTATCTTTAATTGGTGACAAGATAAACTGCCGTATATAAGATATGGCTAAATCACATGGGTTGGAATGTAAGTTGGTGATGAACAAGACATAGTTACTGAAACTATAAACGATTTACTTTGGACAGATCATTTCGCACAGTTTGAGCTTCTGTGTATTGAGAAGAGCCTTCGAGGAGCTGGTAGCCTGAAGAATGCAGCATGAAGGGATCTACTCCAAGCGAGCATCGGAGCACTTGAGGGCTCTCAGTGAACACTTCTAACCAAAGAGATGTGGAAACTGGACCTTTGAGAAGGTTAAGGCAGAAGCAGATCTTCTGATCAAGCCTACAGGAACTATATTTTGGGTCAATTCAAATTTGGAAGAGCACAGCTAAAACAAGGTGTGCTATTCATTCAATATTTTAATAGGATGATGAAAGCACTTTCCTGAAAATGTAATTATGGCAAGGGTATGGACAATCGATTGATGGATCGTTTTGTTGTGGGAGTTAATTTGCCCAAATGAGGCTGAGATAAGGAAGAGATGTCTAGATGGGAATGATGATGAGGGGTAAGTCTATCATCAGTCTTGATTCTGTCATATTATTTAGTATTAATATACTGTAATATTGTAATATACACATTTTTTTTATAATTATAATATTTATTTATTTATTATTTGATCATTGTGTTAGGCAGGCTAACAATAGAATAGAAAGTAAATTTAAATAACAGCTTCTATTTGGTTGTTTGTTAACAAAATAGCATCCATTTTGGATGCTAAGAAAAAAGGTC
Organism: Piezodorus guildinii; assembly: GCA_023052935.1. Lineage (NCBI taxonomy): Eukaryota > Metazoa > Arthropoda > Insecta > Hemiptera > Pentatomidae > Piezodorus > Piezodorus guildinii. The sequence continues at coordinate 76,028,767 of CM041298.1, read as the reverse complement.
CCTGGGAGGTACCTACCAGGTAAGAGTACAGGTTAAAAGGGTTTAGTTTCAGTGGGAACTTGTAAGGGTGAGGAGCTGTTGTATGAATATGAAGAGGGATCTTGATTAGCTGCATATTGTTTGTATTATTTTTGTAAGTTATTATTATGATTAAAAAGTTATATAAAAGATTATGTGCCTGATTGTCAAGAACCCATACCATACCCTTAGAGTAAAATAAATTTTAATGAAGTAAATATTGTGTGAATTGATTTTTTCTTAAAAGAATATTTTTAAAAAATAAGCATATTATAATATATTATGTAATAATTAATTATATTATTGTGTATTAATATAATATATGAATTATATTATTATGTATTAATATAATACTTGGTTCATTCATTTAACATCACATTACGCTGCTGTGGCTAATTGGACAATGCTATTGTGGGAATCCTAAATTTTTCTTCTCCAGGTTAATTAGGATAGGGATCATTAACAAGTACCAAGCATCATACAGACTCAAGATCAATTTTTTACGCCCTCTCCAAAGGATGGCATAACCAAGGATATTTTTCCTCACATTAAAAAATCCTAGGCCACCTATCAGGTTTGAAACCGCAACCTTGGGCATAGAAGGCTTTTATGCTAGCCACTAGACCACTGTTGACCCCTATTAATATCTTAATAACAATATAATATATTAATTATATTGTTATATATTAATAGGGAGCAGCGTGGTCTAGTGGATAAAGCACTAGTCTACTGTTCTTTAGATCCCGAGATCGAATCCCGGCTGTGACAAAAATTATTTGTTGTTATTTCAGCTGTGGATTAACCTGGGGTATGGAGACCTTCCTAGAGCAAACCCAGCCTCTAAAAAGTGGGCACCATAAATTAGAGAAAATCCAAGTGGCTGAGGGTGCTCTTGGCTTAGCCACTTCCTAGCACAACGTTGGCCCTGAAACAGAACGAATCTCTATATGTACTGAATCCAAGACCATCCATGGGTTGTCAAGGTACAGGTTTTTTTTCTCTTTTTTCTTATTTATTAATATAGTATATTATTTATAGTAATAATTAAGATTAAGATTTTTAAATTCTAAACTGCCCTCCTTAATATGATTTTTCATTTAGTAATTTAAGTACTCAGTTATGTCCATGTTTTCAGCATGCACAGCTCTTTTAGAATTAATATTGATCTATACATTTTACAAATGGCCATTTTCTCTGTACCTAATTGATTATTAATTAGGAATAGATATGTTATCATAAAAGTTAACAACTCATTTCAATTTAGTTCTTTTTTTTTCTTTTTTTTATTTATTTTAATATAAAAATGTGATAACATATGAAGCTATAAATACTTTCTATATACACACCACCATCTGAAATTCCTATTAATAAATAGAATCTTGGCAATGTATAAATTAATTAATTCTGATTTACATATTGTATGCCAAGATGATGTTATTTGAGGCACAGAAGTTCACAAAGACTTGGAAATTCGCCACACTTTGTTCTTACACAAAGCAATTTATAGTACTAAACATTATTTTATGAGTGATATAAGATATTACAGGACAAAAAACGAAAAGTACAAACTATTGTTTTGAATAATCTAAACAAAATAAAAAAACAATGTTTAAATCATTAAAAGTAGATAAGTATTGCATTTAAAAGGATATTTTGTTCGTTTAATATGACATAAATGAAAATACAAAAAATATTGGTTATCTACACGCATTTTTCTGTACATGCAAGAAGCTGTAATAAGTCCATTGCCAAAGCAATTATTTAGCTCAAGCTAGAAATACTTATTGGGCAGTAACAATATATTTCCTAATATCAATACAACAGGTAATGCATGAGATTAAGGAATTTCTTTTTTTTTATAATCACAAACCTTGTTATTCACAGCACATTTAAACAGTAACAACTTTTCACATTACAAAAAGTAATAAAGGCCATTAGAAACTTTGAAAATTATGAATACAGAATAAATATGCGTTGCAAACGTTTGATATTAGGAGAACACATTAAGCGTCTTTATAAATTCGAAGTTCCCTCAGAGTAATGCTGAGTGCCTGGAGGAGCCCTGTATCCTGGATATGTCGAGTTGAGAGCGTGCTGTGCGAAGAAGGAAGTGTAATCCTTCTTTACCTTCCTTGGCCTGAAGGCCGGCCCCTTTGCAAGAGCCACCCTGGCTTCGTTCTCGGCTGCCGTCTGCTGCTTCACGCTCTCTGGCGGCCACTTCTGGTCCCCCCTCATCCTGGCGCCTCCTTGGACTGAAGCCACCGGTGGCTGAGCTTGGTACACTGGAGCTGGCTCTTGGTTCACTGGAGGGGCTGGTCTTAAAGTAACGGTTGTTTTAGGCGGCTCAAAATGGACTGGATGATAATTCGGTTGATCAATTTGTCGCCTTGCTAGCTGTGGACTGTCTGGTGCCTGTCTGATTGGTGGTGTTGCCTGCCTAGGAGCTGATGTAGGTCCCTTTAACATCAAAGAAAATAATTAAAATAATAACTTTTATTTATATTTATATAAATTTATTAAATTAATTAAATATATTAATGAGATGGTTCAGGTGGCATTTAAAAAACATTACAAAATAGTGAAAACATATTTAGTAGCTAACGTTTTGACCCATGGTGCAGGTATTCACAAGGGCTACTTCGTTGAAGTAAGAAAGAAGAATGTAACTCTCTGGGTCATTTAGCTTCCTTACCTATACAATAAGCCCTTAAGAAGATGTACAACATGGGTTGGAATAATCGTTAATAAATAGTTTTTTGCTACTTTCTAATATTTTTTTATCATCATTCGAACCATCTCAACCTTCATATTTATTACACCATCAACTATTTAATATATTTTAAAATATCCAGTAGATACAAAACCAGTTGCATAAACATACTCAGTTCATAGATAACCATTATACATATTTCACATATAATATATAGCTATATCCTGCGGATTCGCTCACAACTATTTCATTTTTTTTTTATAAAGTATATAATTATTTAAATATTATGTTAGGCAGACTAAAAATCAGATGAAGAGTAAAATTAAAATTGAAATTAACAACTCTAATGGGATGATTGTTTTCAAATATAGTATCCATTTTGGATGCTAGGGTGGTAAAATCTTAGCAGGTAACAAAAAAGGGAAGCTAGAAAAAAAGCTGTCTGAGTCCAAGGGTTTGGACTTGAAAGGAGGAGGATCATCGAATCATTGTTAGCCTGAACATGTATTATTTTTTTAATTTATAATTAAAATTAAAACTTTAATAAAAAATTGTGCCTGATTGCCAAAAGCCCATACCCTGAGAGTAAATGAATTTTAATTAAGTAAATATTGTGTAAATTATTTTTTTCTTAAAAGAATATTTAAAAATAAGTATATTATAATATATCAGTCAAACAGCTACTCCTTTCGCTATTTTTATTTATAAAGAATAAAGTGTAGTTATTATATGTGAGATCTTAGTATTATTCTGTCAAATTTACGAACATATAACGGTATAAGTAGGCAAACTCATAATTACTCAAAACGTTATAACTTTTAAACATAATCGTTGGTAGAAATAATCGGGAGTCTGTCTTTTAAATTATTTTAATTTTGCCGACGTTTTGGCTCAAGCATATGAGCCATCATCAGAGCATCAGTGAGCAATGCTAAGCATAAAATGAGGAAAAACCAAAAAAATAAAAAATAATGGGGGATCTACTTGTAGCGGGGTTGCTAGCATAACAGCATCCTATGCCAAAGGTCATGGGTTCAAAACCACAGGTGGTCCTAGGATTTTTTAATGGGAGTTAAAAATCCTCAGTTATTCCGTCCTTCGGAGTGGACGTTAAAAGGTGGTCCCGAGCCTGTGCGATGCCAGGTACTCGTTAAAGATCCCTTTCCTAATAAAACCTGGATAGGCAAAATTTAGGACTCCCACTGTAGCATCATCCGATTAGTCACAGAAGCATAAAGAGACGTTAAATAAATAAACAAATACATAAACAAAAAAATAATAATAGTTACTGTTCTTCAATATAATCTTTTTCTGAATGGATAGATTTTTTTTGCTTTTCCTCAATTTATGCTTGTCCATGGCTCACTGATGCCCTGATGATGGCTCACATGCATGAGCCCAAACGTCGGCAAAATTTAAATTTAAACTACTGACTCCCAATTATATCTACCTTTGATAATTCCAACAGCCAACCATACATTCTCAATATAGTTTAAACATAATCGTTGTATACCATCACAAATCATTTTCAGCATAAAAGTGAATAAATCCCATTCATGGGTGGAGCTATAAAAATAAAATAACACATTGTTTTTTAGAAATAAACTATGCTTGTTAATGTTCTTATAATAATAATAGGCTTACCGAACACGAAGGTTCGATGCCGATACCACCAAATTCTGTCTACACAGACTCGTCCAATGTTCACCGTTCAAGCCCAAGCTCCTGAGATCAGCCTTAACGCAATCCTCCCATCGACGCTTCAGCCTACCTTTCGGATGTCTACCAGTCGGATCAGGGAATACCAACTTTCTCGGAATCCGCTCCTCATCGAGCCCAACAACTTTACTCGCCCATTTGAGTCTCCGCGATGCTATCAACTCCATTATATTCACAGGATACAAGTTCCGCAATTCCGCATTGTGCAACCTTCTAAACTCCCCAGTGGCCTCATCTGACGTGTGACGTAGGTTCGAACGCCCTACTCACATATTTTAGTTCACAAAATACCACAAACAGTCATGGATCCCTTGTTAATGTTCTTATTAGTTTAAAATATTTTTTTTAATACAATAACAATTGAACGTATTTCCATGGGAACCTTCACACACAACACAAATAATGAGCAGAATATGCTAAAATAAAATATATTTATATATTAAATATATACACGTCAGATTAAGAAGATTTTGCTTTCATATGTCTAGGAATTGTATTATCTTTCAAATGAGTTCTTATGATTTGTAAGGGAAGATACAGTTTTAGGGTTATTCAAAAATCAATTTTGTAATAAGTTTTGGATTTTTTTGTTTTTTTCAAACACCTCAACGATAAGCCCTAATAAAGACCCGCAACATGGGTTGAAACAATAGTTAATATTTCTAATATTTGTTTATCCCCATTCGAACCATCTCTACCTTAATATATTACATATTTATTACACAGTCAACTGTTTAATATGCTTTAAAATATTCAGAGTTTTGGCTATTTTGAAATTCTATTTTATGCTGATTCAATTGTATAATTAATACAATAAATTTTATTAATAGCAGCTACTGCAAAGATTGCTATTGCTGAAATAATGTAATTGCAAATAAATTTTGATTTCTAATGAATTCATATTTTTATTTATAAATGCCGTAAATAATCAGATAAAATAGGAGCACAAATGTTTTTGTTATTCTATGAGTTGATTTTTAAAAACATATTTTATGTTATGAACCCTACAAATCAGAAAAAATTAACTTAATTACTGTTGGTAATTAACTTAATAAAATTAACTTTAATTACTGTTGGTCTAATTTTCTCTTTATTATTGATTATATTATCAAGTAGAGTACAAAGTGACTTTAAATGATTAATGCAAATGCAAATGCAACTAGGATGAATTTAAAGAAATATGCATCTTATTAATGTTATAAATAGAAAGAAAAGAGTTCACGTGGTTAAAAATAAATCGAAAAATCCTTCAGAATACTGGAAATCGTTTTTTTTATTTCTTTTTGAAATAATGATTTCCCATATTTTCATTAGGCAGCAAAATAATTTGTCAAAATACAAATAAATAGTTTAAATGAGAAAAAACTGAGTTGGTATAGTCAAATAGGGTGGTCAGTGATATGGGTTTTTTTCTGCTCTAAATTTCTGAAATTTTTCTATTATAAAATAAATAACGGACAGGAACAAGTACAGTGTAATTTAAAAACTAGTGATATTCAGAAGTGTATCCTTGAAAATTATGAATTTTGGCTGGAGAACGAAACAAGGATATGATTGGTTTATAACTACTCTTAGTTTCTGAAATTTCCTCTCAGTACCAGAACATCATTGAAAACATAAAGGCCTATTGTGGAATCATATTGCTACTAATTCATAACAAAACTAGAGAGCCAATTGCCTAAAAGACTCTTTGAAAAGATAGGATTTTCATTTAATGAAATGTATATTCATCATGGATACTTAAATGAGTAAAAATCATTAATTCAAGTTTTCATTTATAAGCAAAACTTTTGTGAGATTAATTTGTGAAAAATAAACAGTGAAATATTTATGTAAAATTTATTATTGTAGTTTTTCTTTATTTCATTCTATATTCTTCCTTCTTAGATATAAATTGATAACATGATCTGATTTAATAAGAAATTATGATTGTTCAGTTTCAATATTTCAATAACTTTCTGCAATCCTGTATTTTACCTCATAACATGAATAAAAAACAAACTAATAAATTAATGAAAAATATTCCATGACATTATTCTGTATTTAACTAATATTTAAAGTTAGTTTAATACCAACATATTACGTGTCATTCCAGCTTGAAGGAAACCATTTTAGAAAAATATTTTGAAAAAAATTCCAATAATACCTAGGTATCATAATGTTAATTATATCTAATTTTTCTTTTATTGTTTAATAAGACTAAAATATTTTACTATTCTACATGTCAACTGTTATTGTTTAAAATTATTTATTTATCTCGGGCAATGAAACAAAAAGCTTAAGATCCAGAGGAATTTCTCCAGAGGGTTGAGACTCCTCTACGCTGAAACACTTTAAAAGGAAGGGAAAGAAGAAGAAATCATGTATTAGTAATTTTATAGGCCTCTATTAGAGTTGACTGTGCATGTCCAGGTATATTTATAATCTGAGTTAGAACGAGTCTATTATAAATATTGTTATTTAGGATAATTTTAACTTATTTTTTTTAATCTCATAAAATAATACAATAAAATTAGCTGCTATTCCGATTGTTATTTAAACAGATTAGTGTAGTCAAGAAATCGCTATAGTTATGATGATGTAAATTAGAGGCTTATTCTTACTCAATTAATAGCAGATTCAATATAAATAATGAATACATTTCAATTAATTTATCTAAATTGATCATTTTTTACATTAAAACTAAATCAGAAAACGTGTCATTCTAGCTTGAAGGAAACAATTTTAGAAAAATATAACTTGCATTACATATGTGGCACACATAATATAAAGAACAGCAGTATGAAAGGATGTAAAAAAAATGTGGTGTGCGCAACACACGACTTTCAATTACCTCTGTTATCAAAACCAATCGAAGAATTTTTAAATGAAAATAGAAATGAATTAAATAAATTTTACAAATTAAAAAAAATTCAACAAATTAATTAAATTGAATTTCGATTGGAACATGTGTTTTATTAAATAACCTATTATATTATTATCTACAACAATTAGTTAGCTTTTTTAGGTTTTCATGACTCTCCTTTAACTTTTAAAATTTTATTTATAGGATAATATATTTTCTAAAATCTTTAGCTCTTCAACGGTATATTATACATCTATATTACTGTTCTATGTTAAAAAACACAAAAATTCCATTAAAAAACAATTTTTTCTCTTTTCTCCTTTAGTTGGATATATAATTCATTCAAATTATATATTTATGCGTTATTTATCAATGCTAACAAGTTGATATGGTTAATTTTTTTAAATCTACAAAATTAAAGGTACTTTAAGGGAGGAAAATTTAAAATATCGGTATTTAAGCCCTGTCAGACTATTTCATTAAGAATGAAGCCTACGGGGTATTAAAAACCATTAAATTTTACATTGATGTAGCGAGTTTAATTAAAATTGTTAGATTCGTTTTGAGAAAATCATAAATAGGTACAAAATGCATTGTATAAAGTGCCTCTTCTGGTGAGCTGGCTTTGATGAAAAAGTTGCTGTAACATCTCGGGCGTATAGTTGTCTTAAATATGAAATTTCATTTTCATACGATTTTTGTTTTTGCGCAAGACTTACCTCACACGGGCACGCCTTTTTTGCGGGACTTTATTTTACAGAAATATATAGGTATATAACTTTGGAAAAATTTTAATAAGAATGTCATCCCTAAAACATGGAAATAATTTGTTTAAAAACAAGATAAAATGCGCCACGACTTTTAAGGAACCATATTGCCTTATGAATAACAGGTCTGAGAATATAATGGAATAATAGTAAATATAAGAACTGGACTTTTGGGATAAAAAGGGGTGAAGAAAAGTGAAAATAAGAAAAGAAAAACTGGATTCTGCGTCAGTGATTTACCTCAGTGAAGCACTACTAAGCTGTTCATCTTTCTGAAATTTTGCTTGTTCTATTTGGCATTTTACTGAAGTTTTCATAACTAAAGTTTCATGTTTCTTAAATTTCTTGCAGTCATTTTTCTTGTTTGATTAGTAGCTAAGATAATCCTTGGGCACTCAGTTCTTTGTGAACTTTCTTTTGTTTTATTTATTTTTTTGGTTCCATTTGACTCTCAGATTTTTTTTTTTTTTTTCTCAGATTCTCAGAAATTTCGTGTTCAATCAATTCAGTATAAACAAAAAGTGTTGTAATGAATAGTATTTATATTTGCTAATACCCCAAACACAAGTGGGACATTTTTTTTCTCTTACCACTCAACCACTAATCTATTCCTTGGCAAAGCAAACATGCAAATAGAGTACTTTGGCTCGTCTTGCATATGTTTGTATTTTTTAGTTATTTTTGTTTTTCTGAATCGGACAACACTTCGTAAATATCAATAGTTTTGTATTTTTAATTAAAATAGTTTAGACCGAAAGTTACAGCCAAAAATATTTCGGAAAAAACCCAGAAAAGTAGATATAATATGTTTTTTTCCTGTTTATTGTTTGTTTTTTAGAGTAGGTTATGGTCTGTTTCATTACTTCTCAAGACAATGCGACTTTTAGGACTTAATTATGGAGTGAGTGGAGCAACTCTGACTGTTAAGATCTAGAGGACGACCCAGTGTGGTTTTTAGGAATCAGTATAATCAGTGCGATTCTCAGGACTTTATGGAGGATTTAGTGTTTTTAATTTCGCTTACCTATATATGAAATATATACTTAGGGAAAGTATTGTGATCGTGAAAATTTTCGAACTCCAGTTTTCAACGGATATATAGCATTTCCAAGTCAATTGTAACCTTTTCCAAGTCAAATGTAACTTTTTCCAAGTCAAATGTAACCTTTTCCAAGTCAAATGTAACCCTTTCCATTTCAAATGTCACCTTTTCCATTTCAAATGTTACCTTTTCCAAGTCAAATGTCACCTTTTCCATTTCAAATGTTACCTTTTCCAAGTCAAATGTCACCTTTTTCTTCACTTCTAGCCTTAAATATTCCGTTTTATTTATTTATTTATTGAAAAATAATTAGTTTAATTAAAATTATGACATTTTTAATAATTTTGGCATATCATATCACTGTTTTTTTTAGATATTTGATATCAAGTTCTGTTTTTTACGAACTAATATTTAAAAAAATATTTATTTTTAAAATAGTTGTTGATTTTGAATTTTTAGAGGGGAGGGATGGTTTTTGGGAATAATTAATGTGTTTTCGGGTATTATAATTACGTTTTTCGAGATGTATTTTTTATCGCTCGCGTGCATATTAACTCGCATTTACTTTTAATGTTTTTTATTGATATAGGGATTAATTAATGTGTTTTCGGGTATTATAATTACGTTTTTCGAGATGTATTTTTTATCGCTCATGCGTATTTCTACTCGCATTTACTGTTAATGTTTTTTATTGATATAGGGATTAATTATTGTGCTTTCGGGTGGTTATGATTACGTTTTTCGAGCTGCATTTTTTATCGCTCATGCGTTTTTCAACTCGCATTAACTTTTAATGTTTTTTAATTGATATAGGGATGAATTATTGTGCATTCGGGTGGGTATGATTACGTTTTTCGAGCTGCATTTTTTATTGCTCATGCGTATTTCAACTCGCATTTACTGTTAATGTTTTTTATTGATATAGGGATTAATTATTGTGCTTTCGGGTGGTTATGATTACGTTTTTCGAGCTGCATTTTTTATCGCTCATGCGTTTTTCAACTCGCATTAACTTTTAATGTTTTTTAATTGATATAGGGATGAATTATTGTGCATTCGGGTGGGTATGATTACGTTTTTCGAGCTGCATTTTTTATTGCTCATGCGTATTTCAACTCGCATTTACTGTTAATGTTTTTTATTGATATAGGGATTAATTATTGTGCTTTTGGGTGGTTATGATTACGTTTTTCGAGCTGTATTTTTTATCGCTCATGCGCATTTCAACTTGCATTTACTGTTAATGTTTTTTATTGATATAGGGATGAATTATAGTGCATTCGGGTGGTTATGATTACGTTTTTCGATCTGTATTTTTTATCGCTCATGCGCATTTCAACTTGCACATACTTTTAATGTTTTTATTGATATAGGGATTAATTATTGTGCTTTCGGGTGGTTATGATTACGTTTTTCGAGCTGCATTTTTTATTGCTCATGCGTATTTCAACTCGCATTTACTGTTAATGTTTTTTATTGATATAGGGATTAATTATTGTGCTTTTGGGTGGTTATGATTACGTTTTTCGAGCTGTATTTTTTATCGCTCATGCGCATTTCAACTTGCATTTACTGTTAATGTTTTTTATTGATATAGGGATGAATTATAGTGCATTCGGGTGGTTATGATTACGTTTTTCGATCTGTATTTTTTATCGCTCATGCGCATTTCAACTTGCACATACTTTTAATGTTTTTATTGATATAGGGATTAATTATTGTGCTTTCGGGTGGTTATGATTAAGTTTTTGATTGATATTGGGATTGATTATTTTGTTTTTAGTTCTCATTATATCGTTGCTGGAATATACATAATTTAGCTTTATTTATTTATTTTTATTATTATTTTTTTTAATAAAAGGATTAGTTATAGTTCCTTTTCTAGCGTCCTTAGTAAGTTTTTTTAACTAAATATTTTATAATGGACCCACTTCCTCACTTGTTCTAACAATTATTTGATAATTTAATTGAATCGTTTATTCTATATTCGGGTGTTCTTGTAACATTATTTGAACCTTATTTGTTATCGCTTTTACTCAATTCAATTTACTGTTCCTATTTCATAAATATTTGATAGAGGGATCGTTTATAGTGTTTTGGGGAATACTAATAGAGTTTATGATATTTTTTTATTGAAGTGCACATTTTAACTTAAATAAAAAGTGATCTAGAACAATGCGCAATCGCGATGTAACATCCAGTTGATAAACGTAATGAGAACGTGCAAAAACACAATAAATAATTTATACTTCAAATTATAACATAATATCTACGGTATATAGAAATTTCCAAGCGCATAAAATGTTCAAAACACGTAATCCAAATCCCCTAAAACAAAAACAAAGAAAGACTACTCTATCAAAATATAAAATAATATTAACACTAAGTTGAAACGCGCGCGCTATAGAATAAGCAGTCCAAAAAAAGTTTTTTCATAAGCACCCAAAAACACGAGTATAGATCCCTATAACAATAAAAAGATTAAAAGTAAATGCAAGTTGAAATGCGAACAAGCGACAATAAATACAGCTCAAAAAGCGTAATTACAAGACCCACAAATACAATTAATAACCTATATATCAATAAAAAACATTAAAAGTAAATGCGAGTTGAAATACGCATGAGCGATAAAAGATAGAGCTCAAAAAACGTAACCATAACCACCCGAAAGCACAATAATTAATCCCTATGTCAATAAAAAACATAAAAAGTAAATGCAAGTTGAAATACGCATGAGCGATAAAAGATAGAGCTCAAAAAACGTAATCATAACCACCCAAATGCACAATAATTCATCCCTATATCAATAAAAAACATTAAAAGTTAATGCGAGTTGAAATACGCATGAGCGATAAAAAATGCAGCTCGAAAAACGTAATCATAACCACCCGAAAGCACAATAATTAATCCCTATATCAATAAAAAACATTAAAAGTAAGTGCAAGTTGAAATACGCATGAGCGATAAAAGATAGAGCTCAAAAAACGTAATCATACCCACCCGAACGCACAATAATTCATCCCTATATCAATAAAAAACATTAAAAGTTAATGCGAGTTGAAATACGCATGAGCGATAAAAAATGCAGCTCGAAAAACGTAATCATAACCACCCGAACGCACAATAATTCATCCCTATATCAATAAAAAACATTAAAAGTAAATGCGAGTTAATATGCACGCGAGCGATAAAAAATACATCTCGAAAAACGTAATTATAATACCCGAAAACACATTAATTATTCCCAAAAACCATCCCTCCCCTCTAAAAATTCAAAATCAACAACTATTTTAAAAATAAATATTTTTTTAAATATTAGTTCGTAAAAAACAGAACTTGATATCAAATATCTAAAAAAAAACAGTGATATGATATGCTAAAATTATTAAAATGTCATAATTTTAATTAAACTAATTATTTTTCAATAAATAAATAAATAAAACGGAATATTTAAGGCTAGAAGTGAAGAAAAAGGTGACATTTGACTTGGAAAAGGTAACATTTGAAATGGAAAAGGTGACATTTGACTTGGAAAAGGTAACATTTGAAATGGAAAAGGTGACATTTGAAATGGAAAGGGTTACATTTGACTTGGAAAAGGTTACATTTGACTTGGAAAAAGTTACATTTGACTTGGAAAAGGTTACAATTGACTTGGAAATGCTATACACGATTTAGGGTCCCCTGAGTCTAAAGTATCTTTAATTTTGTAGATAGTATAAAAATAACCATATCATCTTGTCACCATTGATAAAAAAAAACAAAAAACAAGTAAATATATAAGTTGAACGAATTCGATATCCAACTAAAGGAGAAAACTGAAAAAATATTTCTAATGCAATTTTTTGTTTGTGAACATAAGAACATTAATATACACGTATAATATACCATATTTAGCCAGTTGGTCTGCAATTCCATTCCCCGAATGTCCACGATCACTATCACCATCCCGCAAGTGTATATAATAGTTCTTTGACTTTAACAGTCTAGGTAAGTGAAAGCCGTGTTTGGCCCTCAACGGGTTCTTTGTTTTGTAGGAAATTTCGCGTATTTATGAATTTTAAAGGCGGAAAGGTGGATTTTTTTAAATTCGTTATCCGGGCTGTACGTATTTTGAAACATAAGCTCTCAAATTTTGAGTAGGCTTAATTTTGTTAAAATAAAAAATGCTGTTCATACTGTTCATTTTTTTTTTTAAAATAAACTATCTGTTTCATTACTTACTTGAGAATATACCGGATCCTGAACAACAGCTGAATTATTTTCGTCTTCTTCGGGTGGGGGAGGCCAAGCGACTCGTTTCAATCCTGTAAAAAAAAAAAAAATGTATATTTAAAAATGCCTACTGACATAAATACAACCGATATTTAAGTATTTAAACATTCGCCGAAGTAGAAAGTTGGCTTGTCAGGAGAGACGCAGGTAAATATAGCACCACCATTGCAGTGGAATCCTCTAATCCAGGGAGGGACTGGCTATAGGTGGAAGATTGCCAATACCGAATGCCATGCCTTAGGTTCCTCACCTTACATGACTCCCAGCCCAACCTATTTCAAGATGTTCGGATCAGGGTATATTTGCACGAATGATATGTCCGGAGGAATGGGACAGCTTATCAAGTTTAGTTATTGCGCAGAGCTGAGAAAAAGAGATATACTAAAAATAATGTATCATTCTTTAAGCGTGTCATTAATTTGCATATTTCATTTTTGTTGGCTTCCTTCCAGTTGAGTTAACTTTGTCGTCTGGCGTGGAGGTATCCCAGAACAAAACACGCATTATAATTGGAAAGGTTATAAAAACGAACTAGATGATCCGTAAGCAAAAAATAACTGAAAATGTGGCTTTTGTATTTTTCCCTGACTTGGAAAACAATAGATTGTGAATGATTCCATCTATAGTTCACAGCTTTTCTTAGTCATGGAGAAATTGAGTATGCGGACGAACTGGCTGATTGATGACGTATAGAAGACAAAAAAAAAATCGACTAACGAAACTTATGTTTTATCACCTATGTACATTTAGATATTGGTAACTTTTTTAATTGAAACGATAGGTCCTAACGACAGATGTTATATAACAAGAAATATTCTTCACAAAATTTCTAACCAGATGACTGTTGTCTACATTTTGATTTTAGCAACACCAACAGACATAGAGTGTGTCAAAAAGATTCCAAAACTAAAAAACTGTAGGCGAAACCTGACTTTTTTTCATTTAAAACGATTTAGCTCCTTAACGGTAGGTTCTGGTGACAAAAGTTATAAAACAAAAAATATTCTCCACTAAATTGTTGATACGTAAACTGTCGTCAACTTTTCGATTCGAGTAACACTAACAGAACGAGAGTGTCAAACTGAGGGTGAAATTAACACAATGAAAGTTACTGGTCCCCAGCCAATAGAACATATCCATGTAAAATCAGCTGACATTAAAACTTGTAAAAATATGTATCATTGACTTCTGTAAGCAATACAGTGAAAATAACTTATTTTTTTTCTTTCTTTTTTGTTTTGTTGTAGGATAGTGGGAAGCCCGTGGCAGAGTGGCTAGCGCGCTAGTCTCTCATGCTATAGGTTGTGAACTCGAATCTCAGTCCCGGCGGGGCTTTTATAAGGATGTAATTAAAGGGGGATTCACTCACAGCCTCTCCTCTGGGTATGTGAGACCCGTCAGCCAAATGGTTGCCACTCACAAAATTAGGCGTAGGGAGTGATGACCCTACACTACAAAATGCATCACGAAACATGAGTGTAATCTGTCAGTAGTTTACACGGCCTGTCGCGCCACTGGTATGGTATCTAGGATAGTGAACAGATATATATATATATATTTTAAACTGTCATATGATATTATAAATGTCATTTATATATATATATATATATATATATATATATATATATATATATATATATATATATATATATAAATGACTTTATTGCAACTTAACGTTATACGTCGTATCCTAATAGTTCTAGTCGCCATTTCACTCTGTCCTGAAAGTCTTCCTCAGTGAGAACCCTAGCCGCCATAGCTTCATGTAGCCCTTCCATCCATCTCTTTTCCGGCCGACCCATCTTCCTTCTTCCATACGGTACATGGCTAACTCTTTTCGTTTATCAGTCGTCCGGCATCCTCATGAAATGTCCGTACCAGCTCAGCTTTCTTGTCTCAATGGAATGAAGGATATTTAGGGGTTCCTCGACCTTTTTCCTGATTACATTTAATTTGGGACATGTAATCTTGATACCCTACAGCTACGTATCCATTAATCCATTTGACAGCATGTGTTTTTTTAAAAATTAAAAACAGGCAAGTGTGCAGTCCTACCAATCATGGGCACTTCAAAATATACATCTCACTGTTATTGAGACTTATTTCAAGACCCATATCATACATTCTTTAACTTTTTCGTTACTTAAACCGTCTATTTCTTGTAACAAACCAAGCCTTCCGGACTTCATAAATGATTGAACACAGTATAAGCAACCGCTAAATACTTAGACTACTAATTTAGACTTCGTTTATTTATTTAACGTCCCTTTATGCTACTATGGCTAAGCGGACGATGCTACAGTGTTCTAAATTTTGCCTACCCAGGTTTAATTAGGATAGGGATCTTTAACGAGTCCCTGGCATCGCACAGGCTCGGTACCACCTTTTTACGTCCCCTCCGAAGGACGGGATAACTAAGGATTTTTTACTCCCATTAAATAATACTAGTGTCATCTTCAGGTTTGAACCTAGAACCTTAAGCATATAAAGCTGTTATGCTAGCCACTACACTACAGGTAACCTCCTAATTTAGACTTTACTAGAGATCTTTTTTTCAGAAGCCTTCGAAGATAAGCGGATATCGAAGACTAAGAAAGATGAAATGTATTTAGTTGATAGGCCTCATTACATAAATGTAAATGGATTTTTTGTATTTTATTAGAAGGTCAAAGCATTTATCTAATTAGTGTTGAAGTAACCGAAACCTGCCAACAGTTGTTTGTCGTTTATTTTAGTATAAGGATTCCAAGTCAAAATCACGGTCCTTGAATTTAAATATGATATAGGACAGCTAGCCTTACAGAGAAAGGCCTAAATTTCATGAGATTTTTGAAATTTATTTTAATCCTTCGGTTGTGAATTTTGTCTTCAATGTATATGTCTTTGTTGAATTACTGGAAGGAATTAGTCCGGGTGGCGGTCATTAAATGAAACAACTAACTTGTAGGCGAATGGAAACCAGTTTGAGTTTCCATTCGCCTACAACACGCCCTGATGATGACCCACAATGGGGGTCGAAACGTTGGAAAACAATAAAATAGTTGAAAATATTTAGTTGTTTCATTTAATGACCGCCACCCGGACTAATTCCTTCCAGTAATTCCACAGTCTTTGTAGAATACTTGATGCAATATATGGATTATTACTAACTGAAGCACACATGTTTCATCACTATACTATTTATGTTAGGATGGGTAGGAATATTAGGTTTTTAAGCTGTAAGGAGTATGAATCGAGAGTAATACCTCGAGGAGCACAAGCAGACTAAGAAATAAGAAAAGAGTAATGAGTAAGCACTAGTGGGATTTATTTTGACTAATTTGTCGATGAGGTAAGGAAGGGTGTAATGAGGAAGTATGTAAAAGGAGAGGAGTTCTAAGAGATTGTAAATCAATCCATGTAACAGACTTGGCTAAAAGCCTGTTCTATGTCGAGGATGACTCCCGATCTGTCCAAGACTTCCTGGAATGTGAAGGAAATATTGTGTCCAGGAAACCATGACATTGCTAGATAATGGAGCAGGATTTCAACTTTACAGAGGAGCTTGCTTTTTGAAACTGCTAGCTGTTTGAAATATACCTGAAATCTTTTAAACAAATTTATTTCAATGGCATAAAATTGTCGGATAGAGAATTGCGTATGCGAGGAGCAGGTTAAGTTGCGGAAAAACTGAACTGCGCTTGCTCCTACAGGTTTCTCGTGGTGAAAGACTCGAGATGGAACCAAATCATGCTGAAACTTCCTACGTGCAGACACGGACCTTTCAATGTTCGTGTCAAGCATTCTATTTCGAGTCTCCAAGAGAAGAAAATTCTATGCAACTTTAAAAAAAAGATCACTAGATTATTCCAGAGAGAAGCAGACCCTAATTTTCATTACTTCTAATTCTAGTTATGAAAAAACGAAAGTATGAATGACATAGTTGTAAAGCGTTCATAAATAGAGTAGAAATATAAAATTTCATGAAAATAAAGTGCCAATAATTAGAACTATTTACATATACAACATACAAATATCAAGATGTATCTATTGAAAAACGATTCATTAAGGAACTAAGGATTCTTTACCCTTCTACATTTCGATGACTTTCATGAACTCTCAGCTCCAGTTGATATGGGTACTTTGAGGGCAACACCCCTTGTAATTATTGCTCCAGTCTGAATTTTTATTATAATAGATCTGTAAAATTGGTGTAAAATAAACTGCTGTGCAAAAATATTGCATCAGGATAAAATTAAATTTAAAAAAATTGTATTCCTTTATTCACATTTTCCTAAACTTGATCTCTTGATACTTTAAGATAATACTGTCTATGCCAAAGTTCACAAGTAGAGAATTAAGGCTTTACCCTACTCTGTAAGCCAAAAGAAGATAATTACTCCTAAATCAGTCAGTAAGCAACTTTCCTTTGTAATATTCACAATAGCTTTTCAAGTTTTTTCTTCAATTTTTTTCTTGTGATTTCTTTAAAGAGTCTTTTTTCAGCAAATTATGAACCGCGAGACTCACTTAACTGAAACAGAATGTGTAAGAATAGTGACGTTTTCTGAAACTGGAATGAGTCAGCGTGAAATTGCTCAGCGACTTAGAGTAAACCAATCCACAGTCTCAAGAGTTCTTCGTAAGCACAGGGAGATCAGAAGCTACGGTATAAGACCCGGGCAAGGCAGGCCAAGGATAACTACTGCTCAAGAAGACAGATTTCTTCGGCTATCTGCCTTGAGAAATCGTACTTTCACGGGAAATCAGCTACGAGGACTCATCAGCCAATTCAGAAATGTTGAAATTTCGAGTTCTACAGTTAGAAGGCGTCTTAGGGAGAACAACTTAGCGTCTAGAAGACCTGCAACTGGGCCTCTTCTTACTAGACCACACAGAGTTTCCCGACTGGCATTCGCTCGACAACACGCCGAATGGACAGAAGATGATTGGAGGCGAGTTCTGTTTAGTGATGAGTCCAGATTCGCTTTGCTCTCACCTGATGGAAGGGGAAGAGTGTGGAGAAGGAGAGGAGAGAGGTACGCAGCTTGCAACATGTCCTACAGATTAAGTTTTGGAGGGAGCTCAATAATGGTTTGGGCGGAATTAGCATCGAGGCACGAACGGAGCTCCACAGGATAACTGGATTGAGCTGCTCACAGATACTTGACA
The DNA here is from genome assembly GCA_023052935.1 of Piezodorus guildinii. NCBI lineage: Eukaryota > Metazoa > Arthropoda > Insecta > Hemiptera > Pentatomidae > Piezodorus > Piezodorus guildinii. The sequence continues at coordinate 76,010,240 of CM041298.1, read as the reverse complement.
GAGGTGATTGATGATCACGTGATCCCTTTTGCTCCATATGTGGGTGATAACTTCCTTTTTTTACAAGACAATGCAAGACCCCATACGGCGAATGTTGTCCGACAATACCTACAAGAGGTTTGAATCACACTTTTGAAGATCCCACCAAGGACCCCTGATCTCAATCCCATTGAGCACATTTGGGATGTGATAGGGAAGCGACTCAGAGGTCGGCAAAATCTCCCGACAACCCTGGAAGAGGTGGAGACAGCTGTCAGGGAGGAATGGGAGAATATTGACCAGGCCGTTATCGTGAACGTTATTTCTTTGATGCCTGAAATACTCAGAGAGATTATCCGTGCTAGGGGAGGGCTCACAAGATATTGTTAGAAGATTGTTAATCACATTTAAATGTTTTTACATTTTTTTCTTTATTTTTCTTATGTCAATAAAGAGACATTTTCATTTATTTGGTTTTATTTATCCCTTCCCTGATAATTTTAATGCTATAAATTTGTTTTATACATACTTCACAACAGTCTTATTAAATAAAATCGCCAGAAAAGAAAGCATTGAAGTAATGTTTGATGAGATATTAAAAAATATCGAAGTGATGCAATATTTTTGCACAGCAGTTTATTTCAGGTGAATAAAATAGACATTTTTATGAAGGGCTATTTAGTTACCTCTCTTCAACTACAAACGTTTGATATTTATATGTAAAAACATCTATTGAAGTATTAAAAACTGCCATAAAGGCTTTTAGTCGTGCTAACTCCTGGTCGATAGATATGCCAATAAATAATTACTGTAACTGTACCTTTTGGAATAAACCAAACGGTTCAGAATATGACAGAATTCTTGGTCAGTGTCATAATGTAATGTTACAATGAAAAAAAAAAAAAACGGAAACATAATTACTTTTCATCGAAATTCTTTAATAGTATTTTTTTTTTAATTTTGGGTTATAAAATATAGTGCTTTTTACTGGCGATTTTAATAAAAACTTCAGATTCTTGTAAATATTTTAAAGCAATTTAAGAACTATTTTGATCTATTTCATGTTGCCATCTTGCAGGTATTGTTTTGAATTTGGTCTTCATCAACAATGTGAAGGACGACACTAGCGCTTTGCGTCTGCCTAGTCAAAATTTCCGGTTCTGGGCAACTTACGAACGATGCTTGCTTTCTCCTAATACATCATCAAAATACACAATGGAAATTTAGTTAACCGTCTGTGAAGCAGATTTTCCTTCTCGGAAATAAAAAAAAAAAGCAAGCAAAATACCACTTAAAGATAAGGAACCACGGTTGAAATCTATGTATATAAGCACCTTAACTAATTATATATATATATATATATATATATATATATATATATATATATATATATATATATATATATACGTATATATGTAAACATTATTGACTAAGTAAACTTGGTTTTATAAACATAGGAATAAATTGAAAAATTGAAAAACGCTACGAATTTATTTTACAACCCAATACAAAAACTCTCGAAATCAACATAGACTTGTGATAAGTTTAAGACTATATTAGAGTTTTCCTATTGCTGTAACTTTAATTAGAATAATTAAATAAAACTATAGAAAAGGGGTTAAACGCTATATTTCTTTTCACATTATAAAGAAACATGTAAAATAGTTTTATTTAATTATTACCTAACAATGAGGTACTAATCAGTGTTGCCACTAGTAATGACAGTGTTGCCACAAACTATAACTATAAAACTGTATATTGACAATGATAACACCTATATATTTAAAAAAACTTTTCCATATCTTTGACGATATTCGATTGCCTTATTATGGCTGTCGTAAACAAAACTGTAATTGAGAAGGCATATCAAAAGATAAAATAATTGGATCCTTAAATATTCCGTTGTCCGAATCTCGAGTATTGTGTTTCACTATCAAGGTCAGGTCCTCGTGTTTATTTCTAGCTCCAATGTAGCTTGATACTTCACGCGGGAAATCTGAGAATTTTGATCGAATCAGTAAACGTTTTATTACGTTAATTAAAATAAAATTTCATCAACGTAAAAAGTAATCTTTTAGAATAGTTTTAATATTTACGAAGCGGTTTTCTTCTTAGTTTTGTTATAGATCGTAAGATTATTTTGTAACACAAGAACTGAAAATATTTTGAAGGCTTATTATAATGAATAATGAAGGTTCCGATAACACATTTCATTATATTATATACTTCATAGCAAAGGTGAATGTTAAGGAAGTTACAGCAACTTTTCCACCTAAATAGGCTTACTGGAAGTAATTTATATCATTGATTTTATAAATTATTCAGTTTTTCTTGAAAACGGATCTGATTTAATGCATTGTTCAAATGAAGAATTTAGTGGTATTTAATATGCTTAAGTCTCATCCTTACTTAAACAGTCTATTAAGATTTAAATGTAAAATTTTCTTTAGTTAAAGTAACATCAATCTCGTTTATTGGAAATAATTAACTGTCTCACATATATTATTACTATATAAATCCATAAATATTGACTAATAAAAGATTTATTAATGAGGCAAAGGATAATAAAGAGGAAATATATTCCCGAGGGGGAAAAAAGCTTTTAATTTTGCACCAGATTTTTAAGTTTAGTATGCTTAATATGGTTTGCACAGCGCAGGAAAACCTGATATTTCGTGTATGAGTGGCATCTAACAAAAAGTCGAGTAACTGAATTAAAAAAAAAAAAAAACCTTGTCTCAGTGAATAATACAAAAATTCGAAGTTTAATTAAAATGGACGTTAAGGTAATTATGAAGTTTCAAACTGCGATATCTCCGGCCCATGTTTATCTTTCACTTACTACACGATGTTGAAGTAAACAGCACAACATATTACTTATTATTGTTTATTGTTAATGTTATAATGACCAACAATAAACAATACTCAAAACAAGCCGTCGTTATCATTGTTCACAATTATTAAATTTCGAGGTTGAAAAAAAAATAAATAATTTTTTTATGGATTTTCAAGTTTTTATGGAGCTTTACTCATGGTATGTTGCTCTTTATTTGTTTTATTGTTGTCCATTTTAAATATTAATGTTTTTTATATATTTGTTTATGTAGGAATGAATGAATTGTGGCGGGTTTTTCATCAATTCGTTCCTCATTGATCGAATATTATGTTTTAATTTTTAGTAATATTAATAATAACTAATCATAATAAGACAAACTGAGATCTATGGGAGCACTTACTTGTCAAATGACCTGATTCCAAGAGTGCCAGGCACACACTACAAATTGAGGCGCACAGCCAGGAAAATTGGTGCTAATTTTCCCCAAGATGAGGGTAATAAAGGGGAGGGGGCCCCCAACCCCCCACTTTCATCCCCACCTTTGGGGACCCTCCTTTATCAGGAATACAGGATCAAGGAGGCGGTGGACAATTCTCAATTTAGAACCCACTGAGTCACCTAAATTTGTATATTCTTTCATTTATTATTAAAAAAAAACAAAATAGCCTCTTCGTAATTAGATCCACATTTTTGCGTTGCCTTTGAATAAATAAAACGATCAAAATAGCTTTATTTCGATGTTTTTAATATATCAAATTTGCCCCTTACTACTGAACGTATTGAATCTGTCAAACAGAGGGTGAAATGGTGGTTTTTCATTATTCAATCGGTATTTAATTTTTTCCACAAAGGGCCAAGCAGAGTAATCAAGTGAAATCTGCAACCACATAAAACAGCACCAAATTTATACTATTTGCAGACCTATAAGGAACCACTTTTTTATTATTATTTTTTTTTTTTTTTTTTGCACATTTTCTATCCCTTATCAGGAGGGACATCATAGGGGAGGGAGGAAAACATATATATATTTTTTTTTATCCTGAACGGCTCAACCGCTTTTTGTTTAAAATGCGTTAATATATATATATATATTATTCTGAAAAATTAAAAAAAAAAATATATATATATATATATATATATATATATATATATATATATATATATATATATATATATATATATATATATATATATATATATATTAATTTTTCAGAATAATTTGGTTAGGTTATGTTTGATTGTGATTTATTTGAACACCTACAATTAATTTTTATTTTTTTCATTAGAGAATCCCTCAGAAGATATAAATTTTCATTTCACATCGCAAGTGTTCTTCATGATGAAACCATAAACGCATATATATGTGAATATATATACATACTACTCATAATACACACGTACGCATTTTGATGTTAAAAATGTATGTAAACTTTTTTTTTTTATTCTACGAATATTTTGATAATATTCTACAATTTCTAACTGTTTTTTTTTTTTGTTTTTTTTAATAGCACGGTCCTGCGCAATATATATTTTTCAATTTCATTGCAATTGTACCCCATGATGAAAAAAAAATCAAATGTATACGACGTATATTATGTATGTATATTTGTTTTTTTTATTGGACGGATTTTCTTTAATTCAATATTTGGATATATAAAAAAAAAAATTACGTTAAACGAGTCAATTGTTTTAATATTGAATATATTTTGAAATCGCATTAGATTTGTATGTAATAATAATTGTTATTATTTATTTGTATGATATTCTAGTGAATCCTGGAGATGAGAAAGAGCCCCGAAACGTAGACTTAATGTAAATAAATAAAATTGTGACTGAATTCAAAGACGAATTGGCTAATCCTGAACGTTTTCCTCCCTGTCAAAATTATTATTATAGATTTTTTAGAATTTTTTTTTTTTTTTTTTAATTTACAACCTTATTGACGAAAACACAATAGTTAAGAAGATCTCGACGCCATAATCTTTTCAGTTGCCTAAAATAAATAAATTAATTGAAAGCTTACAGCTTTTGTCCAATTTGTGTTGAAATTGCCCGACATTTTGAGCATTTTAATGTCATTATAGTTTTCTGTTGACCTAGTGGCTTTGTTTTGGAATTCTCTTATAATAATCTTGATATTCGTATTTGAAATACTAAAAATAAAACCAAAGAAATTCATGGTCATCGATCCCAAGCAAATTAATCTATACAACGAAATGCAACAAAACTGTCAATTTACTTTCACTTACTATATGTAGTAAGGGAAAGTATTGTGATCGTGAAATTTTTCGAATTCCAGTTTTAAACGGAAATACTTCAGAAATACCGCAAAAAGACCTGTGTGTGTGTGTGTGTGTGTGTGTGTGGTAACTCTCGGGTGGAAACGGTAAGTCCTATGAAACTGAAATTTCATATTTCAGACAAATATACGGCCGAGACGTTACAAAACCTTTTTTATCAAAATGAGCTTACCAGATAAGTCACTTTATACCATACATTTTGCACCTTTTTTCGATTTTCTCAAAAACGGTTCCGACGATTTTGATCAAACTCGCTAAATTGATGTAAAATTGGAAGGGCTTTAATATCATGTAGGTTTTATTCTAGTTTAAATAGTCGGACAGGGCTTGATGCCGATATTTTAAATTTTCTTCCTCTAAAGTACCTTTAATTTTGTAGATTTTATCGAATTGGCCATATCGTAGGATTAGTATTTCTAAAAAACAGGTAAATATATAAGTTGAGCGGATTTGAAAAACAACTAAAGGAGAAAACTGAAAAAAATATTTTTTTAATGCAATTTTTTATTTTTTAACATAAGAACAGTAATATCATGTATGATATACCTTTGGAAAGCTAAAGATTTCAGAAAAGATATCATTGTATACACATAATTTTAAAAGTTAACGGAAAGTAATAAAAAACCGATAAAACTAACTGATTGGGTCACGTTTAACTATCCCGTGGGGTGACGTGCATCACAGGTGAGTCACTTGTTTTTAGAAAATAATTTTATTGTTTCTCAACATTAAATGTTATATGAATTAACAAGCATAAGGGTTTATTTATTAAATATTTTATAACTTTCAACATGCTCCTTCAAAGAACTCTTATCGGTTAATTTCATTTGATTACTCTTCTTAATGAATTTTATTTACATAGCTGTGGCGTGATTTCATTTCATACTTTTATCCTCATAAATAAGAATTATTTTTAATAATAAATAATAATATAAGAATCTTTTTTAAGTATTTCCATAATTACTTCTTCAAGTTATATGTGTATGCCAAAACTGATATCAAAACAATATCGCATTAAACACGTTGGAACTTGGAACAGTATCGCCCCGCCCCACGAAGCGTAAGTAGCTAAGACACTCCCGCTTCACGGGAAAAAACATATGTACAGTGAGTGTCAAAAGTATTCGGAGTTTACTACCGTTCCATAATTTACTCGCTTTTAACTTATTTTTTATGTTTTTAATGAGTTGTTAACCACTTTAAAATGTTAGAAAGAAGGTTTACAGTAGCTAAAACCAAAAATTACGACAACAATCATTTTATTTTAACGTTTTGAACGTTTATTTACGAAAAAATTAAAAATAGTGTATGTCAATGGTGTCAAAAGTATTCGGAATTACGTGTTTTCCTAATCGTATTAATGCAGTGATCATAAATAAACATCCAGTTGGTGAAACTTTTTGTATAATTATACAATTTAACATACTAGGAATTGATGTTACTAATTAATTGATTGTTTGGTGCGAAATTTTATCCCACTCAAGCGCTTATTGTTTCTTGAGTCCATTTTTATTTTGAACATACTATTTCCTGATTTCCCTTTTTAGTAGGAGCCACAAATAGTTATTTAAATTTGAAAGAAATGTTAGAAGGGGATTTCGAGAACTTTTTGAAAATTTTGCAGCAACTAAATCCGAATAGATAACGTGTATATGTCCAGGATCATGGTCACGTGTATATTAAAAAAATAATATATTCGTTAGTTTTCTTTTACTTTTAATTCTGACTTTTCATAATAAAAAAATACACAAACCTATCCATAATTCTGTCTATGAATCCAATGTATTAAACTTTTTCATAAAAAAACAGACCTAGGTTTTTGAACAGACTAAGGTGTTTTACTATGGCATACTAAATTCTTCATTTGGTTTCCTCTAAACCATAATTTTTTCATAAGAACCATGTATTTTAGTATGGGAGTCATCTGTTAAAATTTTAAATCATCAATCTTCTCTTTGAAAAATGTTCCAAATATTCGGTCTATTCTCTTGTTGTCTTGTCTCCTGAAAGAAGTTTTCCGTGCTTCTTGTACCATGTTCTTCTTTTTGTCATATTTTTTTTAGAACGCGGCGAACAGTTGAAACACTTATTGTGTATCCAAAGTTCTGAAAATACATAAATAAGCTGAGGTTTACTCATTTAGGTATTGTTTTCTTATGAATTATTTCTGATGAATAATCAGTCTTTCTGTTTTAAATTTGATAATTTTTAGGGGCTCACTTTTTTTATTTCATATTTTATTATTATATCATCTACACTTTACTTAACCATCCAGATGTTCTCACAATTTTTTTTTTACATTTCAATCATTTCTCTGTTAAAAAATATATTCGAAGCCGTTGTCCGATCGTTGCGTTTTTATTTTAGGGCCTTATTTTTAAAAGAATTCTTTCCAAGGTTGAGAATATGAAACATGAGGGAGAAGGATTGTTTAGAACAAAAAATTATGTCGTAGATTAGTGAGAATATGAACATTTGAAGTCATTAAGCGGTAGGATATTACGTTTTCCGAATACTTTTGACACTGAATGATTTAGTAATTTTACATTATTAATCAGATATTTTTAATAACAATAAACTTTCCGGTTATCTGGTCAGTGATTTTCCTTTATGGGGTTCTATTTTAAAGATTTATGAGTGAAAAAGAATGATATGAATTCATAGTTGTGAAATGTACTTAGTAAATGAAAAGAAATACGAATTCCGAATACTTTTGACACTCACTGTATGTAGATATTTGCCCCGGTGTGAACGTGTTAAAATGTTATTGATTTGAATTTCAGATTTTATTATAAAATTATCCCACTAATAAATAATTTCATAGATTAAAATAATAACTAATTAAACTAAATCAAGTAGTGTAAATGGAAAAATATTGTGTATTCTTCCCGACAGCTTGGCGTTGAATTGGCCAATTTAAGAATTAACCGAAAGAATATATTTTCTTTGCCAGTTAACCCGTGTTATTGGCACATTATCAAGAGAAACTTATTACTGCCAGTATCGACAACGATTCAATTAGTAAATACATGTTGACAGAGGTTAAATAGTGCGATAAATACGTTTTGGATTACACATGCTTTGAATACATTCTCTTCAAGATCCAAGATCATGGGAAAAAATAATCGAGTAATTTTCACATTAATATGCATTATTTAAAGGAACATACAAAAAGATGAATGACATATTCATGGTGACGATTTAAATTAACACAAACTGGAAACAAATATTTATTTGGTGCAGACGTTTTAAACCACATTTGAAAAGTCTACATGAACAAACAATCAATCAATGAATTTTAGGCATATGTGCTCTAGGTCCTCTAAGTACTTACTGGAATAGTCATCTTGAATATTACCTGGTATGTGAGGCGAAACGTTGGTAATAATAATAATAATAATAATAATATATATATATATATATATATATATATTTGATTATTTTATTTATTCTTCTTTTTTAATAAAAAATAACTGATATTCTATCTCTATATCTCGATACATAATTCGAAACAATATACGTTATATATAAGATCTTTCTCAAATGAACTGTCACATTAACTGTGAAAAAAAAACTTCAAAAAACATCTTAATTTCTTTGGCTTTCATATTTTCTTAAAAATTTCTATTAATTTCGTTTCGAAGCAGATTATCATTAAAAAATGAAAAATTTTGTAAACAAAACATCCTCTCTTAAGTAAAATTTACGATATTTTTTATTTTAATTTATTTGTTTATTATTTATTGATATTTACAACTGTATTGTACAACAAATCTAGTAAATAGGCTAAAAGAAAATAGTCATGAAAAAGACATATAGAGAACCTTCCCAACGGAAGCACTCTAAAAATATTCTAAAGTAGAAGGTCTCGAGGCCATCTTCTTTTCAGACGCCTCGGAGGATTATAATGAATTGAAGTGGAAGAAAGGATTGAAACTAGAGGATTAGAGTGGGAATGGAGTTTCTCATGAAAGGAATGATATTTGGTTTGGGCCAAATCAGCAACATACGGAACATTACGGTCTTTATGAATCAGTTTATTAGTTACAAAGTAAGGAGCATTGAGCATTTTACGAAGGATTTTGGATTGTCGGGATTGGATATGTGAAGAATTCGGTGGTTTAGCAGAGCCCCAAAGCTCTACTCCGACGAAATATTTAAAATTTAAAAAACACGTATTGCATACTGGAGATAGTACGTCACACAACTGCATTTAAAAGTCCTTTTGGTAATTGACCATAAAAAAAAAAAAAAAAAATAACATGAGTAATCGGAAAATCAATTTTAGTCCCTTTCTTCCTTTACATAACATTTATTTTCTATCCCCAAGAACAATCGTAAAATTCGCAGATTAAATCAGAGTATTTAGGGATCACTTGTAGCTGGGTGGCTAGCGTAACAGTCTCCCATGCCAAAGGTCACGGGTTCAAATCCGCAGGTGGTCCTAGCATTTTTTAATTGGAGTAAAAACTCCTTAGTTATGCCGTCCTTCGGAGGGGACGTTAAAAGGTGGTACCGAACCTGTGCGATGCCAGCCACTCGTTAAAGATCCCTATCCTAATTAAACCTGGGTAGGCAAAATTTAGAACACTGTAGCATCGTCCGCTTAGCCATAGTAGCATAAAGGGACGTTAAATAAATAAATAAATCAGAGTATTTAAAACATTTTAAAAATAATAATTTAATTTTTTTTTTTAAGTAATTAATTTTAACACAATTCAAAGGATTTTTTTGGGGGCGAAACTTCATTCCTTCTCTCTCCCTTGTTAATAATAAACCTTACCATACATTTTTACTAACTAACGAAAATATACTGCGTTTTTATTTGTTATTTTTTTAGCTAAGATTTACATCATTCATTGGAAAATGTTTTATTTTATTATAATTTTGAAGCACCTAACATCAGTTTTGCAGCATATTACAAATTAAAATAATAATAATAATTGAAATCTAACTAACTCAATGCTATGAGGCAGAAGAGGAATGAGAAAGTAGAAGAAGAAATTGAGACTAAAAGGTAATGTAATACGATCCCCACAAAATTTATATAAACAAACAAAACAAAAAAAATAATAATATAACAAAAAATGAATCATCAAACAATTAATCATATGTATATGTACACAATACACATATGCGTTTTTGTTTGTTTGTTTGACGCCGAGTTAAAACGAATTAAACCTCAAAAACATAAATTAATAGAGTAATAAGATTTGAAAAAAGGTAATAACATAGCTTAAAATAAAACTGATTCGACTCGAAAAAAATACTAGAAAGATAAAGTCGTACAAAATGTTATTATGTTTCTTGAAAATATAATTAATAACATTAAAAAAAAAATTGTAATAAATAAATAATAGAGGAGCCCGTGGCTGAGTGACCAGCACGCTAGTCTCTCATATTAAACATTGTGAGTTCGAATCCCCGCCGGGACTGCGACTTTTATAAGGATGTAATTAAATGGGGATTCCCTCACAGCCTCTCCCCCGGTTATGTGAGACCCGTCAGCCATATGGTGGCCACTCACAAAGTTAGGGGAGTGATGACCCTACACTATAAAATGCACCGAGAAACGTGAGTGTAATCTACCTGTAAATTACACCGCTGGGTCCAGGGCCTACACGGCCTGTGGCGCCACTGGAAGTAGAAGAAAAAAATAATAATGTTCATGGCAAGTAACCTTGTTGCATATATATGAATATAATTTTGTATCATTTTTTATAATGTGGAATAAGGCATGCATCTTAATCAGATTTACAAATTTACAGTTTATTAGAGAATGATCCTCAGACACGACGATACCATTCATGACGGACAAATCATTTCCATGCCGCAAAATACATGCTCCAGAACTGTGACCAAGGATCCACTGAGTGAGGGATATCTTCGTTCCCACTTCCATGCTACAACTACCTGGAGAAGACATGGCCACCCTGACAGGCGGAGGTGATGGTGTGGGCGACCATTGCAAGCGCCTCGGAGGTCGCACGGACCACTTCTTTATCCTTTCACGGTCCACCGTTGGAGTCGAACCTTCCAGAGAATGAACGAGGTACCTTTCGATCCATGGTTCATAAGGATCTAAAAACGATCCATTTAGTTCATTCAATATTAATGTTTAATAAATATACATTATAAATTACCCTCTCCATGTCTCTGGATGACAATATGAAATACGTTTATACAAAATGATGATAAATCAATATCAACTTCTTACATTAATATTAACTATGATGCAGTTGAAGAAATTATAGTGTAGAATAAATGAAAGATAGGCGCTGTTATTAATAATAAGAATATATTGGATTGTAAAATAAGTTATTAGCATTTTTTTACTAGTAATTTCAATAAAAACTTCAGATCCTTGTAAATATTTTTAATCAATTCTATGCGACCCATTTTGTTCTATTACATGTTGCCATCTTTCAGGTAATTTTTGGAATTTAGTGATCATCAACAGTTGAAGGACGACCCGATCGCTTTGCGTCCCCTACCCGATCGCTCCAAGCAAACCAATTACGGACGGTGCTTCTTCTAAGGTTTACAATGCAAATTTTGTTAACCGTCTGTGCTGAGGATCTTTTCGGAAACAAACAATCATTAAATGACGAAAATGATTTTTTTCTCCTCCATTTTGAGCAAGTAAAATACCACTTAATGATAAGGATTCCGGTTGAAACTGGTGCATAAAAGCCCCTTAACTAATTATTTTTTACTTTCACTTATCTGTATATGAAATATATAGTAAGGGAAAGTATTGCGATCGTAAAAATTTTCGAATTCTAGTTTTCAACGAAAATACACGTTTTAGGGTCCCCTGAGTCCAAATGACCAAGTCCCGCGAAAAGGTCTGTGTGTGTGTCTGTGTGTGGTAACTCCCGGGCGGAAACGATAAGTCCTATGAAGTGACAAACCTTTTTTCATCAAAATAAGCTTACCAGAAGAGGCACTTTATACCATGCATTTTGTTGATGTTCTATGTTCCTTATTCCCAACAATTCTCTCAAAAATGAATGAAGCGTACAGCTTAGACAAAGGTACTTTTCCGGAATGTTAATACAGCAAAGCATTCTTTGAAGAGCAAATATTTTAAATAATACTGCTCTAATTTCTCACTTTTTGATATAAAAATTATGAACTTATCAACTACTGGTCATATTGAATTCGTTTTGTGTTCACTAGATTCGGCACTAAAAACTATATTTTATTTATTGTTTAGTAGATCTAAAAATACATCATTATGTTCTTTGATATACAATAAATAATAATCGAGTAATTATGGAGCTGTCTTCACCAGTTTAGCATTATATCTTTGATGTGGAATCCAAGACTCAATGACTAGTATTGGGTTGTGTCACATGAAATGTCCGTTTTCAAGGTAAAGAATTTTTATTAAAAATACGATATGAAAACAAGATAATTTTAATCGACGTATTTACCTTCTTTTTCTACACATTTTTCCCAACGTGACACCAACTTTTTTATCCCCGAACTGAAAAACCCTGAGCTTTGAAGTGAAACAAAATCTGAAAACGCACTTTTCACTTGATCATCATTTTCAAAAAGTTTTCCTTTGACGAAGTTGTCTAAACTCCTGAACAGGTGGTAATCTGATGGAGACAAGTCGGGAGAATATGGTGGGTGCGGAAGAACTTCGTAACCCAGTTCTTTCAATTTTTGCACGGTATGTTTTGAAACATATCAAATGTTTTGAAACAGGATGTATCGAGCTTTTTTACTCTCCCAATACACTTTAAATGTCTGGAAACGGTAGATGCACTCGCATTTAGTTGTGCTGAGAGTCCTTTAACTGTTTGGTAGGGTTTTCTTTCTACTGTATGTTTGAGGACATCGTTGTCTATTAAGGACGGAGGTCTTCCTCGGGGCAAGTTTTCCAAGTCGGTATCCCCAGCTGAAAACTTATCAAACCAACGGCGAATGGTCCGTCCATTAACTCTCCCTTCCCCAAACGTCTTGAAAATATTTCTAGCGGCCTCAACTGCTGAATGGCCGAGTTTACAAAAATATTACTCGAAAATCGCGTGTTTCTATGTTCATATTTGGAGGTATACTAAAAAGTGGGTAATTGATTGGGAAGCTAATGTTTATAACACAAAGGTAGAGGATTAGTAACTGTTTACTTTAAATATGTAAACATTCGGAAGAAAAAACAGACCTGCAAAATCCTTTATGCATTTCAGAAACTATAAAAACGGGCATTTCATGTGAAACAACCCAATACATGTACATAGTTAACTTGTTACCAGTATCTTAATAGGACCACAACTGGATCACTGTTATAATATATTCACACTACAATTGTCTTTAATACAATGATAAACAAAACTAACAATATTTTAAATAAATAAATGTTGATTTATATTCTAACCTGTATACTATGAAGTAACCTGAACAGCCACTATAAAATTCTCACTTTTCAATATTAAAACTCTTTTAAGTTAAACTATTGGTCTTATTGACTACGTTTTTTGTTCACTGGATTCACATTAAAAAACTACACATACAACAATACTCTCTTGCTTCTATCTTCCCCCGCAAGTGTACAAACTTATGGTCTAGTTACCTTTAAATAAAATATTTCAACAACCCAATAAATCTTTGTATAGTTTTATACACTTATACGTACACACCTTTACAGTATAAATTCGTATATTTACAATGGAACGGAAGATGGAAGAGTTGATGTTTGAAAGAAGAGAGAGGCGGTTTTTACGGATAGAAATGGGCAGGGGATTCAAAAATAATGATGAGCGAAGGAGAAAGGATTTGTGAAAGGACGCAGTTCTATGTGATCGGGTATAAATATTGATTGATTGGGTTCTAGTGTTTATCGAATGGATGTCAGGGAGGAGGGTGAGGAGTTCAGTTATATAGGAAGGTTTTTTATTTGTTAAGTTAAGGAAATATTGCCATCGAACATAAGTATAAAGCCACTTTAACTCGGTGTGATAGGTAGAAATATGGTCAAGTTTACGTGCTAAAAAATAAATCTAATAAAGGGATTCATTAGACGTTTTAATTTTATTTCCAGTTCATCGGTAAGTCCTCCGTACATCAGGCAGCAGTAATCAAAGTTGGAAAAGATAACAGAGGAAACAAGTAGCTGACGGAATCTATAGAGCTGTTTAAGTATATAAATGGATTTTCGGCGTATTTCGGACATACGGTTGTTCCAGGATAAGTTTTGGTTAAAGGTTACTCCGAGGTTTTTTGGTATTGGATAGGGACCTTATTGAGAAGGAGTTACGGAAAATATAGAAAATAATTCAAGATTAGTTTGGTGCCAATGAGGATTGCTTTAGTTTTACCTGCATAGAGCTGCAACTTGTTTTTATTTTCCCATTGAAAAATTTAAAGGCGTGTTCTAGTGGACAGAGCGCTAGTCTACTGTGCTCCGGGTCCTGGGTTCGAATCCCGGCTGTGACGGAATATTATTTATTCTGTTATTTCAGACGTGAGGCGACCCTAGGGTATGGAGACCCCTCCTGGGGCACACCCAGTCTCTATAAAGTGGGTACACAAAAATGAGAGGAAAACCTGACAGCTGAGCTTTATCGGCCTAATCACCTCATTACACTGCCGTTGGCCTAGAAACAGTACGAATCTCTATATGTACTGAGCCCAAGACCCTTTGTGGGTTTTAGAGGTACAGGTATTTTTTTTTTTTTTTTATTGAAAAATTTGATCTATATCATTTTGTTCGTTAATTATCAGGCCGATTTGCAAAAGAAATTCTTGGATATTTTTTTAAAACACTTTATTTATTCCAGTATCGCGACGTTTCAGCCTCTAGGGCCATTTTCAAGCTTCATGCATATCCATCTCAGTTATCTTTTAATTTTACCGCTTTTCACCAGCGTCGTCATAATTTTTTGAAAAATGTCATTTTTCAAAAAAACTTAACAGTTTTCAGCCGCCTTTTAGGTGTTCTCGTGCGCGACTCTCACGAGAACACCTAAAAGGCGGCTGAAAACTGTTAAGTTTTTTTGAAAAATGACATTTTTAAAAAAATTATGACGACGCTGGTGAAAAGCGGTAAAATTAAAAGATAACTGAGATGGATATGCATGAAGCTTGAAAATGGCCCTAGAGGCTGAAACGTCGCGATACTGGAATAAATAAAGTGTTTTAAAAAAATATCCAAGAATTTCTTTTGCAAATCGGCCTGATAATTAACGAACAAATATTAGAACAAAAGAAAAATGACGACAATGTTGAGAAAAAAAAATATATCATTTTGTACTTTCTGGATTATCTTTATGAGATTAGAAGAGTGAAAAGAAAAGTAAATCTGTAGGTCATCGGCCTTAAGTACTTTCAGGAATCATTTTGAATGATTAAACTTCCTAAGAAATTCTAATAAAATTCCTTTTTTTCGGATAAATTTTCTGGACTGAAGGAGAAAACGTATCGTATAACAACATACTTGGACAATGGGAATGTTTATATATATAGTTTACTTGGCCCGTAGGGAAGGTGATGTATTGATAAGAAACCAGAGTATCGCTAAAGTGGAGCAGGTCAGAGGACTGTAAATGCTATTCTATTTTAGTGTAATGTGATTCAGTGAGGGAAGGTAACGAGTTGTGAATAGAACCAACATCAACACCATCCCTCTTCTTAGGCCTTATTCAAACATCAATTGTACGCACAATTGAACATCCCGCATTTGCCTCGCACGGTTGCGATTTAATATGGCGTCATTTGTGTTTAATAAATTAAATTAGACCAATTAAGACTTATCACTTATGCGATCATTATTATGAGTCATTGTAGACATGGCGAGACTATACCCCTCCTTTGTCTATAGCTAGTAATTGTAATAACTATTTTTTTACATAAACCCATGTATGGCTCACGTAGCCGATCTGGAAATAAAGAAATACATACATAGACATGGCAAGAATGTCTATTCATTATTATATTTAATCATCATCAGAAATTAAATACACGAATTGGTCAAAATATCAACAGTTGATCAGGTTATTTGTTTGCTATGTTAAATTAGAAATAATTAATAACAATGTTAGTTTATGTGTTTATAATAGCACTTCATATATTTTAACGATTTGGTATATTTAAACACTGACAATGGTGGCAACACTGAATAATCCTAACCTCTCTCGTCACATTTCAAATAACATATTTTCATAAGATATGCGCTTATAAAAACTTTCAATTAGCTTTTAACGACTTATTTTATTACATATTAACTTTTCTAAAATATTACGCTTTCCAACGGTATATAATACGTCTATATTACTTCTCATAATTAGGGAATAGATTTTTTTATGACATGATTAGAGAAAATTGAATTTTCCCTTTCAAAGAATAACTAAATCTCAATGTATTTTACTTATAATCCATCAGGAAAGAATGCCCGAAATGATAGTGATGACCGTATCAAAATCTCTTGTGTGGTTTGGAAGGAGTTCGCGAAAACGAAGAACCGTCATATCATTTCATTTAGAGACAGACAGTCACATAAATCTCTCTCAACATTGTGTTCAAAGGCAACACAAATTTCCGAATTACCAAACCAGTTTATAGGATAATTTTACACCTCAGCAACGAATATCTTTCAGAATGACGCAGAAGGACCAATTTCGTACTTGTGATAAATTGTACTTACACCGACCGTAAATAATAAAATTAAGGCAATTAAGAAAATAATATTTATTGGCTTTACTATTATGAAAAGATAGTTTACCGTAGGAAGAATTGGAGAAGTTGGTTACTGATGGGATCATCGGGATAATGACAAACTCAAAAAGCAATACTCATTTCATTGTATGTTGATGTTTCGAAGTCTTCTTATTTAAACGCACTCCAAACCAACTTCCCTCCTATTTAATGGTTTTATTTCCACTAACTAATTTCAGGTATGGTCAACAAAACCCAAAACTGAACGTAGGTCAGTGGTAAGGAAAAAGATTGCTTGTTAAGTATTAGAAATTAATGATGTTTTATGTTATGATTTAAATGAGTTAAGGGAAGCTTGTGATTGTGTGGCTAACGCGTTAGTTTACCGCGCCAAAGGTCATCAGTTCAAAACCAATCACAATCACAATCACAAAAATAGGCGTAGGGAGTGATGACCCTACCCAATAAAATATCATCGATAGTCGCGTTGCGGAACCTTCGGAAACCATTAAGTCATTAAGGCCTGTGGCGCTAACCGAAAAAAAAAATGTCACCTTTATTTATTGAAACAAACTTTGTGTAGCGAATCATTTATATATCTAGATCAATGTAATAAGTATGTGTTGCATAATTGAAAAAGCCCGTATTCACAATTTTATGAATCCTTTGATCGTCCTTCGGATCGGACTGGACTGAGTTCAAGGGTAGCAACTTACTTGCATAGATTCTGTTGCCTCAATCTTGTAAAGTCTCTAGTAGTACAAAACGGAATGGGTTGTGTAAAAGCTATTTTGTTTTATATTATTCAATGGCTTTTTTTATTTACAATTATATTACAGTAATACAACAAGTCAGATCAAAGTAAAATAGCAAACCAGCGAATTAGCATTTGTACAACTGAAAAAAAAGACCTGTTTATAAAAGTTTTCTATTGTATAAATGTATTTCTTTCTTTACTTTAAAAAACAAAAACTTACATATAACGCTTATAATAAATATTCATATTATATAGAACCATTAAGCTTCCTATATAATAATATGTGTTGAATTAATTGGTTTGTGTAAGCAGTTTCTTGCCGTTTCAGTCTTGTTTTATTGTAGAATTCTGTACAAGACGCTTCTCCAGTTGAAGTAAAAGGTACAGAAAACAGCGTTTGTTGAACAGGAATAAGCAAGTAATTAAAAAAAAAAAAGTCCGTTTCATCAAATTCAAGATTGAAAAATACTTTATACAATTTAATCCTTACCAGTACTCAATACTGCCTTTAGAGCATTCTCTATGCTTGTTTAAATTTGACGGATTTTGATACGGTTTTCACCATAATTCACCAGGGCATTGTTTCCTGAAGATTTATAAGTGAAATCCACTGCAATTTAGCTTTTCTTTAAACGGGTAAAATAAATTTTCTGTGAACAAGTCATAAAAAAATTATCTCTGAAATACAATAGTAACTTAGACATATAATATAAGGTTGGAACGCGCAAAGTTTTAGAAAAGTTAATATGCAATCAAATAAGTCGGGCAATTTAACAGAAAGATAGCGCATAAACTTATACAGAAATGTTATTTGTAATGTTGTGGATTAGGGAGTGTATGGGGATCCATGGTTAGACTACCTGTTAAATACTCCATACTGTTGTTAAGATAATAGAAAAAATAATTATGTATCAAATCTTACTTAAGTTGTTATAAACTAACACTGTTAATAATTATTTCTACTTATAGATCTTTATTAGATATTGACCGAGTCTGGCACCCGGGATTGCTTTACAAACTCCGCAAATTCCTTCCCCCTACATACTTCCTTATCACCCAGCCCTACCTCACTGGCAGATCCTTCAAAGTAAATCATAATAATTCCTATTCTTCCATTTTTAGTCAGTTTGCTGGTGTTCCTCAAGGCAGTATCCTAGGACCCATTCTTTATACATCTGATATCCCGTCCCATCCTAACACTTTCCTTTCTACCTATGCTGATGACACATGTGTGTTATCAGCTAATACTGATCCAACTATTGCCTCTCAAACTCTCCAATCCCACATCAGAGACCTTGAGGTATGGTGTCAGAATTGGAGAATTAAATAAATTCCAACAAGTCTCACCAAATTACCATTACCCTTCGTCGTAAACCTATGACATCCTGCCCTACAGTGTCCTTCAATAATATTCCGCTAGATCATGAATTTGAAGTTGAACAGATCCGATACCTAGGACTGCACCTTGACAAACGCCTTACTGGGAACCCTCGTACAAGACTAAAACGACAAAAAACTGCTCGACGTTTTCGGCTACTCCAACACTTACTAGACAAACATTCTAATCTTCCATATTCTACATGTCTACCATACGGGCTATATGGACTTAGGGAGTAGAGCTTTGGGGCTCTACTTAATCATCAAATTCTTCCCGTATCCAATTTCTATAATCCAAAATCTTTCGTAAAATCCTCAATGCTCTTTACTTTGTAAGTAATAAACAGTAAGTTGCTGATTTAGCCCAAACCAGACATCAATCCTTCCATGACAAACTCTATTCCCACTGACTGAGGCGCCTGAAAAGAAGATGGACTCGATACCTTCTAGATTAGAATATTTTTAGAGTGCTTCCATTGGGAAGCTTCTCTACATCTCTTTTTCATGTATATTTTCTTTTAGCCTATGTACTAGATGTGTTGTACAATACAGTTGTAAATATCAATAAATAATTTTTTTTTTTAAACAAAAAACTTTCAGATCATTTCACAAAAAATAGTAGCTCCGCTGTAAACTAAATGGGACTCACACGGAAACTAAATTAACTTTAATACCAAAACACTCAATCCACTACAAAAAACTAATTTATATAGCCATTATTAGACTTATTTGGTATTGAGCTATGGGGATCCACCAAGCCATTAGATTCCTCCCGCATCCAATCCTTGCAATCCAAAATCCTCCGAAAAATCCTAAATGTTCCTTATTTTGTTGTTTTTGTAATAAAACTATCCATAAAGACCTGAATATCCCGTTAGTTGTAGACTTAACCAGAACTAGATATACCTCCTTTAATTCCAAACTACCAGCCCACTCAAACCCACTTGTCCGTATCCTCTCATCTCCATATATTCCTGATAATCCTCGGAGGCGACTGAAAAGCCGGTGGCCTCGAGACCTGCTAACGACATAAACATTGAAGTGCTACCGCTGGGTAGCTTCTTCACAAGACTTTATCAAGCCAATTGTTACTTGTTTTCCCATTTACTTGTATTTATTTTCCTATACAGTTGTAAATATCAATTAATAAATAAAATAAAAAAACTTTAATACATTACAATGTATTTAAAAAAAGGTCTTATGAAATAAACCGAATAAAGTAGGAACCTTTAAACATAATAAACTAAACCAATTTTTGATTTTTTACCAATTTATGTTTCTAATTTCTACCGATGATTAAATATAATAATTGATAGATATTATAAATATAATATTTTCTTTTTAAGTTCACTTTTCGCTACGATGAATCATAGTTCCCAAGTGATTCTAAGGTCAAACTGAAGTAAATTAAACATAAACTACACCAAATTTAAATTGCGAAGCAAGGGCGGTTCGCTAGTCAAGAAATAAAAAAGTAACGCAATTAAATGTTTAAAGATATTAAAAAAAAAGAAGCTCAAATATGCGCAATTAGTGAATTCTAAAAGAAGCTTTGAAGTTGAATATTTCTGTATTTGAACCAAGTGAGTGCCAACTTCTTCGGCGTTCCTTCACGAGCCTTTGGCTTCAATACCCTTTTAAATCCAACAAACCGATGGATAAATTTTTGGGGGCCCAAGTCCACAACTATTTCAGAAAGCCTGTGGATTAAATTCGAGACAGGAGCGTGATTCAGTATAGAAATAGATTCGTTGAAAAGAGCTGGCCAGAACTCAATCTTATATTTTTATGAAGCAAGGCCGATGATAATTCATCCAATTAAAAATAACTTTTATATTTATGGCTTTCCTATTTTTTCTTTTTTTTCACCTTCGAGATTCTACAGTTTCCTTATTTCTAATCTGAAATCGTTATTTTTTTTAATATGACGGAAACTTTTATGTGATTCATATATAACTTCATTTTTGGCTTGTAAATCTTATACCTATCAGTTTAAAATTAGTGACAAATTACTCTACCTCCTTTCCATTTGTCAGTATCAGGGATTTATATTAACTCTAATTTTACTCTATTTTATTTATTTATTCATAGAAGTTTTTTTGGCATTACAATTGTATTTGCTATCTGCTTTTTATGCAATGAGCAAATATGCTAACAAAAGTTGTTTTTTTTTTAGTTTTTATCTATCTCAATTTTACTCTAGAAGTGCAAAAAATATAATAATAATAAAAATGTTTATTAATATAATATAACATTTCTTTTTTTTTCTATAAATAAAAAACATTCTTGCTTTGGATTACTCCAAAATAAACAAATAAAATAAACAAATAAAGAAATAATAGTAATATTACACTTAAATAAATAAATAATTATAAAGGAATAATAACACCACATATAAAACTAATAAACGGATCAGTAAAGAAAATACCAATGGTAAACGTAAATATTATTAAACAAAAGATATTACTTATTTAAATATCCAAAGTAAAATTCTTCAACAAAATTTCTTTCTTGCTTTTTTTTCCTTCTTAATTGTAATTAAATTCATCAACTAATGAAGCTCTATGACGTAATGCTTCTCTTAAAAACTTTACTGCAAAAAATATATTATTTACCGAGTTAAAAGAGTTGGGCGAGTTATATATTTCTTTAAAAAAAAAATAGAAAAAAAATGAATATTTATTGATGTGTTGATATAGCTTGTAGAGTACTGAAATTTTGTAAAACACGCCGAAAAGTTGATAAATGTTTTCATAATATATATTTTTTGGAAGAAACATATAATTGGCCTTTTATTTTTTTATTTATTTTTTTTTTTTATCTCAGGAATACTGTCATTTGCTATCACAACCATAAAATTAGTTATTTTCAAACATTTCAAACCCTTATTCGTTTGATTAATCGCTGGGCATATGGGAATTCCGGATGAAGAATTTTATTTAGTAAACATGTCAATTTAGATCTGTTGATTGATGTATTTTTCCGGCACTTCCGTCTAAACGTTCAGAGCACCTGATTTTAACGAAGCGTTTGTAAAGGTGTGGGCGGTCAACTTCCTATTTTCATTTTCCCGAAAACAATAGTAACAACTTACCTATATATGAAATGTATTGTAAGGGAAAGTATTTGGCGAATTTGATGACTAACTAAAGGATAAAAGAGCAAAACTATTTTTTTATGTAATTTTGGTTTTTTCTATAAGAACAGTAATATGGACGTATAGTATACCGTTGGTTAGAGAAACATTTAAGAAAAAATATTATCTGATACACAAACTAAATAAACTTATTACTGATTAACAATTTCATACAGGTATATTTTTTAATCTAAATCATATATTTCCAACGAAAATAAATATAAGTTTTATTAAAATCAATTTAAAATGTTTTTTAAGTATATTTAATAGTTTTTAAATTGATTTTAACATCCCGGATAAGTGAAAGTCGTGTGTTGCCCGCACCAGATTTTTTGATCCGAGTAACACCAACAGAATAAATCCTGTTTTATATTTTTCAGATTACAAAACATAATAATAAAAAAAAATCAGGTGTTACAACTTTTGAAAAATTCTTATTTCTGAGCTGAAACGAAAATCTAACCGTGGATTTCTTCATTTTCATTATAATTAGTGTAGTACTAATTTTTTTATTTCACATTTCTTTCTGCAATCCTACACGACTTGAAGTTCATAAATGTATCATTTCACTGATAATTACTGATAAAATCATGAGTTATTTTCAGGACAACAACAATATTTCTCCCTGACTGCGAAAATGAATAGATCATTGATATATCTATCTATAATCAACTGTTTTATAAGAATAATTATATTTATATGAACTTTTATATTTTATTTATACATTATAGTCACTGTGTAATTTTAATCAATAATCAATTTTATAATATTACAATCAATTTTTACTTTCACTTACTATATATAGTAAGGGGAAGTATTGCGATCGTGAAAATTTTCGAATTGCAGTTTTCAACGGAAATACACGTTTTAGGGTCCCCTGAGTCCAAATAACCAAGTCCCCCAAAAAGGACTGTGTGTGTGTCTGTGTGTGGTAACTCCCGGGCGGAAACGATAAGTCCTATGAAGTGACAAACCTTTTTTCATCAAAATAAGCTTACCAGAAGAGGCACTTTATACCATGCATTTTGCACCTTTTTTCGATTATCTCGAAAACGGTTCCGACGATTTTGATTAAACTAGCTATATCGATGTAAAATTTAATGGACTTTAATATCATGTAGGTTTTATTCTGATTAAAATGGTCTGACAGGGCTTAAATGCTGATATTTTAAATTTTCTTCGTCTAAAGTACCTTTAATTTTGTAGATTCGATAAAAATAACTATATTATCTTGTTAACGCTGATGAAAAACAGGTAAATATTTAAATTGAATAAATTCGATACCCAACTAAAGGAGAAAACAGAAAAATATTTTTTTAATGCAATTTTTCTCTTTTGAACATAAGAGCAGTAATATACATGTATAATATACCGTTGGAAAGCTAAAGATTTTAGAAAAAATATTATCTCATACACCAGCTTTTAAAAGTTAATAGAGAGTGATGAAATGAACATAAAAATAACTGATTATTTTAAATAATAATATAATAGATTTTTTTAATGAAACACACGTTTTATAGAAATTTAATTTAATTAATTCCTTAATAGTTTCACGTATTTTTATCTCTAACTGTTTTTGAAAATTCTTTCATTGATTTTAAAAATGGAGGTAAGTGAAAGTCGTGTGTTGCCCGCACCAGATTTTTAATTTAGGAACTGTCATCACATTTTTAATCCGAGTAACACCAACAGAATAGGTTGCGTGTTATATTTTTGAGAGCGAAAAAAGTTACAAAATAAATAAATAAAAATAGACTCAGCCAAAAGCATATCCAAACCAAAACAGTATTTTTTCCTTCTATCAAAAATTGAGAATATTGACATCCAACCTTTTAACTCTGAAGAACAAAAATAAATGCCAGGTTGCACAGGTTTGGAAGAGATGATGACCCCAAAACATGACGTCTGTAATTTTACCTTTGCCAAATTTCAATCAACTTTTTGACACCTGTCCGAACTTCCTCTATTGACTGCCAATTTATATTTTGCCTAGTCCCAGGACTTTCGCCTTACGTCTTACGTCATTCCATTTATTCCTTCATAACGCGTAAATAAGTTGAACGAATTCAATATCTAACTAAAGGAGAAAACTGAAAAAATATTTTTTTAAATGCAATTTTTTTATTTTGAACATAGCAACAGTAATATACACGTATAATATACCGTTGGAAAGCTAAAGCTTTTAGAATAAATATTGTCTAATGAACAAACGTGTAAAAGTTAATAAAGAGTGATGAAAAGCCGATAAATCTGATTATTTTAGATAATAATATAATAGATTTTTTAATAAAACACATGTTTCTGTAGAAATTCAATTTAATTATTTCTGTAATGGTTTCAATCCTTTCATTGATTTTAAAAATGGAGGTGAAAGTAGTGTGTTGCCCGCACCAGATTTTATTATCTACAACAATCAATTTTTTTTTCATCACTCTCCGTTAACTTTTACAATAGTATGTATTAGATAATACTTTTTCTTTAGCATTGCAACGGTATAACAAAAAATATTTTTTTCAGTTTTCTTCTTTATTTGCTATTCAAATCCGCTCAACTTACATATTTAGCTGTTATTTAGCAATGCTAACAAGATGATATCGTTATGTTTTATAGAATCTACAAAATTAAAGG
The DNA here is from genome assembly GCA_023052935.1 of Piezodorus guildinii. Taxonomy (NCBI): domain Eukaryota; kingdom Metazoa; phylum Arthropoda; class Insecta; order Hemiptera; family Pentatomidae; genus Piezodorus; species Piezodorus guildinii. The sequence continues at coordinate 75,985,563 of CM041298.1, read as the reverse complement.
TACTTTAAAATAAGAAAATTTAAAATATTGGCATCTAAGCCCTGTCAGACTATTTTAATCAGAATGAAACCTACATGATATTAAAACCCATTAAATTTTACATCGATATAGGGAGTTTAATCAAAATCGTTAGAGCCGTTTTTGAGAAAATCGTAAAAAGGTGCTCAATCCATTGTATAAAGTAGATCTTCCGGTCAGATGATTTTGATGAAAAAGATTCAGTAACATCTCGGACGTATAGCTGTCTTAAATATGAAATTTCAGTTTCATAGGACTTTTCGTTTTCACCCGGGAGTTAACATGCACACACTCACACACAGAGACCTTTTTGCGGGACTTGGTTATTTTGACTCAGGAGACCCTAAAACGTGTAGTTCCGTTGAAAACTGGAATTCGAAAATTTTCACGATCGCAATACTTTCCCATACTATATATTCCATATATAGGTAAGTGAAAGTTAAGAGGTCAAATCGTCAAATAGGAAAATGACAAATGCGCAACGGTATGCAGAACATTAAACTTTAATATTTCTGCGATGTTCGGCGAACCATTTTTTTTTAATTATTTATCCTGGAACCAAGTCACCTTAGAGAAAAAACGATGAAAAACAAAAAAATCTTATAGTATAGTTACTTTTATTTTTTTTTTTTTTTTTTTTTTTTATTAAGATATATTACAATTTGTTTCTATATGAACATTAGTAATAGTGATATATGAACCCATTCACACAATATATACAATGATAAAGTCAAATAAATAAAATATAATATATATACAAAATAAGAAAACAAACAACAACCTATAACTGAGATAAATACAAATAAATGATATATATAGAATTAAATAATAATAAATATAAAAACAAAACAAAACAAAACATTAACCTATAATTGAGATAAATAAAAGTTTGCAAATAAACAAGCATCATTCAAACAAACATAACTATATACAAAATATACAAGTGCTATAGAGGGACCCCAGACTGGGCTTTTCCCCCCACTTGTGGAGGAAAAAGCGGAATCCAAAAGATCCTAGACCCTCGCCCTCAGCCGCGTCACTGGTGTGAATCAGTGGAGGCCGAACTAGGGCGCAATAGCCACAAACATACATTACATGAGTGGAGGATCTGACCAGTGTCAGAACTCCAATTTAAACGTTTACAATACGTCTCGCGGCCACTGCCGTTTCAATCTTCGAGGAGGATTGTAGGGATGGGTGGTGCTGGATAGGGATTGTGCTAGAGGGTTAGGATGATGAATAAGGTTCTGATGAAATTTGGAAAATTTGGATGGTACCAGGTCTAAAATAAACGGAATTTTAAGGTCGTGGTGTAGGGTAGAGTTGGTAACGTAATAAGGAGCATTAACTATTGTTCGGAGAACTTTGGATTGGAAGGATTGGATGCGTTTGATGTTAGAATGTTTAGCTGCTCCCCACAGTTCAAGTCCGTAGGTCCATATTGGTTTCAGTAATGTCTTGTATATTAGTAATTTGTTGTCAACTGTAAGATGAGATTTTCTGTTTAGTAGTCTGTATAACTGGCCGAATCTGCGGTTAAGTTCTTTTCTTTTAAGTCTTGTGTGTGGGTTCCACGTCAGTCTTTTGTCTAGTAAAAAGCCAAGATACCGGACTGTGTCAGAGGAAGGAAGCGGTAGGGAATTGAAATAAACCGTTGGACAGGATTTGCGTCGAAGAGTGAATGTGACGTGTGAGCACTTGTTTTCGTTCACCTTAATACGCCAAGCGTTACACCAGTCTTCGACAAGGGAAAGGTGATTTTGTAAATTAAGCGATGCTGCTTCAGGATCGGAATTGGATGACAAAATGGCGGTATCATCAGCAAATGTTGCCAGAAAGGTATCGGGATCGGTAGGGATATCGGCGGTGTAGAGGATGTAGAGGACGGGTCCCAAGACGCTGCCTTGAGGAACACCAGCCTCAACAATATAATGTTTGGAAAATTCTGAGCCACAGCGAACTCGGAAGGAGCGGTTTGATAGATAGGATCGGAGGACTAGGTATAAGGATTGGGGTAAATGGGTTTTGAGCTTAAAGAGCAATCCCGGGTGCCACACCCGGTCGAAAGCTTGAGATATGTCCAGAAAGGCACCCGAACAATACTCCTTGCACTCAAGGGCAGAGGAAATGTGGTCCACAACTCGGAGTCCTTGCTGAACCGTGGAATGTTGAGGACGAAATCCGAACTGATGTGAAGGAAAATTTTGAAATTTGGCTAAGATTCGTTTTAGTAGGAGCTTTTCGAAAATTTTTGAGAGGATCGGAAGTAGGCTGATAGGTCTGTAAGATGACGTGTTGTTAGAAGGTTTGCCTGGTTTTAGGAAAAGGATGATAGTTGAATGTTTCCATAAAAGAGGAAAATAGGTAGTGCGTAGGATACAGTTATAGAGATATGTAAGGAATGTAATGGCTTTAGGTGGAAGTTGTCTTAAGATTTGAGGAGTAAGGAGATCGTATCCAGGGGATTTACGGAGAGGAAGCTTTTTAAGAAGATATCTGACCTCAGAGGGATTAACTGCTTTAGGTGGTAAGGAAAGCGGTATTGGTGATATAAGGAACTCTTCAACTGCCGCCGTATGGGTAGGATTAAGCTCTAGATGAGGAGTAAAAACTTTGGAAAGGTGCTGTGCGAATTCCTCGGCCTTATCCTTGTCAGAAGCAGCCCAGGAACTATCACAGCGCCGGAGAGGATGGGAAATGGTGTGGGATTTTAGGATTCTCTTCGTGACATTCCAAAGGGAATTGTCACGAGTCGAGAGAGAGGAGAGGTAGGTATTGTAGGATTGGGAACGGAAGATCGCCAACTCCCGCTTTAATTTTCTACAAAAAAAGTTATAGGAGCGGCGATCCTCTGGGTGGCGGGTGCGTTGCCATAATGTTCTGGCTCGGCGTTTGCTGTTGATGAGGTCTGTCAGGTGTTGTGGTAAATGGCTTTTATAAGGAATTATTTGGGAGTACTTGGGAGAGGAGGCAGTCCAGGCAGCTTGTTGAATAGCGGTTGTAAAGGAATATACGGCGTCGTCAAGGTCATTTGGGGTTTTGAGAATCACTCTGAGGTCAATATCATTAGTGAGGATTTCGCGGAAGAGGTTCCAGTTGACAGGGCCTCTAATGAATGACGGTGGGATAGGTTTAGGAATAGGTGTTATGGATACATTTAGAATCAATGGACTATGATCAGAGGATAGTTCATCAAGGCGAGCTATGGAAAAATTAAGAGAGCCTAATCCGCTGTGGATGAAGAAGTCAAGGATGTCAGGATTACGGTTAGGATCTGTTGGCCAGTAGGTAGGAGAATCGGGAGGTAGGAGATGAAAGCGTCGGGAGTTGAGTGCAGACTGCAATGTCCGCCCACGAGAATTGGTGGTTCTAGAACCCCACTGTTGATTCTTGGCATTTAAGTCTGCACCCAAAATGAAGTGATTACCCAAGTAGTTGAGAAAGGATTCAAATTGGGCAGAGGAAATGGGATGTTTAGGAGGGCAGTATGCTGATGCGATGATAAGCGGAAAGGAAAATGTTTTGATAACAATGGAAGTTGCTTGTAGGTAATCGTGGACGGGAAGTGGGTGTAAGTGATGGGTGAGGGATCGGCGGACTATGACAGCAGTACCGGCATGGGCTTTGCCGTCTGGATGGTCTGTCCGGTATGTCGTGTATCCTGGTATTTTAAAGTACTGTTTAGTGGTTAGTCTAGTTTCAGTAATGAGTGCAACATCAATGTTTTTGTCTTGCAGTACGGCTGTAAGTTCGTCAGTGTGAGTTCTAACACCATTCGCATTCCAAAGGAGAATGGATAAGGAATTAGGTGTAGTCATTTATGGTTTTTTTAAGGCAGGAATGAGATTTGTTACGAGATTCGTAAGGAGTGATATTAGGGGCATAACAAGGGATTTAATTTCGGAGATAAAGGATGTCATCAAACTGGTAAGGTCTGTGGCATTTGAAGGAGGAGGGATATGAGAGATTTGTGGTTGATTAGGATTTTTAGGATTGGTTACATTTTGAGGAAGAGGTAAATGTGGAATGGATTGAGGTACATTCTGTAGTTCCGGCAGGGCCACGGCTTCAGTACTTTGATTCCCACCTCCAAGTAGGTGGGCAAATGATACATTGGCATCAATAAGTTTTGAGGGTTCTCTTCTGTTTCTTACTTGTCTTGCTGTTTCATCCAGTACTTGAGGTTTTTGAAACCTGGTCCTCAGTTCCTTATAGATTTGGCATCCTTTATAGTTGGCTGGGTGGTCCTTGAGGCAATGAGCACATACAGCTGGTGTTGATTTTGCTTTTGTACACTCCACAGACTTGTGCTGTTCACCGCATTTCACGCATCGAGGTATGTGATGACAATAACTTTTAGTATGACCATATGCTTGACAGTTATGGCACTGAACTATCTCCTTCTTTATGTAAGGTTTTTCAACTCTTACGCTGGTATAGTATAATCTATTGAGGTCATAGATTTTTTCAACTCCTTCTGCTGGTTCCAAATCCACAAAAAAGAGAGGTAGAGGAATTTTATCCTTTAGGACATTAGTGACTTGCCGCACTTTATAGCCCATCTCCGTTAGTTCTTCTTTAATTGCTTCAACTGGTGTCGAGGGATGTATGTTTCTGATTACAACCCTTAAAGCTCTCTCTTGGCGTAGCTGATAGGTATGGAAATCTGCTTTGGTTTCAGTTAAATATTTCACTATTTTTCTATATGTCTCGGCAGTAGTAGGAGATATTTTGGTATCATTGATTCTACTCATACAGTAGTAGCTGGTAGATTCGGTAATTTTGTTCAATTGCGCACACAATAACTGGAAATTTTTAATATTCTTGACAAATATGGGAGGAGGCCGTGGTTCACTGGGTATAGGAGTAGATTCCATGTTTTCTTTTTCATTATGCAAAATCTGAAAAGGATTCGGGGTGAAAAACGGCGATTCGTCAGTCATCTCTTGTGACGATGTGCCAGGTTGTGGTTCAGATTCTGAATTAGTACCCGAAAGGGTTGCTTGTAGATTTAATCTTTTATTAGTATCACGGCGAGGTCTTTGTTTTGTAGGAGACGTGATTGAACCACTAGATCTAGATCTTTTAGTTGAAGCTTTGGAGGACATTACTTGATGATAATTTCGCATTTCATGTAAGGAAAATAATTAAATAATAACCAGATGTGGGGGAAAAAAAAATAACTTAAGAAAACTTAAGCAAGACCAGCCTTGCCTAGCTATTGGCAATCAGCTGATATGAAGAGGTGACTCAGCATTCACTTTACAGTGTAAATTGTAACTCAACTTACCGTTGTTTGCTCCAATATTAACTGTTGTTGTTATCCTGAAGCCTGGTGATGTTTTCAAGACTGTTCTGAAGTGATATCCAACTGAAAAAGCAAGAAATCCAAGAGCCGACTTGAAAGATGACCACTATACACATGCGCATGCGCAGAACTCAGTTACTTTTAAATAAAATATTTCAACAATCCTATAAATCTATAAATATTTGTTTAGTTATATACAAGTGGAGCACACGCAACTATACATATACATATACATATTTATACTATAAATACCTATTTACAATGGAACAGAAGCTTAAGATTCGAGTAAGTAATGAAAGAGTTGATGTTTTAAAGAAGAGAGGCGGTTTCACGGATAGAGATAGGCAGGGAATTCCAAAATAATGAGGAGCGAACGAGAAAGGATTTGTGAAAGGACGCAGTTGAGTATGCGATGGGGTATTTGGTGCTTTTGTGTTTCAGTTTCAACCTTCTTTATTAGATTCCTTATCTTCAATTTTTGCTTATAGCTTTGTAATTTGCTAGCTCAAAATAGAAGAGAAAAAATTCATTTTGTCATTTAATGATTTTTAATTTCCGAAAATTAAAACCCGCTGAGCAGATGGTTAACATTTGCAATGTGTATGGCGATGATTCCTTAGGAGAGAGCACCTTCTGTAAGTGGCTGCTAGGTTCAGAACCGGAAATTTAGATTTGGAAAACGCAAAGTCTAATATAATTGATAAATATACAATTGATCAAAAATATTTACAAGAATCTTAAGTTTGAAATCACCAGTAAAAAACGCTACAAGGTTTTTTAACGACCTAATATATATCTTGGAAAGCCCGTTTAATCCTAGCATCATCATTACTTTGACTCTTTAAATTCTTTCTATAATATTTAAACCCATGTTAGCAACATTCATTTACATTTGGTTGTTAAATAGACATTGTAATAGTCTCAGTGCAACTCTGGTCAGAGTAGCATGAAGTTTTGGAAATGTCTGATTTAAACTAACGAAAACACAGCTTTAATTAAAAGCTAATAATCATAGTCCTGATTAAACTGTTAATGACTCCTTGTAAAAAGGAATGGAAACTTAACATAAATTATGACTCTTAATGAGAATGGAGTAATTTTCACAATCGTGGCTATCACGGAGTCAAGTGCCTTTCCCTTCGAATCTCGTGTTTTTATTGAGCAGTCTCATGCGTTAGAGGCGGTTTTAATCCCACGATTAAACAATGAATCATTATGGCAATTTCTCTTAATTTTTTTTCCGCTACATCACGTCAGTTTTCTCATGGCCATCTGAAATCACGGCTATTAGACTTTCTTAAAGTTCACAAAATAGTGTGCATCATCTGACCCCGATATCCAGTAGATGGCGCATTGTGTATACTGGAAAATAACCCAGGTTTTTAATTTGTCTTTAAAAATATCCTTATATATAACAGATTTTTACTTTCACTTACCTATAAATGAAATATATAGTAAGGGAAAGTATTGCTATATTGAAAATATTCGAATTCCAGTTTTCTACGGAAATACACGTTTTAGGGCCACCCTAGGGTTTGGAGACCCTCGTGGACTTGGTTATTTGGACTCAGGGGACCCTAAAACGTTTATTTCCGTTGAAAACTGGAATTCGAAAATTTTCACGATCGTAATACTTTCCCTTACTATATATAGTAAGTGAAAGTAAAAAAGATTATTGTTACTTTTTGGTGGGTTTCATTTGTTTTAATACAGCTTCGAAGGTATTGTAACCGAATCGTATTGTAACCAAATTTATGCAATGCATCATAAATTAGCAATAATGAATACATCTTCGGTCAATCGGAATGGGCCCATTTTTTTGCATTACTACTGTAGAAAAACTGTTGGAGCTTAAATATGAAACTCTGCTTTTTTTAGACAACTGGACTACTATTCACGTGACAAAAAAATGTAATGCACATAGGGAATTATTAAAAGCGTTTTTGGAGTTTATTAATTCTAAAGATGGAAATATATTCCGAGAAAATAGTAAAGTGCCAACACGTTAGCAGAAATGTATTGATAGTAGTGGAGACTATTTCGATTAAATAAAACAGCTGTAAATCTTTATTTTTTTTTATTTTTATCGAAAATCCTATATTATTTTCCGGACAACCTCTCTCTTTTTTCAAAGGTTCTCCACAGCCTAAATGCTAAGATTTTAAAATCATAATTTTTGTTTCTTATACAAAAGTTGTTTGGTGCAGCTGTTACGATGTGTTTAAGTACAATATATTTGTCAACAACTTATGTGATAATTTTTCAGAGTAAGTTGTTTTGGGGGGTAAAGAATTCAGTGTAACAGAAGGTATCAGTTTTTCGAGCTAAATTTACAAAACTTTAATTAAAATTATATTACAAATCTGATGTCGAAGTTTACTATTTTCCAAATGGAAAATACAACCACTTTGTATTACAAAAAAATGAATACATGTGATAGTTACGATTTCTTCGTATAATTGAGTTCGACATGCTACTCCTTGAATATAACTTTAACTCACATTAAATAATTTAATACATATTAATTATTATTATACCAGTCATCTTTTACATTTTCATATCCAGCAGGTTTGGTTACCTTTTCTACCGGATCTCTCCTCCTCTTCTAGCATCCGAAGTACTGCCGAATTGGCCAGGTTACCCGGTTTAGCCAGATTATGGAAGTCAATCCTAGAAAAAATATATATGTTATTTATAAACTGTAAATGTATTAAGTTCTTAATTATGTTGTAATATATTTAAAATGTTTTGAAGAATAAGAGATGAATTTTCATTCCAGAAAAGAATGAGGCATTAGTGATGTATTGCTGTGACTCTTGAAAGGATTCTAACTGTATGTTCAAAGGATAAATAACCTATGTTACTTATAACTGGTATGAAATCACATTTCTTGACTTCAAAATGATACATGAAAATTTATCTAAATTATTAAAAAAAAAAAAAACTGTACTCTACAACCCATGGAGGGTCTTAAACTCAGTACATATAGAGATTCGTACTGTTTCTTGAACTGTTATATTATATATGTTTGTTTTTTTTACACTGACTTTGTTTTTTTATTTGTGGCTACTCTGTCAAATAGACAATGCTTCAGTGGGAATCCTAAATTTTGCGTATCCAGTTCAATTATGATAGGGATTTTTAACTAGCACCTGACATCGTACAGACTCAGGACCACTATTTTGCGATCCCTCCGAAGGACGGCATAATCATAGATTTTTTACTCCCAAATCCTAGAGCCATCAGCCGGATTTGAAACTACGAGCATTGACATAGAATGCTGTTATCCTTGCCACTACACTATAAATGACACCACACAGGGATGGTTATTTGTATTCTGGGTACTCCAAAACGTGTATTTCTTGGAAAACACGGATTTATTTTTAAATATTTTAATTACTCTTCCATATTTTCTCAGTCTGCAGGTGTACCTCAGGGTAGTATCTTAGGCCCCATCCTTTATACGGTATACACAGCTGATATCCCACTCCATCCTAGCACTGTCCTCACAACTTACGCAGATGACACTGATGCGTTATCCGTCCATTATGATCCAATCGCTGCATCCCAAATCCTTCAGTCCCACATCACAGCCATTGAGGAATGGTGTCAGAACTGGAGGATTAGAATAAATCCTAAAAATTCCACCAAATTACCTTTACCCTTCGTCAAAAACCGATGACCTCCTGCCCTACCGTATACTTTATTAATACGCCACTCATACCTGTTGAACAAATCCGATACCTGGGACTCCATCTTGACAAACGTCTTACATGGAACCCTCACACGAGACTAAAACGACAAGAAACTGCCCGTAGATACTGATTACTACAACACTTACTAGACAAACGTTCAAAACTTCCAATTCACTACAAAAAGCTCATTTATATTACTGTCTTGAGACCCATCTGGACATATGGAATCGAGCTTTGGGGCTCTACTAAGCCATCTAATTCTCCCGTATCCAATCCTTACAATCCAAAATCCTTCGCAAAATCCTAAATGCTCCTTATTTCGTCACAAATAAAATCATCCATAACGACCTTAATATCCCATTTGTGGTAGACCTTTCTCGTACCAGATATACCACTTTTAATTCCAAATTCCCCACCCACATAAACCCTCTTGTCCGCAACCTATCAACCTCACATAGGCGATTGAAAAGAAGATGGCTTCGGGATCTACTTACTTAAGTAAACATCGAAGTATTACCGCTGGGTAGTTTCTTAACAAGCCTTTTACGCCTTTTATTATAATTCATCACTTTTACTTATTGTATTTATGTAATATACAGTTGTAAAATTCAATAAAATATAAATAAATAATTTTAATACTATTTATCGCTATATAATTTATCGTTAAGTAAGATACAGTACATAATGCAGTCGTAACTCACAACCAAAGGAACTGTGATTCGTACACCTATGATCAGGTCATGGTCACCAGGAACTACTTAAGAGATCTGTCAGAATACTATTCTCTTTAATAGTGAGTTATATTTACTTGGGCATAAATTAAGTACCTATTTTGACATTAATAAGCTAAATTTCATAATTAATTGTACTGTTAAATGATAGTCAATACTTTTAGTTTTTTACAAGTGTTTAAGTAAGTTGAAATAAATGTACATTTATTGTTCTTTTTTTTTTTTTTTTTTTTTTTTTTTTTTTTTTTTTTTTGTACATTTTCTTTTAGTTTATCAAAAGGGTTAAATATTAGTTAATTGTTTTGTCACCAAATTTATTTATTTCTTATCATTGTTTTTATTTATTTAAATTATTTTTACTTACGTTAAATCCATTTTCTTTTTTTTTTTTATGATAATGTTAAATTTCATGTTATTCTTAGGAGACTTAGTCCCAAAATAAAGTTTTTTTCTTCTTCTTCTTCTTTAATTGGTTAATATATTTAATAAGGTAAAATATTGTGATTGTGAACATTTTATAATCTGTATTTCCAACGGCAATATATGTTTTAAGGTACCTTTTTCTCCAACACAGCTCTAACAATTTTAATTTGAGTCACTCACTCGGTGTAAAATTATATGGGCTTAGTTCCATGTAGTTTTTTTTTTTTTTTTTTTTTTTTTTTTCTGATTGAAATACTTTGATATAGCCTAAATGCCGATTTTTCAAATTTTCTTCCTCTAAAGTACCATTAATTAGAAATAATTAATCATTTTAGCTTCTTATCATTTATAAAAAAAAATGGGTAAATATGGAAGTATTTGATAGCAAAGAAGCTTCTAACATACCCTTGGAAAGCTTTAGGTATTAGGAAAAATGTTACCTAACATACGAAATTTCAGAAACAATTGAGATTCAAGAAATATAGAAATATTATGCACAATAATTTTGAGTGGGATTTTGCAAACTAGGGTCCGATGTTGTCGTTTTGATTATAAATGCAAAAACTGTTATCGCCCTCACATCTTTACAAAAAACAATTGGCTAATTAAAATTATTTCAATTTAATTATTTAATACTTTAGTGAAAATGTAAAGCACAAAGTAAATTAAATTAAAATAATAAGAATTGAAAAAATAGGTTTAACTGTAAATAACATGATTTGTATAACTCCACAAGGTTCATAAGATAGATGAATAATCTATATATATATATATATATAATATGTAAAATGTTTGTGGCTAATCGGACGATGCTACAGTGAGAGTCCTAAATTCGCCTATCCAGGTTTAATTAGAATAGGGGTCCTAAACGAGTACTTGACATCTCACAGGCTCGGGACCACCGCTTTACGTCCCCTCCGAAGGACGGCAATGGATGTTTTTATTTGTAAAAATTAATCCCGTTTTCCCTTGGTCATCGTATCACGCGAGAACTGCTTGACCGATTTTTCTAATTCTTCTTTCCTTGACCTTAACGTGAAGATTGGCCGATTCCGTTGTTCATAGTTAAGACAGAACTAGTCTGTTGGGTTTTAATTTTCGTCTACCGAGACGTAAATGCGACCTGCACTTTATTAAATATATTGATGGAGTCTAGTTGACCGTTGGATATGATGCGGAAGATGATTGGGGGTACGGTCATCAAAAAACTTACACATTAATAAGCGACACTTGGTGTAATTGTGTGCGAACGTTTCGACCTACATTATGGTCCTTCATCAGAATGATGCTACCGTGGGATTCCTAAATTTTGCCTATCCAAGTATAATTAGGATGGGTATCTCTAACTGGCACAGGCTTGGGACCTCATTCTTACGGCCCATTATCTAACCCAAGCCCAAGACGTTTAATTCCGAAATAATAATTTATTGTTATTAAAGCATTAAATAAGTAATTAAAATTCTAGAAATAACTTTTCATAAATATTTGTTGACCGAGACGTAAATAGGATGTAAATCTCGTTTATTTATTTAAATTTAAATTGTGTGAAGATACATTCAGCAAACAGTTGCAGATGATAACGGCGCACAGTTGAATGTTAATCAAATTTCTAACCACATGAAAGCAAAATTATCTTAATCTGACCGTTATTTGCAAAGATTCTAAATTAAAAACGAATGTATTTAAGGATATTTATCTTCGTATCAATATTTCGTATGTAGGTTACCAAAGAAACACGATCATCCTGAGTCCAAATGACCAACTTCCGTAAAAAGGTCTGTGTGTCTGTGTGGTACCTCCAGAGCGAAAACGAAAAGTCCTACGAAACTTAAATTTCATATGTTCTGACAACTATACGTCCGAGATGTTACAAAAACTTTTTCATCAAAATCAGCTTACCAGAAGAGCCACTTTATACCATGCGTTTCGCATCTTTTTGAAATTTTCTCGAAAACGGCTAAAACGATTTTAATTAAACTCATTAATTAAAAAAATTGTAGATTTAAAAAATTAGGCATATCATCTTGGTTGCATTGATTAATTATTGCTAAATATGCAAGTTGAGCGAATTTTATAAACAACTAAATGAGAAAAGTGAAAAAATGTTTTTTCATTTAAGTTTCGTGTTTTTGAACAAAAGAACAGTAATAATATAGATGAATAATATACCGTTGAAAAGCTGAAGATTTTAGAAAAAATATTATCTTATACACAAGCTTGTAAAAGTTAATAAAGAGTGATGAAAACCCGATAAAACTAACTGATTAGTGTAGATAATAATACAATAGTTTTTTTAATAAAACACGAGCAGCAGCTCCAATGTCAGTACGGCTCTCAAACAGTCCCAAAATGCCTGTCAAAAAATATCTTTAGAGCTAAAGTGGCTAAACATAGAAATTAATCCTGACAAAACAAAGGCTATTGTTTATTCGTTCCAGAAAGGTATGAAAAAACTTCCTTCAGGATTTAATCTCAATAATTGCCAAATTAAACTTTCTAAAAATATTGCATATCTTGGAATCACGTTCGACAGACACTTAAAATTTTCAGTCCACTTTTCTAAAAAAAATAAATCTGTAAGGCGAAAAATGTTTAGGCTTAACCATTTAATTTCATCTCCAAGTATATCTCTCCGACTAAAAGCGATGATATACAAAACAATTCTTTGTCCGTCACTGTTGTATGGCTCGCAACTTTTTCCACACGTGGCAAATCAACGAAAAAGAATGTCCAGGCATTTCAAAACGGCATTCTAGGAAGAATCGCAAAAGGGACGATATTCCAAAGAGTAAAAACAAAGAAACTACATGAAGAGATGAAAATGCCAACAATTAAAAAATTTATGAGTGAGAGGAATTTAAAGTTTTTCGAATCAACGAAATTTGTAAATAACCCTATATTTAATCAACTGAAACCCCCAGGAATACCTCAGCGATGGCAGAAACTCAATAAATAAATAAATTAGTTTTGAGCCCCATCACCTGAAATATTATTCATAATGTTATTACTCTCCAGAAGTTACGTTAAAGAGTTGCAACTCCTTAAAATGCACGATTACAGAAAAAGAGAACTTACCAGCATTGCAGGAGCTTAGAGCTTAAGAGCTTAAGAGAAAATACGGGGCTAAGAAAAAAAAATAAATAAAAAAAAAAAAAATTAAAAAATAAATAAATACAAAAAAATAAAAATAAATAAAACATGTGTTTTTATAGAAATTCAATTTAATTAATGCTGTATTAGTTTCACTCATTTTTATCTCTAACTGTATTTGAAAATTCTTAAATCAATTTTAACAACGGAGGAAACGTGTGTTGACCGCACCAGATGTTTTTATAAGAGAACGTATTTCTGAAACCTAAGATGACTTTTTATTAGGTAAACAGATTCATCCAAGATTGGGATTAATAGAAATTTATGTTGCTAACGAGCAGTAACGATATTCAACTATTAACATTAAAATGCTAAAACATATTGATTAATTTTGAATATGCTTATTTCTACTGGTTTGGCAGAATAAAACTAAGACCTAGCACTAATAGAACACAACTTTATTTGTTGTGCATAGTTGAAATGGTTTACTATTTTACAGCGAAGATGTCTCATAGTTACTCTTAACATCAACGCATATATATGTAGTCCAAAACAAAATGAAATATTCGTGAGAAAAGCCGCGGGATAATATCAATAAATATTATAAAACTAAGCTATTTTTTCATAAATATTTGTTTTTTTAAATTTTTTATAATTTTTTTTTCTCAACATTGGACTGAGTTAAATTGATAATAGTGCCGAACCTTTGACGTAAGCGACTGCCGAAACTTTAAGTATGACAGCTCGTTGTAGTTCATTGTTGTGTTTAGAGAAAAAGCAAACATAGGATAATGTGGTTAAACAAACAGCGGAAGGAGGAAAGAATGTAAATATTCTAAAAATAAGAGAAATACCTCTGTTGAAACTCCATGAGAGAGAGACGCTGTGGGACCTGGTCGGTTACTGACTAGGCACACGACCCCACTTCCAAACTCCTCGCTTCTAAACTTTCATTCTCAGTTTATTTTCTCGAGTAACGAGTCTTGTACCTTCTTACATCACCGCCTGTCTTGCGACTGATTTAGCCTCTGATCGGGCAGGACTTGAAAACATTCGGGATGACCTCGTCCGAATTTCGTGTTGGGGTCACGGATAGGTGGGTGGGGATATCAAGAGAATTTGGAGACGATTCAATGCTCCGGTGAAAGTGGCTTTCGTATCGGTATATATGATTCAGAATATAATAAAAGATTTCATGTAGTGATCGAGAAAATAAGAATAAAACGTTGAGACCACCTATGGTTTATGGTACATCAATTAATCTGTTAGATATTTTTTTGTTGTCCGGCACTTTGGCGCTCGGAATTTTTCTGGTTGTGTACTATGTGGGTTGCACTACGCAGTTCAACGGATAATTCATTCGTTTTAACCGCTCTTAAATGAAAAAATCTGGTGCGCGCAACACACGATTTTCATTTACCTCCTTGTTGAAACCAATTTAAGAATTTTTAAATACATTTAAAGATACAAATAAATTGTTAAAGAATTGATTATTTTGAATTTCAATAGAAACATGTGTTTTATTAAATAATTTATTATATTTTTATCTACAACAATCAGTTAGTTTTATCGGCTTTTCATCACTCTCCACCAAACTTTGAAATTCCGTGTATTGGATAGTATTTTTTCTAAAATCTTTAGCTATCCAACGGTATATTATACTTTTATATTACTATTCTTGTGTTCAAAAACACAAAAGTTACATAAAAAAATATGTTTACACTTTTCTCCTATAGTTGTATATCAAATCCGCTTAACTTGCATATTTACCCATTATTTATCAATGCTAATAAGATGATGTTCCATTTTTTTTTAAATCTACAAAATTAAAGGTACTTTAGGGGAAGAAAATTTAAAATATCGGCATTTAAGCACTGTCAGACTATTTAAATCAGAATGAAACCCAAATGATGTTAAATCCCATTAAATTCTACATTGATATAGAGAGTCTAATTAAAATCGTTTCAGCCGTTTTCGAGAAAATCTCAAAAAGGTGCGAAACGCATGGTATAAAGTGGCTCTTCTGGTTAGCTGATTTTGATGAAAAAGTTTTTGTAACATCTCGGACGTATAGTTGTCAGAACATATGAAATTTCAGTTTCAGAGGACTTTTCGTTTCCGCCCGGGAGTTACCACACACACAGGCCTTTTTGGGGGACTTGGTTATTTGGACTCAGAGAACCCTAAAACGTGTATTTCCGTTTAAAACTGGAATTCGAAAATTTTCACGATCGCAATACTTTCCCTTACTATATATAGTAAGTGCCTAATTACCTGTGCAGTGAACTTCTTACAACTTTGGCAGTCGAGAAATCAATGAATTAAACTAAGAATAAAATTTACCTCTCAACTCCCCTAGACTGTAACTAAAGCTCCAGAAACAAAAATCACATTGTTTATTCTTATTTACTTTTATAACGTTAGAAATCTCAGTAATAATTATATTTAATCAAAATATTTCTTGTCATTTACGATATTTACAAACCGTTTTTATTTTAAAACATGATATTATTAGACATGCTTAATATCGACTTGTAAACAAAAGTCAATTCGCAATAGGGGTCACCTGTAGCGTAGTAGCTAGCGTAACAGCCTTCTAAACCCAAGATCGCAGGTTTGAACCCGGCTAACGTTGACCCTAGCATTTTTTTTAGGGGTTCCAAAATTCTTAGTTATGCCTTCCTTCTGAGGATACTTAAAATGGTGGTCTGTGATGTGTTCACGATGCCTGGTACTAGTTAAAGATCCCTATCCTAATTATATTTGGTTTATTTATTTCATTTTATTTACGAAAGGCACAAACCCTAATTAGCAAATGTGATCATAAATACAAATAATAATAAGATACCTACATTTTATTAAATAAAAACAACCTAAAATTTAATGTAGATAAATATAACCAGAGTAAATTAATTCTAAATTTTTATTAGTTCAGCATCTGATTGGCATCACACTTGCAATTTTTATTAAATTTTACAACTAACTAATCACTTATATTCTAAAATTTTTCTCTTTTTTCCAGAAATCTGATTATCGATCAATGTTTACAAAAAAATATATTTTAGATAATTATTCTTATTCACCTTCCAAACACAATTAGGGTAAATGACTGCACTACTCAATTTTCCTAGTAAATGTTTGGAATCTAGGAAACGTAGACATTTAATTGAAAAATAATAAATATAAAGTATTGAATTTTTAATTATGTTTTCTTAACGTTTGTTTTTGTTTTCGTTTTTCTTGTTTTTTTGTTTTTCCTGCAATATTCCTCTTATTGATCTCATACATCGATTGCATATATCCAGAAGACTGATCAATGAGGATAAAGAAGTATAAACGGTGTTTAAATATTGACAATAAATGAATGGAGATCGTAGGAATTCCAAAGTTATGTAGCAGAAATAATAAAGGATTGTTAATTAGCTCCATTAGTGAACTAGAAAATGACACAAATCAATAAGTCAATTTTAGAATAAAAGTGGTTTTAATAATGCAATCACTTAATTTAAATTGTACTACCTTTTGGCTGATACGCCATCTTCAGTCGCCAACAATTTTTTTCTTAATATCTTGTAATTTGTGCCATTTTAGAAAAATGTATAGCAACTATAGATGGCGTATCAGCCAAAATGTTCTGCAATTTAAATAAAGAAGTGGAATTAGTAAGACAGCATTTTTATTCTAATATTGAATTGAACCTTCACCTTAAAGTATAAGTCGATTTTTTTTCCTTTTAAATTCAAAAATATCATAAGTAATATCATCACGATTAGTTTTTTAAGTTCTCTATCAAATATATCAACACAAAAAAAAAAAAAACTCTTTTGATTACAACAAAATGGGTTTAAATCAAATAACTTAAATTTATAAATATAAATAATAAATTAATAACAATTTTCCATTTATTGAATGAATGTTTCATCCACCATCTTTCCCAATTCTTCTATAAATAATGATATATAATGTTTGTTGACTTTAACATATTTTATGTCAGTAAATATAAATTTAGAAATAAATATTCATTATTTTTAAAAAAATTATTAAATTTCAAATGTTAATACATCTATTAACTGTTATCTGTCCGTTAGTTATCTGACTTTCATTGTCAATAGTCTAAAGAGGTAAAATATTACAATTATATGAGCTAGGAAACCCTATTTACATGGGATTAAAGAGAGAGCCCAAAAGACAAACATAATAATGATTAGATATGAGTTTTATTGTTTTATTACAGTTAGTACTGGACTACTTATAGCAAGAAGCTAGTTTGTATTACCACATAACTTGTAATGGATATAATTAGTTGCCGTTGAGAAATACAGAAAGGAATTAGTATGGGGGCGGTCAGAAAAAGAAACAACGATAGTTTTAACTATTTAACAATTAAACAGTTTTAATTATTTAACAATATTATTGTCAGATCCCACCTACGATTTGCCCTGAAGATGACCCACAATGGAGGTCAAAATGTTGGCTGACAATATATAGTTAAAACTATTTGTTTCATTAACTGACTGCCACACAGATTAATTTGTTCCGGTAAATAACTTTTAATTTACTGATATAATAGTGGCGGCAAAGTAAAAAGTATCTGCATAATATAAAAAACAAATTTCATTAAATAAATATCACAGATTATCAATTGGACCATGAGAAACCAACCAACTCTTTTCTTATTTATTTATTAATTTACTATTAATTATTTAACAATAATTAAAGTGTTTAGATGTGATAATTAAATAAAATAAATAAATTTGGTAGTAAAATTTGAAATTGATTTCTATTTGAACTTTTATGGATTAGGAGTTAAGAATGCTAAATATTTGCAATATTATTTGTAAAACTAGATAGAGGTTAGAAATATTAACAATAAATTTAATGCGCTTAATAATATAAAATAGCACTAAAACTAGTTAAATGGGTTTGATACATATTTTAATTTTTATTTATTTATTTTATATATAAGTATTGTGCTTAATTCTTCTTTTACATTATTTAAAATATGATCATAGTTTTTACATACATGTGATATTTCATATTACATGTGTAAAAAAAATATATCTTTACAAACCATATATGCTTGGTAGCACCAGGATTCATTTATTTAATACATTTAGAAAAACTAAATTCCACAGCCTGTTTTTATTTGGTTCCTTGGAAAAGCTAAAGTTAACTTGTTCTCGTAACTATCTACATATATTCTACAATCCATTACCACCGAGGTTAAGTCCTGCAAGATTTATGACATGATATTGCCAAGAATAAACCTTATAAAATACTTGGCAACTAACTTCAATTATTAGTTAAATGTTTAATATTAGAATTAATTTAATCTTAAATACACAGGGATCATGAATGTTTTATAAGAAATCTGTCAACTTAGCTGAAAATTTAAATCAGTTCTAAACTTGAAAATTATAAGTCTTTTAATGGATATATACGAGTATCATATAGGTATTGGTTAATATGATATGTATTACTAAGTATAACCTCAAAGGTATATTCACTATCTTTTTTATTTAAGCTAACGACTGGATATTAATCAGTAATCTACTAATTATCTTTCAGTCACATAACACCAAATTTTATGGCACGTTAGTCATAATTTAAAAGCCCTCAGTGTTACTTACCACAATAAACAAAAAAAAAAAAAAAATCTGATGGCCATGGATATTAATCGTAAACTTCAAACCTAACTGTTTTATTTGCATAAATTATATCATTTCATATTTTCACTAAAATATAATGCTATTCATTTTAATAAGCTGTGCAAAGTAATAAGTTTCGAATGTGCAAGTTCAATTAATTTATAATATTTACATTAATTCATTCATAGAAAAATATGTGAAACCAGTTTATGCTGAGAAACTTTTAGAAGTATTATATTCAATGTTTACACAACCAAGGTTTTCCACTCATCATTTACTTAAGAGATAATCGATGAGCACCAAGAAAATCAAACTTGACAGAAGAGAAAATTAATTTTTTATTAAAAGTCAGTCATTGAAACCTACAATTGTTTATTTTCTTTAATGGTATAAAGTCAGCAAAAAATTGTCAGTCTTGTATAAGGAACATTTTAACATAAAAGATCTTTATTCTGTAAAATGTTACAAAAAATTGAAGATAATCATATGAATATATATATATATATATATAATATACTATATATTATATTTTTATATATTATATATTTAATTATACATTTTTTTAAATTTCGAATTATATTGATTTTGTGTTAGACAGACTGACAAAGGGATAAAAAGTAGAATTTGAATTTAAATAACAGCCCTTTGGTTGTTTGTTTCCAAACAGCACCCATTTTGGATGCTAAGAAAAAAGGTCACTGGCAGGTACCTACCTACCAGGTAAGAGTACAGGTAAAAAGGAGTAGTCGAAGTTGGGACCTGAGGGAGGAAGGAGCTGCTGTCTGAACATTATATGAGAATCATTATAGTTAGCCTGCATATTGTTTGTAAGTTATTGTTATGATTAAAAAGTTAAATAATAAAAATATGTACCTGATTGTCAAGAACCCATACCATACCCTGAGAGTAATCAAGTTTTAATTAAGTAAATATTGTGTTATTAATTATTTTCTTAAAAGAATATTTTTCAAAAATAAGTATTATTATAATATATATATATATATATATATATATATATATATATATATATATATATATATATATATATATAATCTTATTATATAATATTTTCATTTATTGTTATTTATATATTTATTTGAGTTTAAAGATAAGTTTAAACTAAATAAAAGTTAAACTGATGTTTTATTTTATTATATATAGCTAAATAATACAATTTTTTTGTCATTATTCTTCAAAGTCATTAAAGATTGACTTTTAGTTTTAATAATAATCCTAAAGATAATTGCCTCAGGATTAAATAATTATTAATTACATGTAATAATTCTAGATGAAAGATTTTGTAATTTTTCGGCAGATTTGTTAGAAGGTAATGATATATATATTTAATTGTTTCCCATTTCGAAGTTCAAGTAATTAAATTTTTAATTTAAATGTAGTCGAATAAAATATTTTTATTTGCTCAAGTCCTATATTGTAATAGTAAAACCTGGAGTCTGGGTGTGATCTCAGCCTAGAAACAGTAGGTTCGTACTTCTTACTGCTGAACCTGAGTTTTTTAAAGGTGGAACTTAGGTTTTTGAGATAGAGAGGAGAAAGATTTAACATATTTTCAAACTATAAGTAAATCAACTCATGAGTATTAAATAGTATTAGTTGGTATTATGTATATGTAGTATTTTTTCTCAATTGGTGATAAATTGGGGAGGGGGGCAATTCCTCTTTCTACTCTCTCCTCCCTGTTGATTGGCAAAAATATCACTATGTATATTTTGAGATAGAGGAAAACCTAAAATTCTTCATTTTAAGAAATATGTATATGTAATGAAATTTACTACTGTACTTACATTACAAGATAAATGTTATAATATAGTAAACAATGGCTTGATATGCATCTAGAGAAACTGCCCATTGGCCGCATTCTAAAGAAATCAGGTCTTGAGGCCATCTTCTTTTCAAACGCATTGAAAATATGGAATTAAAGAGGCAGCAAGGATAGTAATTAGAGGGATAGAGTGGGAATGGAGTTTTTTATGAAAGGAATAGTACCTGGTTTGGGGCAAATCAGCAACATAAGATCATTACGTGTGAATTTATTCCGGACAAAGTAAGGAGTGTTAAAGATTTTACAAAGGATTTCGGATTGTAAGTAATGAATATGGGAAGAACTCGATGGTTTATTAGAGCCCAAATGCTCAATTCTGTAAGTCCAGATTTGTCTTAGAATAGTCATAAAGATGTGCCTTTTTTAGGAGGAAGGTTTGACCATTTGTCTATGAAACGTTGAAGTTGCTGAAAACGGCGTGAAAACTGATAAATAAATGGTATTTATATTTGTGTTTAAATTATCTAGATAGAATTTGATCACATTATTTATTGAAATACGAGAAAAATACTTTACTAATATTTTATAACTAGTACTAACAGAACCTTCATCTTTTTTTAAGGTTTTAATTAGTTTATTTTGTTATTGTCGGTTTGATGTCCCTGCTATGAGAAAGCTTCCGACCTCAACCTATATTTTTGGAATCATAAAAAAAGAAATCTAATATTACACGCATTGGAACCGAATGAGTCATTATTCAGCAAGCTGCCAAGCAACAGTTTTACACTAACCAGGGTCAAGCCATGAACCAAACCAGATCGACAGTCATCTGCGTTTGTCATTTGTTTGGCAGGGTTCTAATGACTCAGCGGATACTTCGCGAATATAGTAAACAACGTAGGTCCTTTGTTATTGTCATGATCTAAAAATAGTAATTGAAATTACTAATTAGAAAAGGGTTCACCAGCGGCGTAGTGGCTAGCGTAGAAGGTTGTTTCTATGTCATAGGTCGTGGTTTGAAATCCGGCAGGTGGTCCTATGGTTTTTTAATGAGAGGAAAAACTCCTTTTTATGCTGTCCTTCGGAGAAGACCTTAAAAGGTGGTCCCGAGCCCGTATGATATAAGGAACTCGTTAGAGATTCCTATCCTAATTAAACCCTGGATAGGTTAAATTTAGGACCCCCACTACCCGTTCAGCTACATCAGCATAAAGAGACGTTAAATGAATAAACAAACAAATAAGAATACACACCGAAAATGGATTGATTTTCTGTATAATTCATAAGACTAAGTCACAGCGTAATTGAAAAAATAAATATGAATAGACAGATAAGGAATACTACTATTATAATAAATTAGAACGCAAGAAGCAGGACATTGGACAATATAACAAGATATAAAGTGGAAAACAAAGTGAATTATATAAGTTAATTGAATTTACAGAACTCCACAATTCTACTGGTGAACTATAAAAGGTGAAAGTATAAGAGGACAATTTCGTTGACCGCCAATTTATGCTACTATACTTAATTGGACGATGCTATAATTGGAATCATAAATTTTGCCTATACAGGTCACCATCCTAGCTGCCTCTTCAATTCCATATTTCCAATGCGCTGATAAGAAGATGGCCTCAAGACCTTATAATTATTTTTTAGAACGCTGCCAATGAGCAGTATCTCTAGAAGTATATCAAGCCATTGTTTACTATATTATCACATTTACTAGATGTAGTAATGTAAATACTGTTGTAAATTTCATTAAATATATATGTGTGTGTGTTTATATATATATATATATATATATATATATATATATATATATATATATATATATATATTTATATATATATATTCTTTTTTTTTTTTTTTTTAATTATCAGTTTTAAGAATTTTAGGTTTTTCTCCATCTTAAAATATGCATTGAGAGATTATTACTGCATCAAAGTATGAAATTTAATTTTCGTATACCTTTTCGTTTTCGTTCTGGACTTACCAAACGCACACACACACACATAGACCTTTTTGTGCGACTTGCTTATTCGGACGCAAGGGACTGAAACCATGTATTTTCGGTGAAAACTGGAATTCGAAAAATTTCACGATCGCAATACTTTCCCTAACTATATATTCCATATATATGTAAGTGAGAGTAAAAATATTAGCAAATGTTTATTTATTTTTTTAAATGACAATCATGACACAATGCAGAGAGAAGAGCCTTTTTATTCACAACGCTGTCCAAATACATTGGATAGCTCTTTTTAAACAGCATACCTATCAGTCTATACTAGACATCTTATACATGTTAATTAATAGTTTTTGTATTATTTTATCTAATATAATGATTTGTTTTAAAATGTACAGTTACAGTTATAATTCTTAATCTTATGTTTATTCTTAAGAAATTAAAATGTGTTTTCTTCTCAGACAGACTATCCTTAATTTAATTTAAATTTACAATTAACGAATTAATTTTACTTTACTAAGCAACAAAAAAATTGTCTATAATAATA
Organism: Piezodorus guildinii; assembly: GCA_023052935.1. Taxonomy (NCBI): domain Eukaryota; kingdom Metazoa; phylum Arthropoda; class Insecta; order Hemiptera; family Pentatomidae; genus Piezodorus; species Piezodorus guildinii. The sequence continues at coordinate 75,962,351 of CM041298.1, read as the reverse complement.
TTAATCATCTGTTCCGGTTACACTTAAACTATTTATAAATTGTTGATGAGCTGCCATAGTAAATAAGGAATATTAATAAACTAAAATGAAAAACATGAACTCACCCTACTGCGCCGTTGGCCAAGACTTGCTTTTGCTTGTGCAATGCATCTGCTACATTTTCGTTTGAGTATAAGTTTATTGGAGAATTGTACTGTTTGCTGACAAGGTTTCCTCGAAGGGCCATCTCGAAATTTCTGCAAAATAGGAAAGTTCATGTCAATAATATAAACGTATTGCTTAAGAGGTGTGTATTGCAAGACAATGTTCTATACATAATGTTCAAGTTATGCGGGGTCATCTTGTTAACATAGTCATCTAATAGATCAAATTTACAGAAATATTGATGTATAAACTCATTGTTGGATTGCACCCTCGAGCAATCTAATAACCATGGCTCCAGGTAATAATGATTTTTTTAGGACAACATCTCGAGTAATCATTGCGTGATTTATACATTATACATTGACATGCTTCTACATTATCTATAATATCCCCAAAGTCATTTTTGATCAACAACTAACCTGAAATAATCATATTTCTCAAATTACCCTAAAGTCTATAGCTATTCTTAAACTATTTCAAAGATTTCGTTATTCCACCGCATAGAAAACACCTCAGTATCTAGCTTCCTCTGTCATTTTCTCCCACTTGCCTTGTGTACGGCGGACTATCTCAAAAATATGACATGAGACTTGACAGATTAACGAATTGTATCATTATATTCCAAGACGATCCAATGTGTCCAATAAGTATACCTAGTTGAAGTGGCTCTATCCTTTCCGTCAGCAAAATGTTCTTGGCGTCTGTCAATTCCGATCTCTCAGAACCAAAATGTACTCGATATGCTCACCACATGTTTCCCTGTACATACAATAAACATGAGGTCCTGGCCCAAAACTTGTAAATTCCTTCTCACAACTCCTTAAAATTCTTTTGTTGTTAGTGCCTTATCATTAATCTCTTTCAAACATACATTATTTCTCCACCTCCTTAACTGTCAATCTTCCCAACCCTTACATCAATGTCTATTTTTTTTATATAATTTATTTTTCGCACCCACACCTGTTGCTAGCTCGGGATAATAAGCAGATTTGATAACAATCCGTGTAAATGGCATGTCAGGCATTTATCAGCTTAGCCCCTTTTCAGCTTTCATTGGATATTTTTATGTATTTGTGTCGTAGCCATAAATTGCATGAGATTGTTATTATGTCCGGGAAGTTCGTCATGAAATTTTATATATGGGTCCATAAGGGTTTTAGTAAGAAGGTATAAGTGTTAAGTCTTTGTCTGATTTTTGAAGAGAAGCGTTCATGCATCATAGAATATAGAAGTCAGTTGGTTGTTGAGAGATAGACGTTTCTGCTTGATGTGAGGTCATCTATCTGTGTCGTCCCATGTCTTCTTTCTGTCAAATATGAGCCCCAAGTCAATGTATAACTAAATGGTATTTAATATTGTTTAGGCAACGAATTTTCAAAATTTCTTACTTTAAAGTACTTTTGATTTTGTTTATTTGATTTGATTTTCCAGTTAATGGCACCAACTTTAAAGAAGCCGGAAGAACCTTAGGACTTACCTACCCCGACCGAGGATCTATCCTTCGAAATACCAACCGAGTCTGAGGAAGCTACAAGTAGAAATAAAAACATTAAGATTGAAAGCATAGAAATTACAGTAAATTAGTTGATCGTCCAGTATTTAATGTAAAATTATATATATATATACATATATACAATAAACAATGTATATACAATAAACATTTGATTGTCTTTTTAAGAAACCCGGGCAATGGATTTTTATACTTTTTCTGCTCAACAAGTTGGACTGGCGAGCCACATGGGCCGCATACGCAGACGACACAGCCATTCGTTGTGAACACCTGCTACCCACAATAAGTGAATATCTAAAAGAATTCTTGGATTGATTGTTTGTTTGTTTATTTATATAAATGTACTGCAATTTTTAATTGCAGCCTTGATAAAGACCTAAAATTCATGCAGAAACATCGACGACACCCATTAAGATATATTTTTCTGATTGATGTTTTACTTCATTATCCGCACCATAATCAAATTCCGTAATGGTCAACTACGCATACACCATTACAAAACCAGTAAAAATAAACATATATACGATAGGTTGCATTTACTGATTTTAAAAAGGACCTAGTCACAGGCTTGTTCGAAACATCTTTTTTTTCTACTATGATATGCTCATTTATCAAGCATTGTAGCACTATGTCCGAAATATTAGAAAATGTCAAAACAAGTTTTTATATTAGACGAATAAAAGGGTCAAAGTAGATGCTGAGCGTTGCGCCTATCTGTTGGGAAGATGGTGTGAGGGAAAGAATGAGAGTTGCCCAAGCTATCCTTATAACAGACGCGACGCTTGGGGTCACTTGTGTATTAAGGGTCAAATAATACATCCGAGTGAGGTTGTAACGTAGCTTGGAGTAGTCTTACCGGGAAACAGCTTAATACCACATCTCAGTGTATTTAGAACGAGAGTGGCCCAAGCCATGAATGAGCTCAGTCGTGACGAAAGTTCTTTTTTAAGGCCTCAAATACCCAATGACTATGACAATCTATAAAGGAGTTGTACTTGGTATCTCGAGATATACCAACCCCCTCCTAGTATCGGAACATCACACAGTGGCTGGGTAAACGATTAACTTCCGAGAACAGCATTGCTGCGAGTCACAAGAGCATACAGGTCAACATCGCATGATACAGTGCAAGTCTTAGCAGGGGCGATGCCTCTAGTCCTCCTCCTGCGAGAAGATGTGACCAGATACAAGTAAAAAAGGATAGCTTGGAAGGACTTAATAACAATCTTCGAGTGTGGATTGTGGAAATTCCCAATCAATGGAAGAAGAAGATCCTGGAGGACTCAATGGAGAAATAGGGACAACCGTGGATTACGGAAATACTTTAAGCTAAAATGAGTCCCCCAGTATATTAGATACCGCTATTCCTTGTTGACCTTCCAAGCATGGGGTGTTCCGAGCTAAACAAACCCCACAATTTTGGAATAGATTGTCTTCCGGAGAGTGACGAGTGGTCACAAACTTCACTGCTTTCGATAGAACGAGGATCAAGATGATGAGAGCTAATATTCGTTCTCATTTAGTGAGCAAAACCAACTTTTAGCGGTTCAAAGAATTCAATTATTGGTGAAAGAAGGCCTTAGGTCCAGTCCATTTATTCTTGGAGCCCGAAGAAGGAGAAAAGGGTCAGGACCAAGAAGACAACCTTAGAAGGATGAGGTCCAGTAGCGGAGAGATAGTGGATCTCGAGAGTTAAGCTCAGTAAATAAGCTTCAGTGCTTTAAAGTACTGCAGTCATTTCCTTAAATCCTAAAGATGTCAATAAATAAATAAAAATTGCAAGAATAAGAAATTCAGTGATAAAAAACTTCAAACGTTGCGGAGTCAAATGTTCGATTCGCCGCAACCTTGCAACACGTATTTAAGAAACATTTTCACCGGCACAAAACAAAAAGAAAGACAAGTGAAATAAGACACATTAATGGCTTCAAGAGGTAAAAGGTTTAAAGACAACGTGTTTAATGCCTGGTGCCATACCAAGCCTAGCATATAATTGGAACAATGAATGTTGCAGGTAGTCAAAATAGACTTCAAAGAGCGCACTCATATAAATAACCATTTCCAATCATTTCGTTCCGTATTGAGGATTTTAAATGATTCATTTCTTCGAAGACTAAGCGTGCAGCCAAAGTGGCCAAAGTGAGTGTTGTAGAAGCTTCTGCCAAAAGCACTAAAAATAAGTGGCGGGAGTAGAGATACCTCCTGACTCACTGCCCACTGACGTCAAACTACTCTTCTTGGAGGAACGGCCTGTACAACCTTCGGTCTCTATCCTTCAAGGGGGAAACTATCTTTCAAAAAATTTTATCTTTTTTTTGTTTATAAACAATTTAAATATAGCTTTCCATGCCATTAGATCTTTTGAGAATTTTATATATTCATGATCATAAATCTGTAAACTGACCAGGAGAGGATCCTAAATGTGCCTCACCGAATTTGATGATTTTTTTTTTTTAGGTGAAACTAGACATTAAACGATTATCATCAGCAAAATATTAAGGGCAAACGCTCCCCGAAGTCCTGTAAAAAAACCGGAAAGTTTGTGCGCGAAAAACATATTATATTTAATATCTCCGGTTCTAGTGAAGGCAGAATAATATGTATAATATTTCAAAGCGGAATAATGAAGAAAATAAATAAGCCATTAAAACATTTAATATTATGATTGATTATAAAATTAGATAAATTATAAAATAAAATAAACTTTTCTTAAGAGTTAGGAACCTTAAGCTGAGCACAGTTTTTAAGAAACCTTATTCAAAGTACTGTTTTGACGAGATTATTTATATTTGGAGGGTTATATATTTCATTATTCCGCTTTGAAATAGAATAATTTTGACGCCCAATATTATTTGCCTACCTTCACTAGAACAAGAGATATTAACAAAAAAAAAATATCGCGCACAATCTTTCATATTCTTTTACGCCTGGGAAGCGTTGGGCCAAATCATAACTTGATTTCATTTATAGTATGAAAATATACTATCAAATCGGCAGTGGGTTCTATCTTACTATAAGGTACCTTTTTCTAGTAAAAAATATCTTAGCTTTGCTTTTTTAAATCATGCATACAAATAAAAAAAATCTGGTGCGCGCAACACACGACTTTCACTTACCACCGCTGTGAAAATCATTTAAGAAATTTTAAATACAGTTGGAGATGAAAATAGTTTAAAGGATATATTACATTGCGTTTCGATAGAAATATGTGTTTTATTAAATAATTTCTTATATTACTATAGACAACAATCAGTTAGTTGTATCGGTTTTTTATCACTATTCATTAACTTTTACCATTTAACTTATAAGATAATATTTTTTTTCTTTTTTAATTTTTTTGGAAGTTTTCTTAATATAAACATTTAAAAAAGCACACACTGCCTTCCATTCCTCACCCAATCACTTTATTTCACAAGCCTTTTATCAGTTGTTCATACTAGTCGACGTTTCGGGGCTGTTTCCCCATTTCCAAGACTTATTCCTCTCGACATTGAGCCAATGAACACCAATATGGACAAGTAGCAGTGTGCTATGAGATGGAATAAAGGGTGAAATATGATGTAGTAATTATATAATGGAAAAGGAATAAGTCTTGAAAATGGGGAAACAGCCCCGAAACATCGACTAACATGAAAAACTGATAAAAAGCTCATGAGATAAAGTGATTGGGTGAGGAATGGAAGGCAGTGTGTGCTTTTTTAAACGTTGATAATATTTTTCTAAAATCTTAATCTTTTCAACGGTAAAAAATACATCTATATTACTGTTCTTGTTAAAAACCACAATAATTGCATTCAAAAATATGTTTCCTCTTTTGTTAGATATCGAATTCATCCAGCTTTTATATTTATCCGTTCTTTATTAATGTTTACAAGAAGAAATATATTATTTTTTTTAATCTACAAAATTAAAGATATTTTTTTCAGATTATCCTATTATGAAGAGTATTTTTATATTGGGTTGTGTCACATGAATTGTCAGTTTTCAAGGTAAAGGATTTTTATTAAAAATTCGATATGAAAACAAGATAATTTTATTCGAAGTATTTACCTTCTTTTTCTACACATTTTTCCCAACGTGACACCAATTGAAAAACTCTGAGCTTTGAAGTGAAACAAAATCTGAAAACGCACTTTTCACTTGATCATCATTTTCAAAAAGTTTTCCTTTGACGAAGTTGTCTAAATTCCTGAACAGGTGGTAATCTGTTGGAGACAAGTCGAGAGAATATGGTGGGTGCGGAAGAACTTCGTAGCTCAGTTCTTTCAATTTTTGCACGGTAACATGGGAACTTGCTGCCGCTCAGTGAGATCATTAGGTACCCATGTATCGAGCTTTTTTACTTTCCCAATACAGTTTAAATGTCTGGAAACGGTAGATGCACTTGCATTTAGTTGTGCTGAGAGTCCTTTAACTGTTTGGTAGGGGTTTCCTTCTACTGTATGTTTGAGGACATCGTAGTCTATTACGGACGGAGGTATTCCTCGGGGCAAGTTTTCCAAGTCGGTATCCCCAGCTGAAAACTTAGCAAACCAACGGCGAATGGTCCTTTCATTAGCACTCCCTTCCCCAAACGCCTTGCAAATTTTCTAGCGGCCTCAGCTGCTGAATGGCGAGTTTAAACTCGTACAAATTGATGGTAAGCTAATGTTTTATAATACACAAAGAAAGAGGATTAGTAACTGTTTACTTTAAATATGTAAAAATTCGGAAGAAAACAACAGAGACCTGCAAAATCCAGGTAATTCTGCAAAGTATTTCAGAAACTATAAAAACGGACATTTCATGTGAAACAACCCAATATAAATTAATTAAGTAATTTTGGAACAATCTCTTCTTTTGATAGATATTCATTTATTCTTCATATATAATTGACGTTTCGGGGCAAATAATGCCTCATTTTCAGAATTTTTTAGTCAAAAATAAAAACATCTGCCGATAATGTCAAAAACTTTTTTTATTAAAAATCCTTATTTGATTTAATAATGGTCATTTTTATTTTATATCTATTGATTGTTACAACTTAACCATTTTCTTTAAAATATCTATTTTCTATTAACAATTTTAAACAGGGCGTATTATATGAAGAATAAATTATCAATTATATATGAAGAATAAATTAATGTTTATAAAAAGAAGAGATTGTTCCAAAATTACCTTATCAATTTAAATCTTAAGCCCAGTCAGACTATTTCAATCAGAAAAAAACCTACAAAATATTAAAGCCCATTCATTTTACACTGATATAGCTATTTTAATCAAAGTTGTAGAGGTTTATTTTATAAAATCGTAAAAATGAGAAAAATGCATGGTATAAAAAAGCTCTTATATAGTTGGATGATTTTGTAGAAGAATTTACTTTAACATCTCAGATATATACGCTTCTAAAATAAGAAATTTCAGTTTTATAAAATATTTCATTTTCGAGCTATACTTACTACACTCACAGACCTTTTTACGGTCAGCAGAAACAATTTATTTAATTAATGTGAGTGGAATTTTAATTGGCTTATGTTGTTTGACTGAATCAACTTAATTTTAGTTCAACTAAAAGGAGCTTGGTGAGCGGCCACAGATCATAATTTGAATTTTATTTATACTATGTATATATATTATCCAATTGGCAGGGGGTTCTAGCTAACTTTAAGTTAATATTTTTATTTTAAATATCCCAGATTTGTTTTTTGTTTTTTTAATTATGCTTACTTTGTATTTACAATTGTTTTTGTTTGTTCTCCATTCTTATTTGGAATCTGCAAAAAAAAAAAAAAAAAAAAAAAAAAAAAATTGCAATAAGCAAATATGATAACTTCCGAAAGTCAGTTAAATCAAGGCATCTCTAGGCCACCCCCTCAAAAGTCGTCGGTGTGGGTTGTACGGGTTGGTGTAGGATTTTAGTGTTTGGGCCGATGGGTTCATCTTGTAAGTCAGTCTGTCGTGAAATATTTTATAATATTCTGTGACTGTGTCTGAAACTGTGAGTATGTCCAAGTCCTTGTGAAGTAATTCGTTGGTTACTTAAAACGGTGCATCCACGATTTTTCGCAATATTTTCGATTGAAGAGACTGAATTATTTGGATGTTAGAGTTTTTAGCATATCCCCATAGCTCTATCCAATATGTCCATAATGGTTTGATCAGTACTTTGTAAATAGTAATTTTGGTGTTCACGAATAGTTTTCATCGTTTGTCAAGCAGACGGGATAGTAGTCTAAATCGTCTGTCCAGCTGTTTTCTTATAAGTCTAATGTGGGTCCTCCATGTCAGTCTTTTGTCTAAGTACAGTCCCAAATATCGTACTTCTTCTGATGTCGGAATGGGTTTATCCTCGAAATAGACTGCTGGACAATCCCCATGATTGAGCGTGAAAAAGAACAATAGACTCTTTGATTGATTCATTTTCACTTTCCATCAACTAGCCCGACTGGATAAATCATCAATGTGGTTTTGCAACATGAAAGATGCCAGAACTGGGTTTTTATGGGATGTCAAAACAGCTGTATCGTCTGCAAAATTGGCTAGTAAGATTATTATTATAAAATAAATAATAATAAACAATAAAATTAATCTTTAATGGCCACGACATATTAGATATGTGTTTCCCCATTACTCGGTTATTATTGAACATAGAGAAAAAAAAAGTAAAGTTTTTCAGGATCAAGACACCGCGGTGAAAAAAAATAAGAAGAAGAAACAATAAAATTAATCTTATATGGTCACAACTTATAACTCCGATATATAACTCCCCCATAAATCGGTTATTATAGTAGAAAGAAAAAATGTAAAAATTTTCGAAAAAGGACAGCGAGAACTGTTTAACATTTTTTTTAATACTGGAAGGCATTAGACCGGGTGACGGTCAGTAAATCAGTGAATTGAGCAAGATTGAAAAATAACTCTGAATGTTTCAGGTTTACGTTTTAAGATCCGTAGAAAATTTTTGCACAGGTATATAAATTTTAATATTATAGTATAATTATATGGAAAAAATAAACCATTGTATATTTTAATTAGATAATTGATTATGAAAGCGAATTTCATTTTTTTTTTTTTTTTTTTTTTTTTTTTTTTTTTTTTTTTTTTTTTTTTTTTGTGAGCAATTTATTAATTTAGTGACATTTTATAAGTGCAATATTACATTTCACCGTTAAGTATAAAATACATTGAACATCTACCTATTTGTAACTTCTTTTGTTTTTAAGTTTTAGAATACTAGTCAGGCATCCGGAGCGTAATATATTTTCTGATTAGTAACAAACTTGAGGGAGTCTCATACAAACAATTCCTACAAGAATAGACAACAGCTGCAAAATATACAACATTAATTGGCTTTAATGCACAATGGCATCATCTTAGAGGCATTTAACTAGCCCTGTTATGTTGTTAGCCTTGAAAATCATTGTAGCATTAATTTTTTCTCCATTACTGTAAAATAGGATTTCACGAATCTGATCCGTATTTAGTAAGTTCTCTTACTATATTCATTTATTCAAATCCCTTTCTGCTCTATTCTATGATATATATAAGAGTAAAAGTTTTTTTTTGGGAAAATGCAGGCTTGTGACTTAATCACAGGGGCGTTGGATTCCAAAATAAGCCATGTTTTTTTTGTTTATTTATTTCATCTTTAACTGTTTTTGTAGTATTTTACCGAAAGAAATAAAAATATCTTCTAAAATCAATTAAAGATCATTGTGTTGACTGCTTTTGAAAGATGTCCTTTAAATTCTATGGTCGAGTTTAAAAAAAAAAAATGTTCCAGTAGTTCCGTAGATATACAAACGGATTTTTTTTTATTCGTTATTCGAGTCTTACGCATCTTGAAATGATCCGTGTGTGGTAACTCCCGGGCGGAAACGGTAAGTCCTATGAAACTGAAATTTCATATTTAAGACAACTATACGCCCGAGACGTTACAAAACCTTTTTCATCAAAATGAGCTTACCAGAAGAGGCACTTTATACCATGCATTTTGCACCTTTTTTCGATTTTCTCGAAAACGGTTCCGACGATTTTGATTTAACTCGCTATATCGATGTAAAATGTAATAGGCTTAAACGTCATGTAGTTTTCATTCTGATTAAAATGGTCTGACAGGGCTTAAATGACGATATTTTACATTTTTTTTTCCTGTAAAGTATTTTTAATTTCGTAGATTTTATAAAAATAAATATATTATCTTGTTACCACTGATGATAAACACATAAATAAGTTGAACGAATTCGATATCTAACTAAAGGAGAAAACTTAAAAAATATTTTTTTAATGCTATTATTTTATTTTGAACATAGCAACAGTAATATTACTTATAATATTATATACTTATAATATAATATACGTAATATACACGTATAATATACCGTTGGAAAGCTAAAGATTTTAGAAAAAATATTATCTCATACACAAGCTTTTAAAACGTGAAAAGTTAATAAAGAGTGAAGAAATCCTGATAAAACTAACTGATTATTTTAGATAACAATATAACAGATTTTTTAATAAAACACATGTTTCTTTATAAATTCAATTTAATTAATTATTTAACAGTTTCACGTATTTCTATCTCTAACTGTATTTGAAAATTCTATCGTTGATTTTTAAAATGGAGGTAAGTGAAAGTCGTGTGTTGCCCGCACCAGATTTTTTATTCAAAGTATCATTATCACCATTTTCGATAGCTTGGCCAACGGCTTACTCAAGTTTTCTATCCTAGATTTGAAAAACTTTTGAGTCACGAGTTGAAGGAAATTCAGAAAACGCATTTTTAATGTCTAAATCATTGGTAAACATTTTTCCTCGCAAAAAGTCCAAGAAAAGTGGTAGTCTGTAGCTCACAAATCAGGGGAATAATGGATGAGTGTGAAGCATTTCATGTGTCACAATCCAACAGATGTACAATACAACGGTTTATTGTATGAAATATACACAGAAACTAAATGCAACTTTTAAAATTAAGTTTATGTGTTTAAGTAGGAAGATGTTAATAAACAATGAAAGCTGTGTAATGCATGCACAATATTTTTAAAATTTAAATTCAGTCAAAGAATGAAGAAATCAAAATTAAAGTTAAAAATTAAATCATAAAATAAATATTTTAAACTTCACTAACAGGAGCAGATAAAATTTCAACAACAAAAAAAAAACTAATTCATTGAGGAAGTGTAAAAAGAGAGCAGGAAATAAAATCTAAACACAACAGTTTTAATCAGATTATTCAAAAACAATTTTTGGTGTATAAAGCAATTTTTAAAACAAAATTCCTTAACTTTAAAGGTATTGGTTTTAAACTTTATTAAGTGTTAAAGTAAAACATCACAATTTAACTTCTTAAAGTTTTACCAGACAGTTTGAAGAACTGAAACTTCCCAAAGTTTTCTGACATCCCAGGTCATTAATCTTATTCAAGGCCCAAAGAGTCTTTAATCTTTTGAAATAAAATTAATTCTTAAGAAGAATACCAGAAACTTAAAAGGAAAGAAAGACTAATGTATGTAACATTTTGATATAATCCATGGACTTATTTCAGATGAAAAGCAGATGAATTCTATTGTATATAATATTAAGATAATATAAAAAAAATTACTAATCTATTGCAGAAAAATAAAAACCTTGAGTTAAGCCCAAATATTCTTGGTTTATTTGAGTAAGGTATGCGATGAATGCGGTAGATTCCGTCTTCTGGGGAATTTCCAAAGAGTTACAAATTCGACTTATCCATTTCCAATACTTTTAGAGTTAAGCTTAAAAAACAGAAGTAAAATAAAAATAATAAATTTAATAACATGTTCGACACGATCTGAAATTCAGTTTATTTTTTAAATTCAATTTAGTCAATTGAAGTTATCTTTAATCTCATTTAAAAAAGTAAGTTAAAAATTAATTATGTAAGAGCTATTTTCTTTTATTTGAAAGTAGTGTAAGGCCATTTTTGATATTTTTTCCAAAATGTTGGTAATAAGGAAAGCAACTGACTAAAATATGTAAAAATTACAATAAGATTTTTATCAGTTATCGGTTTAAAAAAATCACTAGCATTTTCTATTCCATAATAATTTAAAATGTAGTGTAAGTACACTTCCTAGCGAAGACGTAATGCTTGTTTTTAAAAATATACTAAATACTTCTATGTCATTTTTAAACGCGTGGAAAACGAATAAACATTTTCATTCATTAGAATTTAGTTTCTCCTTTTATTGAGGAGTACAGAACTCAATTTTTCAAAGTAATTTTTCTTCTTAATATAACCTCTTCTACCGTTGGTCAGTGTAGAGGAATTACCAGAAATACGGATTATAGTTAAAAAAAAAAATTATTAAAAAATTGTAGGTTTCAATTCAATAATGGTCTATTTGGGGTCATCAAAAGTATAATTGCTTACAAAAAAATATATACACTATTCAAATATAAACTCTTAAATAGGTCTACATAATCTATATAACAAGGCCTGACACCACTTTCAGATAAAACGGCTCAGATATCAAACCACAGCGTTAGTGCCCAATAATTAAGATAAAATTGCATTAGATTATTCAAATTAAAATAATAATTTAACAACGCCCACACCTTTCATTAAAAATAACAGAAGAAGAATTTCAAACAACTGCAATATTCAAAGAAATTTTTTAAATAGATCCCTCAATATTAAGAGCTTACTGTGGATTACTTCTAATTAATATTAAATAAATATAATATGTTAATCATTTAAGTCATCTTTTGTTCATAAGATTCGTAGAGAAATATTTTAAAAATCTTTTTCGTTGATTCCTACAATACATTTACCCTTTATTTTGAAGTTGTATCATACATCCAAAACATTTAAAGCAAAAAAAGATAATTAAAAAAAAACCTGCTAATGATAAGAATGCGGTAAACAGAAAAAACAAAAAGCAATTAATTCTTTGATTTTTTTCTAAATATTAGAATTAATCCGAGATTGTACGATAAAGAAAAATTACTAAATAAAAAGGATTTAGTATATTTAATATATTTTAACATTATGAGCATGTTTTCATCACATTTCCCTTTTATGTTACAACTGTTGTAGAAACATGTTCCGTTTTAAAAATAAATACTTTTTTTTTTATTAACGAGGCAGTGGGGGATTATTTTTTTACTAAAGCATTATATATAATATATCGATAACTTACGTATAGTTTTTAATCCTGTCGGATATGCTTCTTCGAGTCCTTCACAAGAAATGCAAAGGAGTCGGGAGAAACAGGTGTGGGCGGTCAGGCCCGCACAAATAATAGACGGCATGCTATTTTTAAATTTCTCAGAGACTAACAGTCTAAACTATTTCACAATTTAAAGAAAATATGGAAAAATATATACATCTTTTTCTAAAAAATAATTCATCTAATCTTGTTTGATAATTCGATTTTAAAAACATCCACTTTAAAACTTCAATTTATCCAGTACACTAACATGGAGGTACGAAACGAATATTATGTGTGCAGAATTTTCGATTAAAACTCCAATGACCGTTTAACAAAATAAAAATATCTGGTGTCTCCATTCATATTACTTTCCTTACAGCTTTGGATGCCAAATCCTGTATATGCTTCATTAATGAAGCAACAATTAGATTTTTTTTTAATGTAGTTTAGTTTAGAAAAAAATTTAATTATCTTTCAAATGAACATCTGGAATGTTTCGGAAGACATTGGTTTTAGAATTATTACAAAAATAAAAAATATTTTTCTAAAATACAAAATTGAAAATATCGAAAAGGGAGGAAATAGTGAGACTTCCAAAAAGAACTTATTTTATACAATTTTCTACCTTATAACTCCATTTGGATAGGCTTAAAAGATGGACTAAACACAAAAAATCGCAAATTCATCAATTAAATATGTTGAAAATTTTTATTCTGTTTCCTCTGATTTCTATGGAATCGTTTTTCTTAGAAAACAACCATAAGTAGTTAATTTTAGCTCATATGATCAGATTATCCAATATTGTATTCTAGCGGCTAATCGAGAGATGTTACTGCGGGAGTCCTAAACTTTGCCTAATCAGGTTTTGTTGGGATATGGATCTTTCACGAGTACCCGACATCACAAAAGCTTGGGACCACCATTTTACATACTCTCCGAAGGACGGCATCACCAAGGATTTTTTCCTCCCTTGAAAAATTCTAGAGTCATCTGCCGGGTTTGAACAAACGAACTTTGGCATAGAAGGCAGTTAAGCTAGCAGTATCCCACAGGTGACCCCTCTCTGGATCAGGTGAAGACCATTCTGGTACTTAGGCATCTATGGTAGCGTTTTTAATGTATTTACTGAAGTTGAATCCAATAAACAAAAAATCAAGTCAATTACGACCATTAGTTACAAGTAACTAGACTTTTTAAATTGAATAACAAATTTAAGCATTTTTATCCAGAATATTTTTTTTTCTTACTCTTAGGAAGCACTGTTACATCACTATAAATTATACCTGAAAATACACTTTACTATTTTTGTTACAAAAACATCAATCAGGAGTAAAGAAATTACAAAATCCCACCTGTATGTTTATGTTATAAATGTAGTACGTTTCTCATGCACTGACATATGATAATGGCATGTAAAATTTATCCCGGGTTCGAATCCCAGCTGTGGCAGAATGTTAGTTCCTCCTGGGATTGGAGTACACCATGCTCTATAAAGTGGGTACGCAAAATGGGGAAAACACCTGGCGTCTGATTGTGATCTCGTCTAATCACCTCATTGCAGTTTGAACAGTACGAATCTCTAAATGTATTGAGCCCAAGACCCTTCAGGGTTTGTAGAGGTAGTTTTTTTTTTTTTTTAATTGTGGGATTTAGCTGTGTTTTCCAGGTCTTTGATATTCAGGAACCTTTTACATCCTAGTCTTCCCTTTTAAGTCTTGTCCATACTCTACCTCCAGCTTAATAATGGTTTTCATCCAGGAATCGTCTTGATGCCCATTCAGCTTTCATTCAGACATGTCTAACCTAACAAAGATCTCCAAGCTTTATTAGATTTAGGAAATTCACTTTTTCAAACAGCTCATACAGCACAATATTCTTCCGTCTTCTCTTGATGTCACCAAGTTTTATAAATCTAAATAATCTTCGGAGAACCTTTCTTTCAAAGGTGAGGATTTCATCATTCCTGTACTTTCTTATATTTCATTTCTCTGAAAAGTATTTGAGAACTGGGCCTTCCGAATCTACCTGCCAACATCTCCCTCCAGCTAGAGCTAAATTAGCTGGTGAGTTGTTACCAGAGTCCAAAATCAGACTTATACCACTCCAAAAGAATCTGCTTTACAACTCTCTTACCTGTAAAATGCTGTTAGCATTTCTTTAACCTATTTATCACATTAATTTCATACAATTGGTAGTGATAGCTTACTGAGTAAAGTACTAGACTTACAATCCGAGCTGTTAAGATTTATTTGCAGTTCTTTGAAGTATTTGCTTTTTATGTTGGAAGATTTTCCCCATGGCTAAAGCCAGTCTCTATATAAAGTAGTGATACATGAAATAAATCTAATGTTTAAACTTGATCAGATCACCTCCTGGCATTACTTGGGATAAATAAACTATTCTACTGACTTTAAACTAAATACAGTATTTTGTGATTAATTTTCTTTAAAAAGATATTTTATTTTTTAGTAATGCTGAATATTAACATTTTAATTTATTAACCCCTTATTAATTTATTGTTGGCTTGTGATGTATTCTATCTATCTATCTATCGGCGCTATGGTCCTTGTAGGACCTTGGCCTCCTCAACAATCCTCCTCCATTCTGACCTGTCTTCGGCAGCTCTTCTCCATCCGCTGACTCCTAACGACCGAAGGTCCTCCTCTACGTCCTGCAGCCAACGAAGTCTAGGTCTGCCCCTGCTCCTCTTTCCACCAGGGTGTCCCTCCATCATCATTTTGGGCAGCCTCCTACTTTCCATTCTCTGTACATGCCCCAGCCATCTTATTCTGGCACTCTTGATTTTGGCAACTATATCAGGTGTTTGATACAGAGTTCTAATTTCCTCATTCGTCTTCATTCGCCAACGATCTCCTTCTTTTGTAGGACCAAAGATTTTTCTAAGAATTTTCCTTTCCCACATGTTTAGTAGTCTTTCATCATTGCGTGTTAATGTCCAGGACTCACTTCCGTACATGACCACTGGCTGAAGGACAGTACAATATAGTCTTATCTTCAGTTCTCTGGATATATTCCTGTTCTGAAATATTTTCAGAAGAGACCAATAGCATATATTGCCAGCTGTTATCCTTGCTTTAATTTCGTCTCTAATCTTATTGTTCTCTGTGATAACAGTGCCTAGATACTTAAACTGTGGTACTCTCTCGAACCTATATCCAGCCCCCTCGATATACCTGTTTCCTCCTTCTTCCCTGCTGATCCTCATATACTTAGTTTTTTTCGTATTTATGATCAGTCCTGTTTTCCTCGCAGCCACTTCGCATTCCTCGAAAGCTTCAAGTAAAGCACTGGTTGTTCTTCCGGTTATCACAAGATCATCTGCAAACGCTAGATGTTGCGTCAGTCTGTGATAAATACATCCTCCAGGCCTTGTCCTTATTGACCTCATGACCACTTCCAATAACAAATTGAATAGGACTGGAGAAAGAGGATCGCCCTGCTTAACACCTTTCTGAATTTCAAAAGAGGTTGACATTTCACCTTGAATTTTGACAACTCCTTGACTATTCTGCAGGGTCATCTTGATAAGCCTGATAAGCTTTAAAGGATATCCTAGGTGTTTTAGCTTTTCATAGATTACGCTTCTATTTATGCTGTCGTATGCTTGCTTGTAATCAATGAACAGATGATGTTGTTCAACATTCCATTCCCAGCATTTTTCTAACATCATCCTCATGCAAAAGATGTTGTCTATTGTAGATCTTTCAGGGCGGAATCCACACTGGTAATCGCCCAACACCTCTTCCGCTCTCTTGACAACCCGCTTCATTATCAAAGTTGACATCACCTTGTAGACTACACTAAGTAATGCAATACCTCTATAATTCCCATGTATTACTAGTATGTGATGTATTACTAGTATTAATTTTAATTATTATTTTTATCATTTCAATCAGTAATGTGATTATTTATTTATAATTTACTACCAGTAATTGGGCTTTGGCCTGTTGGTGGATTCCGTAAAGTAAAATATTAAAAACAAAACAAACCCATTCTTTTCCTGTCAATTCATAAAAGAAATGCTGTACTTAAAACCAAAATAATGAGAAAAAAATTGAACATTGGAGTGAAAATCCTTAATTATGCCGTCATTCAGAGGGGACCTAAAAAGGAGGTCTTGAACCTGGGTTATGTCACGTACACGTTAAAGATTCCTGTCCTAATTAAGCCTGGATATGCAAAACGTAGGACTCCCACTGTAGCATCGTCCGATTAGCCATAGGAGCATTAAGTGGCGTAAAATAAATAAACAGAATTTTTTTCATGGATTTGTTGGGAAGCAGCAAGGTTTAGTGGATAGAGCACTTGTCTACTGTTCTCCAGGTCCCGGCAATTGCAGAACATTATTTTTCTGTTATTTCAGCCATGGGGAGACCTTCCTGGGGCAAACCCAGCCTCTATAAAGTGGTTACCCTAAAAATGAGGGAAAAACTTGGTGGCTGAGTGTGATTTCGCCTTTAATCACTTCATTGTATGGCCATTGGCAGAGAAGCAGTACTATTCAGTACATGTACTGAGCCCAAGACCCTTCAGGAGATGTAGAGGTACAGAATTTTTTTCTCAAGTTGTTTATTATAGTCGAAATATTGTGACACCTAAATCAAACAGTATCTAACAGAATGAAAAGGCAAGTGAAAGAAAATTACCTTTACTGTTGGAGAATCCAAGAGAAGTCTTCAAATCTTACCAATAATAATTCATAAGGAACCAGTCACGTTCAATCCTCAGGCTCTTCTCAAATTATTAGGGTACCAACTTCATAGAAGCTGGGTGAGCATCCCAAGAGTGCCTCACAGTTGATTGGCACAAATCATTGGCTGGTATAACAGAACAAATATGATAATTATTCTGCCAACTGTTATATAATAAATCCATAGCTTAATCTAAGTTATTAGCCACATTGTGGTGATTTGGGTTTTGGGACCATAGACGAAACCTAACCTGGTTAAAAAAAAAA
Source organism: Piezodorus guildinii (assembly GCA_023052935.1). Lineage (NCBI taxonomy): Eukaryota > Metazoa > Arthropoda > Insecta > Hemiptera > Pentatomidae > Piezodorus > Piezodorus guildinii. The sequence goes on along the minus strand of CM041298.1, from coordinate 75,944,563 downwards.
TCTGTGACAACTGCTTCATTATTGACTGCTACTTGAAGGTTTGTTTTGAACCTCCCAATACAATAACCACCTGACTAAACTTTCCTTTTCCTTTTTTATTATTATTTTTTTCTGCTTGGTGTATTAAAGGCTAGATCCATGCATTCCCTACAATTAGTTTCCATTAAACTAAATAAAATTAGTGTTTTCAATACTCTTCATTACCTTCATCAACTTTTTAGCATAGATATTAATTGTCCTACAATCTTCAAGTTTAGAACAGATGATACGTCTAGGCAATTACTCTTATTTTCTAAAATTTTATTTAATCTAATAAAAATATTTCTCCTTTGATTAATTATGAACAATTCTTCATAGAATATTGTTATCAATTTTTCATTCATCATGACTATTATGAGCTTAAGTCCAGCTGACATTAAAGAGCATTTGATAATACATGAGTATGATCAAACTCTTGAGAGTCATTTTTCAAATGTGTGAAATAAACTAAAATTATTTCAAATTTCTTTATATATTAGAAGTATTTTTTGAAAAAAGTAAGTGCCCATACGTTTAATAATAGTTCTGATATCAATACCATAAACTTCAGTTATAAAATTAATGGATAACTTTTATTTTTCTTATTAAAAAAATTGTACAACAAACTTTTTTACCATTTCTTGGAAGAGGAAGTATAAAAAAAAAATGTTATGATAAAGATTTCAAAAGAACTTATGCCATCATTGGAACTTCATAATAAAACCCCTTACAAATCTTTTGTTTTGTAACCATTCTAAACAAGTTCCTATGAAAAAAATTTGCTTTCAAAATTAAATTGCACTGCTATTTTGGAGCCATAATATTCTATGGCTATTTATCATTTGATTAGTTATATTGACATTTAAGACTCGATCAAGTCTGCTAACTGAAATAGTTTTAAGTCATTATATTTTTTACATTTTTTCTATAATTGTGGATATAATTAGTTGACCGTTGAGAATTACTGGAAGGAATTAGTCCGGGTGGCGGTCATTAAATGAAACAACTGAATAGTTTTAACTATTTTATTGTTTGCCTATATAATAAAATAGTTGAAACTATTCAGTTGTTTCATTTAATGACCGCCACCCGGACTAATTCCTTCCAGTTTTTTCTATAATATATGTTATTTTTTATTAATTTATTTTATTTTTTTATCACACAAAAGACTGTGCAGACCCTTGGCCATGCGATATAAAAACATTTTCTTTAAAGCAAATCTTATTCATATTTATATGATCAAGAGTCAATGCGTAGTTAAGCATCCATGAGTAATCATTACAACTTCATATGGATGTAAGGAAGTAAACTATACAAACCATAATGTTAATGTTTATCAACCTTCTTTGGGCTATATAGCACTTTAATGAGTTAATAACCTTAACAAAAATTTTTTATTATTAAATATATTTTCATAATAGGTGGAAATAATCAGGAGTTAGTCTGTTGCTAAGGATTCCACCAATTATAATTTCAATGGTGGACCATACATCCTCAATAAATGTATTCTCATTGCATTAAATTGTTTTTTTTCAGCTATTATTACTTGCTCTCATCTGTTTCTTATGCTTTGTAGTGAAAAACTAAATGATCATTATTTATTAGTCTTTCCAATTTATTTGAACTTGCCCCGAAAGGGGTCATCTGGCTCATAAAATAATTATAATTGAATAAATAATACAAACAAATAAAAAACAATCTTTATATTGAGCTATATAATGAAAACATACAAAAAATGGATGAACACATACCTTTCAGGAATATATAGAAATGGGACAGGTGAAAAATCATGAACCATGAACTCCTTACATACATAACATAATACTAATTAGTAAAATCAAGGAAGGCAGATTTTGCAATAAAATACTTTAAAATTTTGGTGTATTTATTTTATTTTATTTTTTTTTTAATCAATAGGAGATTCTAATTTTTTTTTTTTTTTTTTAGCATATTATTTGAATGAAGAAAAAATATATTTTAAATCAAACATCATTATTTCCTCAGTTTATTTGTGTGAAAACTGAAATAATCTTACTCAACAATAATACAAAATACATATTTGTATCTTGGAATGCTTAAAACACAAGTATTCATAAAGTTTTTTTGTTTTGTTTTTTTAATTTTATTTTAGATAATTGACTACTTCTTCTTCTTTGGCTTGAGATGTGGTTCACCTTGTTCAGACTCAGGTCTTGGCTTTTGCCATTGGAGAGGCTTTCTTCTGTACATAGGCCATGGAGGTACTGTTACCTATAACAATATTGGTATATATATCTTGTAACATATGAAATAAAATACCTTCTATAGAATTAAAAAAGATTCTAATAATAATTTTATTCAAACGTAGATGACGATCACGAAGAAGAGTGCTTATATTAAGGCTATAAGAGGAAGAGGTCATATTAATGAAATATACTGTTCAATGCATGCCACTGTTCTGACCAATTCGTTTCAGGGTTGCTTTCCATCAAACCCATTGATGAAAAGCTCAAATAAATTAAAGCACTTAATAAGCACTCTTTTAATTTTTAAAAAGAATAAGATGTTATTTAAATTTGTACAGACATAAATTATTAAGTAGGTCTAAAGGTATGATTTTTGTGGCAAAATAATATCACTATAAAAGTTGTGCTGCAAACTTTCAGTTATCAACTAAGCCATTTCATAACAAAATAATGAATGTAAATGAATATTCCCGTGGAAACTACTGCTTGTAATAAAATATGTAAAATGTGAAATAGATCCTATGTTAATATTAATGTATCAAATAGTCATATTTCCTATTAAAATTGGGACTGAAATGTACTTCATTTTAACTATTACAATGCCAAGAGGACAATCCTGTATTTTCAGCTTATTTCATCCAAAAAGGATTGCAATAAATGGCAAATATATATTATAATCTATAATAATAATATTATATAACATAGTAGAATATGTACATTATACGTGTACATTAACATCTAAATTACACAAAGACCAAGAATATTTTCATCATCTGATATGTGTAATTAAGTCCATGTTTTGTAATAATCCCCAGTATGTTCTATTTAGACCTATTTTGATTCATCTAGATTTTTAAAAGATGGAACATTGATCCAATATTACTCAAAAGTTTCCATTCACCCACGATACTCCCAGATGATAACAATGGGGGTCAAAACGTTGGCAAACAATAAATAGTTGAAACTATTTAGTTGTTTTATTAACTACATTAACACCACCCAAACTAATTGCTTCCAGTAAAAGTTCATTTTGTTCATACATTGGTGCAATCATGTTCCAGATCTCACAAAGTATATTAAAATATAAATCTCAGCCAAGGAAGAAGTTTTACCCCCTCCCATGAATTATCACCAAGGAGTAAGTAGATAATGGTTGATAAACTGTTTGAGTTATTTATAATTGATAAGAATATTAAACATTCTCACCACCAAAAAAAAAAAAAAAAAATTACAATTTTTTTTGTTTACTGGGTTTCAATAAGATGAGGATTATCTATAGCAGAGGTTCTCAACAACTTTTTTTTTATGGACCCCTTCATCCACATGCCATTTCAATAGCAAGGCCCCCTAAATCCTAAATATTAGATATATATTTAGATTTTTAGTGGGCTACACCATATCATGTACATTTCATGCGAAATGTACCTCTACCAACACTCTGTACTCTAGAAATGGCCTCGTTGGGGAAATGGAAATAAAGAAAAAAGAACCCGGCTCTAGTTTACTTCACTCTATGAAATTAAATAACTAAAATTTGGCTGGAAACTGACAGTGCTGTTCAGGTTTCAAGTGAGTAAAAAAATCCTGTGTTATACTGTCCTTCAGAGGGAACATAAAATAGTGGTCCAGAGCTTGTGCTAAGTCAGATAATTGTTAAAGATCCCCACCAGTAAAACCTGAATAGGCATAAGTTAGGACTCCCACTGTATCATCTTCTGATTAGCCACAGTAGAATAAAAATCTGGTGCACAACACACGACTTTCACTTACCTCCGTTGTTAAAATCAATTTAAGAATTTTTAAATACATTTAAAGACACAAATAAATTGTTAACAAATTAATAATTTTTAATTTAGATAGAAACATGTGATTTATTAAGTAATCTATAATATTTTTATGACGACAATCAGTTAGTTTTATTGGCTTTTCATCACTCTCCATTAACCTTTAAAATTCTATACATTAGATAATATTTTTACTTTCACTTACTATATATAGTAAGGGGAAGTATTGCGATCGTGAAAATTTTCTAAGTCCAGTTTTTAACGGAAATACACGTTTTAGGGTCCCCTGAGTCCAAATAACCAAGTCCCGCAAAAAGGTCTGTGTGTGTGTGTGTGTGTGTGGTAACTCCCGAGCAGAAACGGTAAGTCCTATGAAACTGAAATTTCATATTTAAGACAACTATACGCCCGAGACGTGACAAAACTTTTTTCATCAAAATGAGCTTACCAGAAGAGGCACTTTATACTAGTGATGGGCAAATACTCAAAAAATTTGAGTACTGATTACTGTAATCAAATGATGCTCGCCGCTGATTACAAAATGTATTCAGCTTTCCTCCTGATTACTTTCTATTTTCCTCTGTAATCAAAATTTTCGTACTTTTGAGTACTTGATTACTTGAGTACTTGATTACTTTTTTATATGAGGTGGCCAGAATAGAGAATATTACCTACATCTATTAAGTACTGGTTTAATCGATTTTTAGGTCTATTAATAATTTCTTTAAGCCATTTATTTCATACTATCGGATTTACGATTCGGAACTTTTTCGTATTTATTGGATACTAGGATCAGTAGCTGCATTCCCAAAGGTTCGTTACCGACTAAACTATTAATTTTAATCGCGCTCGCTCAAATATAGGTTTATTATAACTTTTTCGTATTTATTGGATACTAGACTAAGTAGCTGCGTTCCCAAAGGTTCGTTACCGATTATACTATTAATTTTAATCGCGCTCGCTCAAATATGGGTTTATTTATAACTTTTTCGTATTTATTGGATACTAGGATCAGTAGCTGCATTCCCAAAGGTTCGTTACCGACTAAACTATTAATTTTAATCGCGCTCGCTCAAATATAGGTTTATTATAACTTTTTCGTATTTATTGGATACTAGACTAAGTAGCTGCGTTCCCAAAGGTTCGTTACCGATTATACTATTAATTTTAATCGCGCTCGCTCAAATATGGGTTTATTATAACTTTTTCGTATTTATTGGATACTAGGATCAGTAGCTGCATTCCCAAAGGTTCGTTACCGACTAAACTATTAATTTTAATCGCGCTCGCTCAAATATAGGTTTATTATAACTTTTTCGTATATATTGGATACTAGACTAAGTAGCTGCGTTCCCAAAGGTTCGTTACCGATTATACTATTAATTTTAATCGCGCTCGCTCAAATATGGGTTTATTATAACTTTTTCGTATTTATTGGATACTAGGATCAGTAGCTGCATTCCCAAAGGTTCGTTACCGACTAAACTATTAATTTTAATCGCGCTCGCTCAAATATAGGTTTATTATAACTTTTTCGTATTTATTGGATACTAGACTAAGTAGCTGCGTTCCCATTGATTCGTTACCGATTATACTATTAATTTTAATCGCGCTCGCTCAAATATGGGTTTATTATAACTTTTTCGTATTTATTGGATACTAGGATCAGTAGCTGCATTCCCAAAGGTTCGTTACCGACTAAACTATTAATTTTAATCGCGCTCGCTCAAATATAGGTTTATTATAACTTTTTCGTATTTATTGGATACTAGACTAAGTAGCTGCGTTCCCAAAGGTTCGTTACCGATTATTCTATCAATTTTAATCGCGCTCGCTCAAATATGGGTTTATTATAACTTTTTCGTATTTATTGGATACTAGGATCAGTAGCTGCGTTCCCAAAGGTTCGTTACCGATTATACTATTAATTTTAATCGCGCTCGCTCAAATATGGGTTTATTATAACTTTTTCGTATTTATTGGATACTAGGATCAGTAGCTGCATTCCCAAAGGTTCGTTACCGACTAAACTATTAATTTTAATCGCGCTCGCTCAAATATAGGTTTATTATAACTTTTTCGTATTTATTGGATACTAGACTAAGTAGCTGCGTTCATAAAGGTTCGTTACCGATTATACTATTAATTTTAATCGCGCTCGCTCAAATATGGGTTTATTATAACTTTTTCGTATTTATTGGATACTAGGATCAGTAGCTGCATTCCCAAAGGTTCGTTACCGACTAAACTATTAATTTTAATCGCGCTCGCTCAAATATGGGTTTATTATAACTTTTTCGTATTTATTGGATACTAGGATCAGTAGCTGCGTTCCCAAAGGTTCGTTACCGACTAAACTATTAATTTTAATCGCGCTCGCTCAAATATAGGTTTATTATAACTTTTTCGTATTTATTGGATACTAGACTAAGTAGCTGCGTTCCCAAAGGTTCGTTACCGACTAAACTATTAATTTTAATCGCGCTCGCTCAAATATGGGTTTATTATAACTTTTTTGTATTTATTGGATACTAGGATCAGTAGTTGCGTTCCCAAAGGTTCGTTACCGACTAAACTATTAATTTTAATCGCGCTCGCTCAAATATGGGTTTATTAAAACTTTTTCGTATTTATTGGATACTAGGCTCAGTAGCTGCGTTATGGGGCGTTCTATCCTGACCATTCTATTAATTATTCGTGTGCTCGCTCCAATTTGGGTTTATTGTAATTATTTCGTATTTATCTGATACTAGACTAAATAGCTGCGTTACCAACGGTTCTTATGATTATCACACTTAATTTTAACATTTCTCTTTCCAGAATATATTGATTTTAGTACTAATTTCTGTATTTTGTTTTCGGTTTGGCTGATAAACGTTTTATTGGTTTTAAGTTTGTTCGGATAAAAATTGATTTGTTTTGACTTCTTCGTGTTTCTTTTCTATGCTAATTTCTGTATTGGGTTTTGGGGGGTTAAGTTAGTGAATGTGTTAATGTTTTTTTAGTCAATTGGACTAATGTATGTTTATTTCGTGTTTTTTGTTACTTTTCATCAATTGGGATACCGCTATTCCTTTTCATCAATATAGAAATTTTTCTATTTGTTTAATATTTAGGAGTTTAATAAAAATCAGCTGAACAGAACAATTTTATACGCCTATTTTTATTTGATGAAAAAAATTCAAACAAAATCTACTCTAAAGCAACCGACTGAAATCATTAATAACCTTGACAAAATCCTTTAAAAAGTAAATATATTTTCAAGTATAAAAAAAATACGAACATGTTAAAAAAAACCTCTGCATGAGTTAGCGCAATTAAAATTAAAAGTATAATCTGTAACGAGCCCCTGGTTACGCAGCGACTGAGCCTAATAGCGAATAAATACGAAAAAGTTATAATAAACCCATATTGGAGCGAGCACACGAATAATTAATAGAATGGTGGGATTAGAACCCCCCATAACGCAGCAGCTGAGCCTAAGAGCGAATAAATATGAAAAAGTTATAATAAACCCATATTTGAGCGAGCGCGATTAAAATTAATAGTTTAGTCGGTAACGAACCTTTGGGAACGCAGCTACTGATCCTAGTATCCAATAAATACGAAAAAGTTATAATAAACCCATATTTGAGCGAGCGCGATTAAAATTAATAGTATAATCGGTAACGAACCTTTGGGAACGCAGCTACTTAGTCTAGTAACCAATAAATACGAAAAAGTTATAATAAACCCATATTTGAGCGAGCGCGATTAAAATTAATAGTATAATCGGAAACGAACCTTTGGGAACGCAGCTACTCACCCTAGTAACCAATAAATACGAAAAAGTTATAATAAACCCATATTTGAGCGAGCGCGATTAAAATTAATAGTATAATCGGAAACGAACCTTTGGGAACGCAGCTACTTACCCTAGTAACCAATAAATACGAAAAAGTTATAATAAACCCATATTTGAGCGAGCGCGATTAAAATTAATAGTATAATCGGAAACGAACCTTTGGGAATGCAGCTACTGATCCTAGTATCCAATAAATACGAAAAAGTTATAATAAACCCATATTTGAGCGAGCGCGATTAAAATTAATAGTATAATCGGAAACGAACCTTTGGGAATGCAGCTACTGATCCTAGTATCCAATAAATACGAAAAAGTTATAATAAACCCATATTTGAGCGAGCGCGATTAAAATTAATAGTATAATCGGTAACGAACCTTTGGGAACGCAGCTACTTACCCTAGTAACCAATAAATACGAAAAAGTTATAATAAACCCATATTTGAGCGAGCGCGATTAAAATTAATAGTATAATCGGTAACGAACCATTGGCAACCCAGCTACTGAGCCTATTATCCAGTAAATACGAAAAAGTTAAAATGAAATTCCAAGTGTAAAAAAACATAATAATAGGCCCCTATATCGATTTTATCTGAAGAGTTTACAATAATCTATAAACCCACCATCTTAATAATAATAAATTACCCTTATACATTTTTTAACGAAAAGTTTAAAATAATCGACAATATGAAAAAAAAGATGGCTTAAAGAAATTATTAATATAAATTAACTTAATATATGTATGTAATATACTCTATTCTGGCCACCTCATATAAAAAAGTAATCAAGCACTCAAGTAATCAAGTACTCAAAAGTACGAACATTTTGATTACAGAGGAAAATATAACGTAATCAGCAGAAAAGCTGATTACATTTTGTAATCAGCGGCGAGCATCATTTGATTACAGTAATCAGTACTCAAATTTTTTGAGTATTTGCCCATCACTACTTTATACCATGCATTTTGCACCTTTTTTCGATTTTCTCGAAAACGGTTCCGACGATTTTGATTAAACTCGCAATATCGATGTAAAATTTAATGGGCTTTAACATCATGTAGGTTTTATTTGGATAAAAATGGTCTGACAGGGCTTAAATGCCGATATTTTAAATTTTCTTCCCCTAAAGTACCTTTAATTTTGTAGATTCAATAATAATAACTAGATTATCTTGTTAACGCTGATGAAAAACAGGTAAATATATAAATTGAATAAATTCGATACCCAACTAAAGGAGAAAACAGAAAAAAATATTTTTTTAATGAAATTTTTCGTTTTTGAACATAAGAGCAGTAATATACATGTATGATGTACGGTTGGAAAGCTAAAGATTTTAGAAAATATATTATCTCATACACAAGCTTTTAAAAGTTAATAGAGAGTGATGAAATGAACATAAAACTAACTGATTATTTTAGATAATAAAATAAAAGATTTTTTAATAAAACACATGTTTCTATATAAATTAAATTTAATTAATTCTTTAATAGTTTCACGTATTTTTAACTCTAACTGTATTTGAAAATTCTTATATTGATTTTAAAAATCGAGGTAAGTGAAAGTCGTGTGTTGCCCGCACCAGATTTTTTCTAAAATCTTTAGCTATCTAATGGTATATTATACATAAATATTACTAGTCTTCTGTTCAAAAACAAAAATTGCATAAAAAAATATGTTTGCACTTTTCTCGTTTAGTTGTTTATCAAATTCGCTCAACTTGCATATTTACCAGTTATTTATCAATGCTAATAATATGATGTTTTAAATTTGTTGAAATCTATAAAATTAAAGGTACTTTAGAGGAAGAAAATTTATAATATCGGCATTCAAGCCCAGTCAGACTATTTCAATCAGAATAAAACATCTCGGGCAAATAGTTGTCTTAAATATGAAATTTCAATTTCATAGAACTTTTTGTTTTCTCTCGGGAGTTACTACACGCACACACACACTATTTTTCTGTTATTTAAGCCATGGGGAGACCTTTCTGGGGCACACCCAGCAGCCTCTATAAAGTGGTTACCCTAAAAATGAGGGAAAAACCTGGTGGCTGAGCGTGATTTTGCCTATTTTGTCATCTCGGGTGTAAAGTTGTCTTAAATATGAAATTTCAGTTTCGCAGGACTTTTTGTTTTCTCCCAGGAGTTACTACACACACACACACTGACCTTTTTGAGGGACTTGGTCATTTGGGCTCAGTATTTTCAAATGTGTATTTTCGTTGAAAACTGGAATTCGAAAATTTTTCAATATTACAATAATTTCCCTAACTTTATATTTCATATATAGGTAAGTAAAAGTAAAAATTATATTAAATGAATGAATATTAAATAAAATTTGAAATGTATACAATATGAGTATTTATACAAATATTCATAAGGAAATCAAATACTGTTCATTATATTCTGGGATATATCTGTCCTTAAGCTCCTTATGTTAATGTTTTATAAAATGACTAATTTTAAGATTGTGATTGTGCAGCAATTATATCACTTAGAATGTTAAGTGTGTGTAAAGTATGTTATTTTACGTTAAATTCATATAAATGACCGATAAACTGTTTCCAAATGACCAATCGCGGTTCCCCTAAACACTGTAGAACTCTAGATGGGAAACACTAATCAATAGGATACAATATACACCAGCAAGGGAGAGAAGCTCAGACTTTTTTTTTATTATTTTATTTAGATCAAAACAAGATGGTAGTCACCAGAGACCCATACACGAACAACAGGGTAAGATTTAAAACATTAAATAAGGAAGAATAAAAACATCTTGTACTTACGATAGCAGCTAAAGCAAAGCCAGCACCTAATATATAGACAGTTTGAGAAAACTGCTGAATTATATAGCCCCAAAAAAATCCAACAACCTGTAAACAACAATGAATCAATGTCAAAGATTTATTTGTATTACAATTACTCTAAAATAAAATTTCATCAGTCTATGTAACATACTTATTGATATGTATGCAATATAATTGATGGAATTTGATTAATGGTTCTTTCATATGCATATTAGAATAGAGAAAAAAAAATTTAAATACTATTGACAAGGCCTCTAAAAGCATTAACTTCTTTAAGTTAGGTAATGGCTTAGTTTCTGTTGCCAGCATAGGTGGTAGAAATAATTTTGATGTTAAGAACCATGCCCTTTGTAGCTTAGATAGATAATAAATAATAACTAAATACTGACCCCAAAAAGAGTTATAATAATCCTAGAAAGCTTTTCTGCTTTAAACTGGCCCTCAAAGTCCTAAAAATCAAACAAAAATATAGAATTATCTTTACTATTAAAGAATAAATTTAAAATATATACAAACAATGAGAAAATTACCATATGCACTGGTATAGTTCTAAAGAAATCCATACCGAATTATTAATGTAACACACTTTAAAATGAAAACAGACTTTGAAGATAGGAATAACCTTCCCTAAATATGCCGATGTTGACAACTTCTACGTGTAGATAAAGTTGAATTGGGGTATCTGTATCTAATCCATGTTATGATTAAACTATTAATTATAAATGAGAAAGAGAAATGTTAATAATATTTTTAAAAGTTTTTGTTTCTTTAATACATAGATATAAAATTTTAAATAAAATATATTTCTTAGATAATTGATTAGTGCTGACATCTATGGGTAACAACTACAAGATCGTTAAGAAAGGATAAAACAGCTAGCCATTCCATTTCTTGTGTTATCGAATTGTTTGTAGGTACATATTTGTACATAGACTTAGGCTGAGGTAGAGTTCCTTCCTCAGCGAAGAAATGTTTATTAGTGTAGACGTGCCGTTCTAGTGATATTAGTTTTATTTCTTTAAATGCTTTAAATACCTAGTTATAGATGTTGACAAAGGTTAGATTTTAGCCCATTCCAAAGGTAAACACAAATGATTGTATTTCTTCTTAAATCTTTCCTGTAGGCAACTAGGACATTTTACATTTATCCATCATTCTACATCATTTAAAGTTTCATTTTTCTTCGAAGTAAAGGTCTATAAGCAGGGCAATGGATAGCCCATTGGCCTCTCCCCACTCCATTAGTAGTGCCCACTCAAAAGTAGAATAAGCTTATCTTCTCGTAATCTTTTCTTTGAAATTAACATAATGATCAATTTTTAAGTGTATGAAATTCTTTTGCTCTAAAGTTTTCAGGTTTAACTTCCTACTCATTGTTATTAATTCCTTTGATCATTTGTATTGTCCTGTTCTTAGCTTTCAAGTCAGCTGAAATTCTCAAAATTTCTGGTTTGATTTGTCATATTTGTTTTGATTTGTTGGTTTTTAATGAAAAATATTTTCTTTTAATGGCTGTGCTCCATGTTGATGCAGGGGAAGCATCTTTATATGTAATATGTTAGATTTTCCTTTTAAGTAATGTTTTGAATTGGGATGTACTAGATTGATTTTCACAGATGTCCGGAGGGCGAGGATAAATGCTGTCTATAGCGGAATCTTGAGACAAATAACTCAAAGAAGAAAATGCCTGCTATCCCTAGGCCGGGTAGTTTGAAAGATCCAGAAATTGCTGAACTTTTTGACAAGGAAGATCCAGATAAAATCTTTGAAGACCTCCGAGAAATTGGCCATGGAAGTTTCGGAGCAGTATATTATGCAAGAAACTATGTTACCAAGGAGATTGTGGCTATTAAGAAGATGTCATATCAAGGAAAGCAAAGTAATGAAAAATGGCAAGATATATTGAAAGAAATTCGGTTTTTACGACAGCTTAATCATCCCAATACTGTCGAATATAAAGGTTGTTACCTTCGGGATAATACTGCTTGGCTTGTTATGGAATATTGTTTAGGTTCTGCTTCTGATATAATTGAAGTTCATAAAAGACCATTGAAAGAAGATGAAATAGCTGCTATTTGTGAGGGTGTCCTGAGGGGTCTTCATTATCTTCATAGTTTAGGGAGGATCCATCGAGATATTAAGGCAGGTAACATTTTACTTACCGAAAATGGAACTGTAAAATTAGCAGATTTTGGTTCAGCTAGTATAAAATGTCCTGCAAACAGTTTTGTTGGTACTCCTTATTGGATGGCTCCTGAAGTTATTTTGGCTATGGATGAAGGGCAGTATGATGGGAAAGTTGATGTCTGGTCATTAGGTATTACTTGTATAGAATTGGCTGAAAGAAAACCTCCTTATTTTAACATGAATGCTATGAGTGCTTTATATCATATTGCTCAAAATGATACACCTTCCCTAAATTCATCAGAATGGTCTGATGTTTTTAAACATTTTGTCGAGTCATGTTTACAGAAAAACCCATCAGATAGGCCCTCAGCTAACAAATTATTATCTCATCAGCTTGTTTCTAGAAATAGGTCTCCTCATGTCCTTATTGATTTAATACAAAGAACTAAAGCAGCAGTGCGTGAGTTAGATAATCAGAATTATAGGAAAATGAAAATACTTATGATAGATTCTTGTGAAAGTGAAAGTACCGTAGGAGATGCAGATGATACTCCTGATGAGCAAGCTGGAGGTGATAGTAGTAAAAGCAACAGTATCACTTCTGAGCATTCTATTCATTCGATTGGTGTTAGTGCATCATCTCAAAGTAGTTCTACCAATAGTTTGCCCCCTGTGACGGATATGAATCATGATAATAGTTATTCTCATTCGATGAGGGTGCGTCAAAAAGCTAGCAGTTCAACCGCTCTTTTAGAACATGGTGCTAACAACTTTGCCACTATTAAAACCACCACTATTGTCACCAAACAACAAAAAGAACACATGCAAGAAGAAATGCATGAACAGATGTCTGGTTATAAGCGGATGAGGCGTGAACATCAAGGAGCTCTCATTAAACTTGAAGAAAAGTGCAAAGTCGAAATGGAAAACCATAAGCAGTTGTTAGATAAGGAATATGAAGTTCTGTTACAGAAATTTAGCAAAGAATTAGAAGAACTACAGTTACGTCATCAACAAGAACTTGAAAAGAAGAGCAAACAAAATTCTGCAGCTGAGAAAAAATTACAAAAAGAAATAAGTAGCAGACAAGAACAAGATAGAAAAGCGTTTGATTCTCAAAAGAAGAAAGAATATAAAGCCAATAAAGAAAGATGGAAACACGAATTGAGTTTAGATGAATCCACCCCTAAAAGACAGCGTGATGCAGCTCTTCAATCTCAGAAAGAAACTTTGAAGCAAATGGAAGCTCAAGAGGAACAGAGGTTAGTCCAGGGCCAGAAAGAATATTTGGATATTGAAATGAGAAAATTTAAAAGAAAAAAGTTGTTGGGATTTCAAAATTTAGAACAGGAGCTTTTGAAAGAAGAACTAAATAAACGTCAAACACAGTTGGAACAAGCTCACTCAATGCTGCTTCGGCATCATGAAAAAACTAAGGAATTGGAATATCGGCAACAGAAGGCTGTACATCAATTGAGAGAGGAACAAGTTCAGAGGCAGCACCAAACTGAATTGCAAAACCAAAATGCATATTTAAGTAGATGTAAAAGAGAACTTAGGAAAAAACATGCCCTAGAAGTCAAACAGCAACCAAAGAGTTTAAAACAAAAAGAAATGCAAATACGAAAACAGTTTAGAGAAACTTGTAAAATACAAACAAGACAATACAAAGCACTTAAAGCAGAATTACTTAGTACTAGACCCAAAGAAGAACATAAGTTAGTTATTAAGAAATTAAAGGAAGAACAGAGAAGAAAGTTGGCACTTTTAGCTGATCAGTATGAGCAAAGTATTGCCGAAATGTTGCAGAAGCAGTCTATCAGGTTAGACGAATCGCAAGAGCTTGAGGGTCATCATCTTCAAGAGAGGCTACATTATGAGCTTGAGATTTTAATGGCTTACCAGAGCAAAAATAGAATGCAAACTGAAGCTCAGAGAAATAGAGAAAGAAAGGAGCTCGAAGATAGAGTTACCTTGAGGCGTGCTCTCTTAGAACAGAAAATGCAACTTGAAACTGACAAAGTTGCAACTGAGAGAGTTGAAAGAATAAGACTATTGCTTGAGAGGCAGCAAAGAGAGTTGGAAGCATTTGATGAGGAATCTGCCCGAATGGGGTTATCAGCCTTAGCCATTGCAGATTCATCTTCAGACTGTTATCCCGATGATGATAGTATCTCGGGAAGCATGCTAAGCCTCGCCAGGCAATAGTCATATGTATATAATCGAATACCAAATTAATTATCATTTAGTACATCCCTTTATTGACCCAAATGAAACATCATTATAATATATATCTGTGAAAAATTTCAGACTAAATTTGTAAATATAGTATATTTATATACATAGATTATATATTCAATAACGGCGCCAAACATTATGTCCACAACGCTCTGGCAAGACCACAATTACTCTCAGCTCTCATTATCATATTATCCTGGACTAACTACGAAGTTGTCAACATATCATTTGATCGAGTTTCCCAATCTTCCATGGAGATAGTGCATTTCTTCATCTTTTAGTGATTATTAGTGAAGTGTAGTGGTTTGAGTTTGTGGACATGGTGTGCGGTGTGCCAAGCTTGGATTGTGCCAGACTAAACACATGTTCAGTTTCTAGTTATGGGTGTTACAATGGAAAGCAGCAAAGTTACTAGCAAGACTAGCAGCCTCAAAGCCCTACTGCTTCGTGCCTGGAAGGAGAGGTGGTCCGATCTGCAGTGGGGAATTCATATTAAAACAGTGAGTAGCTCCTTTCTTTTTATTTAATTATCTATTTTATAATTTACATTATTATTAAATCTTGATCTGTTGCATCATATGAATTAATTAATCAACTTGGCATTTAATCTGAGTGTTTCTACACTACTTCAAGAAGTTTTATTCTAGTTTTAATTATATTTTTTATAATTCCAGTTTTTGACGGAAATACACTCTTTAGGGTCCCCTGAGTCCCATCTGTGTGTTTGTGGTAGCACAAGCTGAAAAGTCGTACTAAAATGAAATATTTAAGACAAGTATTTGCCCGACATGTTACTGCAACTTTTTCTTCAAAATCGGCTAACCAGAAGAGCCACTTTATACCATGCATTTTGCATCTTTATGATTTTCTAAAAAACGGTTCTAAAGATTGTGGTTTAACTCCCTTTATTGATGTAAAATTTAATGGGCTTTAATATTATGCAGGTTTTATTCTGATCAATAGTTTGACATGGCTTAAGTGCCCCTATTTTAAATTGTCCTCCTCTAAACTACCTTTAATTTTGTACATTTTAAATGATTAACCATATCATCTTAATGACATTAATGAAGGTTGGCTAAATGGCTACAAGTTGGACGGATTTGATGACCAACTAAAGAATGAAAGAGAAAAACTATTCTTTTTATGTAACTTTTAGTTTTTTGATAAAAAAAACAGTAATACAGACGTATAATATACCATTGGAAAGGGATTAGAAAAAATATTATCTGATACACAAAAATTGTAGAAGGTAATATAAAGTTACGAATAGGGAATAAACTTATTACCAATTAACAATTTAATATAGTATATTATTTAATCTAAATCATATGTTCCACCAGATTTTTACGAAACCATCAAGTTCCCATAAAATATTTTAAGAATACTTTTTCTCTCATAATTTTGTTTTAATACTCTTAATTAATTATAAAAATTTACAATTAGATTTATACAATTTACATCAATATTTACCATAATCTTAACTCATGATAATATTGTGTGACAGAACTATCCATTGGTAGCTGCTTTAAGTAATTACAAACTTTCCTCACTCTGAATAAAATTTTCATCTAATTTCCTAAAAAAATCCTAGTAATGATGTTAATGATCCATTCATTTTAGTACCGTTAGAATATTAGTAAGTCAAAAAGGATGTTTCTAAGGGTTTTAGAGGCATTCCTAACAGATGTTATGTTTCTTACAAGTAACAACATTAAATGAAAATTTCTAGTTGTAATAAATTGTAGCATTAAGAATTTTTATTTTAAAACAGGCAATGGAAAAGTTTCTCTAGGAGGATTATCAAGAATATTTATGGGTTATGGTCAATTGAATTTGTGTGGTTTTTGAGCTAGAAATTGAAAGTGGTAAAATCACTAGTGGAACGGGATGTTCGAAATACTAACTGATGGTCAATGAGGAAAATAGTATAATGGATGGAAACAGATGAAATTAAAAAAGGGCATTCTAAGAGGATGCATTGATATTGGAAGGTAAACATAGAAGGAATATCAAGTTACGAATTAAAGTTCGGTCACTCTCAGGGGATATAATCTACAATAATATGTAGGTCAGTAATATGTAGGTGAGAAAAGGATGCCTTTTTGAGGGAGCTGTTTTAAATATATAATGTGATACGATTGTGGTCAGGTTTTTTTTAATGATTTTTGATGGATGAAATGCATAAGGAGGAAGGGATATTTAAAACAAAATAATCATTTTCCACTTAAATATGTTCAATAGTTCTTTTATTGTTTTTAATTAATGATAAAGATTCAATGTTTACTTAAGTTTACAAAAATAAATATTCCTCAATTCTCAGCTTATTCCTGTTTACTAATACCTGAATCCCTTTGATCTCTTGAATTGTAAACAGAAATCAATTACATAAATACAAGTTATGAGTCTTGGTTTTTTTTCTTGAAAACTTATATTCATAATTAAGAAACAGTAATTAGCATTTTAATATAGGTAAAATGCAAAAGGAGAGAGATTCCCTTTATTATCATCCCCACGCAGGAGTTATCCTACTTCTTTAAAAATAAAATATATTGATTAATAAAAAAAAAAAAAATTATACCAAAGCCCAAGAGCAATAAGTGTAGCATTTGCATTTGTTTAGGTTTTTAATTTATCACCATTTTGGTAAATTTCTATCTTTAAGTGATAATAATGACTGAGGATTACAAATGTTTTTAAAACCTCAAGAGAGGTATCAGATGTGTAGTTTATTTTATATGATTTTCATAACAAGTTGTTTTATTTTGATATTAAACAACCATTTTGTGTTATTCAAATATTTGAATCGGAAAATGGCTCCAAACACTATTAATTTCTTTTTCTTAATGGTTTTTTTTTTTTGTTTTGGTTTTATGTTCGACTTCCTCATTGTTTTACTTTCTCCTCATACAAAATTAATATTAGTTATATATCATTAACAGTCATTAAATATGAATTGAAAGAAATTTAAGCCCTGTTAGTTCAACCATAATTAAAAACAACTCATACATCTTTGCATCTATTATTAGACAGATTCATATCTATGCTTGAAACATCAGTTAAATTTTCAGTTCAAATATAATAAGTTCTATGAGAAATTTGTTATTATTATATATTTTTTTAATATATTATCTTCTCGTTGGAGCGATAATTAAAATTTAACATTTAATAGTGGAACGTAACACTAATTAAATAATAATAATGATAATAATAAAGTACTTTTTTAGGTATCTTGGTTTTATTTTTAACATTCTTCTTATTCTTAAGGGACTAAGTCCTTAAATAAAACTATTTTTTTACTTATAAATATGTTTAATGAAGAATAATAAATATAACATTACCCGAGTGGTTTAGATCTTAAAATAGTTTAACTATTCATTATAATCTAAAGTTTCGATCCACATTGCCAGATGCACCTACCTTATAATTTTTTATAAGGTGGTAATTTCTTATACATGTATCGAACTTATTTTACATTTTCTACGCTTACTTTATATAATATGTATGTATTTAATAATACAATGATAAAATGAACTGGAGGTAATTAGTCTGGGTGACGTTCAGTCTCTCAATGGTCAACAAATGATGAAATGAGTTTAAACAGAGTCAGAGCCATTTCTGAAAAATGGTTAATCAATTTTAGTGAAAAACTTTCCCATCAATAGTACATACCTATCTTAATACATTCCGGCTATAACTACACATACGTACCGTAAAATTCAGTTTTTATATTTAAAAAAAAAATATCCTCTTAGGCAAATAAATGAAACAATTTGAATTTAATTTAAATTTATCATTATTAATCGCAGATGGGTTTTCCTAACAGTCAGGCACAATTAATTTAATATCTTATTTCTTACTAACACTAACTTAATAAATAATGCATTTTTATGCAGGCTAACAATGTTGACAATCAGATTCTTTTCTTTTGTCCTTATTCTTCAACAATCCAAACACAACTACACTTTTTTCTATCTGGCTATTTGTTGACCCATGGCCACCCTGTTTATAAACAAACTTTCAAAATGGATGTCATGTTTGCAAACTAACATCCAAACTGGAGCTGTCAATTTGAATATGGTTGTTAGCCTGCCTAACATAATACTTTAATATTTCAATAATTAATAAATTTATATATTTTTTTTAAATTTATATATATTTTTTTTTATTTAAGTGGGTATATTATATTATATACCTACCACTTTGCAAGACTTGGTTATTTGGATTCCGGAGACCCTAAAATGTGTATTTCCATTTTAAATTCAGATTCCAAAATGTTTACATTGGGAAGCCTTCCCTACCTATATATTTCTTATATAGATAAGTTAATGTAGAATCCTGTCCTGTAAAAGTAATCTCTCAAACCGAAATAGTATATGATTATAGTTAGAGGCTAGATTTTCGTGCAGTAAACATCTCGGAATATGTGCAAAAAGTATAGTGAAACTCCAAAATATAAAATTGAGGTCATATACATACTATTGGCATGCAAAATAATCATTGATATTGTTTCATTTATAATGTTAATACGTAGAAATACATATGATTTTAAAGTTATAGCTGATCAATAAAAAGTCCTCATGTTTCGTGTACTAATTTTTTTATTCTACAGCTAATAAATTTAAATTTACCTGAATCTATATGGAAGAGGAGCTGAACCTATAAAAGTTGTAGAAGATTCAGTATAACCACAATAACAAAGAACATTTTCGAATTAGCAACTGCAGTGATATAAAATGAATTAAAGCAAAGAACATCTTCAAAACTCTGAAATGGCTTTATGTTAGATATGTTTTCTTGCTGAAAATACAGATTTTCAAATATTTCCATTCAATTTTTTCTTCTCGATTGATAATTTGATTCTGGATTCATTAAGAGAAAATTTTTAAAATAAAATTTTATATATCTATGTATTTTTATCAAAAACTTTGTTCAATCAATTGTGATATTAAAATTTAATTGTCAAATTTAACTAAAAAATCTGGTTCTCCCACACACGACTATCACTTACCTCCGTTGTTAAAATCAATTAATATAGTTTTTAAGAATTTTTAAATACACATAGGGATAAAAATGAATTGTTAAAGAATAAATTACATTAAATTTCAATAGAAACATGTGTTTTAATAAATAATCAATTATATTATTATTTATGAAAATCAATTAGTTTTATCGGCTTTTCACAGTCATTAATCTCTCTGTTAACTTTTACAATTTTGTGTATAAGATAATAATTTTTCTAAAATCTTTAGCTTTCCAACGGTATATTATATGTCTATATTACTGTTTTTATGTTCAAAAACACAAAAATAGCGTACAATAATATTGTTGGTCTTTTCTTTTTTAGTTAGATATTGTATTCGTTCAAATTATATATTTATCCGTTTTTTATCAGTATACTAAATAGATAATATCATTATTTTTATAAAATCTACAAAATTAAAGGTACTTTAGAGGAAGAAAATTTAAAATATCGACATTGAAGCCCTGCCAGACTATTTCGATCAGAATGAAACTTACATGATATAAAGCCCACTAAATTTTACATCAATGTGTAGAGTTTAATCAAAATCGTTACAGCCGTTTTTGAGAAAATCGTAAAAAGGTGCAAAATGCATGGTATAAAGTGGCTCTTCTGGCTAGCTGATTTTGATGAAAAATTTTCTGTAATATCACGGGCGTATAGTTGTCTTAAATATGAAATTTTAGTTTCATAGTACTTATCGTTTTCGCCCAGGAGTTACCACACAGACCTTTTTGCGGGACTTGGTTATTTGGATTCAAGAGACCCTAAAACTTGTATTTCTGTTGAAAACTAGAATTCGAAAATTTTACGATCGCAATACTTTCCCTTACAATATATTTCATATATAGGTAAGTGAAAGTAAAAATGTACAATTTATCCCAAAAAAGAGCAAAGCATGCAATTTAGTGCATTATAATTATAAATTATAATTTATTATTGCTTAGTTGATGAATCAGATAGTTGTTTGGGTTCGGAGCTGATACACGCCAGCAAATAGAATGTGCTAAATCATGGAAACCCGTTCTATAATTATTGTCATCTGAATTCTTAAAAATTTGTTAAATTTATGCCTAAACTTGGTCTAAACTTTTTTATTATAATATTGCTGATTTTATTTTATTGAAAATTAAGTAGTTAACTGTGCAATGGATATGGAAGATGAGATATGTGTTGATCACCACCCGCCCGGGAACTATCTCATCCTTCAGATTTTATTTTATATTTTATTAAATAATTATTTTAAAAAATATATATATTCTTTTTATTCGTCTGACTTGCTATATTTTGCTTTTCATTGAGAGGTTTATGTTTTTGTTCTTTTACAGATTTTGCCAAGGGGTGTGAGTGGCGATGTTTATAATCTTGCTGATTGTATTCTGCAGCAGGCTTTGGTCGGTCCTGGTCCAAATCAATTGGTTATGTCCTATCTCAAACATTCTCTCAGTGCACAGGTATGTTATTAACATATTATTTTAATTATCTCTTCATAAATAAACTATTAATTACCTTAATTATGAAGCGTATCTTTAGGGTTTGTTGCTGAGTTAAGAATTAATATTATCTTGAATATATCTTGCCTTTTATACTTCAAGAAAAAAAAATTAAAAATTTTACTGACTATTTCACCTTAAAATAAACAAATTTTGGGTTCATTTTATTCCTGAAGTTAACTAATTTTATCTAATGGCACTTTGAGATAGAAAGGAGGTTTAGGATATGTTTAATCAAAAACTAAGCCTATTTCTTTTTTCAACAACCAACCTCTAATGTTTTAGTTGCTATAGAATATTATTGGATGTAATTTTATCTACATACAGAGGCCAATTCTGAATTCATGATAGAACGAAACATTTTTATTTTCATTGAAAGCCATAATTGTTTATTTTTTTATTATAATAATCATTAATTGTAATCAACTTTTGATATATAACCGACACAGTGTAAGTTATTGAATATTGTAATTCTATTTGTTCTTAGCTTGTATCATATGCAGCTGTCCTACAACGTATTGCAAAGTATGACGGATTTCACAAACCCCATTGTGTCAACTGTCTTCTGGAATTCATCGAAGGTATTCAGGTGAGTTTATCAGTTGGTTTTATTGATTTTTAAATATTATTACATTTTTATTCATTTGTATAATGCTTTAAAATATCTCAATTTATTCATTGAGTCAATTAGTAACATACATAAATAAAGATTGAACTATGATTTATTAACAAATGAAAAGTGTTCTATAAACAACCACCAGCAATACACTAACAAAAATACTGTTACGCTCACTTTTTTTTTATATTAAAATACTATTCTTTCAAAGTCAGTTTTATGTTACTTTGCTACTAGTTTCAATACCATTTCTTTTTTACTATAATATACTTTATTGGATTCAGCTAAATCAGGCTCAAGATTGAATAATGCTCGAACTGGAAATATGAATATGAAAATATGTTTTGATATCCTATTGAATCTGCCAAGTGCCATGTCAATTATGTTTCCGATTATGCGTGTCACAATTTTAGAAAATACAATTCTGCTTGCGTTTTTTAAATAAATTGTTAAAATTTCATAATAAATAATTTAAAATATTATTTTAACAATTAATTTTGATTTTAGTTTCAGTTATTGTTTGTAGTGTCAAATTAATAATAATTTAGATCTTATAATAAGCATTATTAAATTAATAACTCTTACACAATAGCTGGTTAATTCTTAAAATATTTTTTAGAAATAAAAATAATATACTCAGGATCATGATTAGACAAGTTTCATTGTATGCGCTAATAATGTTAACATTTTATAGCTGTATTTTATTTTAGTAACTTCGTTTATTTTAAATCGATCTCCCTTCATTGTAAACATGACATCCTGCCCTACAGGATTCTGTAATAATATTCCGGTTGATCAGATATGCTATCTAGGACTCCTACTTGTCAAATGTCTAACATAAGATCTGCACACAAGACTGAAAAGACAAGAAACTCCTCATAACTTTTGGTTACTTTAACACTTTCTGGACAGGCATTTTAATGTTCTATGTAACCAACTTCAAATGCTCACCTACATGACAGTCATAAGGCCTATCTGGACTTAAAGAGTTGAACTTTAGGGCTCTACTAAACCATCCAATTCTTCCCTTATCTTATCTAATTCAAAATCCTTTGTAAAATCTTTAATGCCCTTTTTCTCTTTTCCAAATAAATGTATCCATAAATACCTTGGTGTTCCATATGTTGCTGATTAAGCCTGAACCAGGTTTCACTCTTTCCATGACTCTATTATTATACTACCTCACTAGTTTCAATCCTTTCTTCCTCTTCAATTCCTTCTTCCTCCAAGGCCTTTGAAAATAAGATGGTCTTGGTACCTTTGGGTTTAGATTACCTACTGTTGCCTATTTTTAGCTATCTTATAGAATTATATATGTTAGCTCTTATGAAATATGATTATATTCAAATAAATTTTGATTCACAGAAGCGATTAAAATACCTCAGATGACTGACACTTGTTATATTAAAGTGTTGATAACCACTGTTATTTAATTAATGCAGGATATGATCATTTTTAGAGTGGTATCACATGCCGCGGTAAGCCTGAAGAGGGTATCCTGGCTAGCGCCATCCTGAGCCTAGCTCATTGGCTGCTTCAGTGCTATCACCATGCTGCCATATCTTCACCTGAATCTCATAATGATATGCTTCAAAAACCTGCATCAATTCTCGGCTATATGCTCAATTGTGACTTTTTAACAGCCATGCTGTATTTGGCCAAGCATGATGACAAAGGTATATACATTGCTGTCTTATTTTACTCTTAAACAAATTACAACTTCAATTATTAAAATACCATTTGTATTTATGTATTCAACCCTGTATTTTTTATTTGTAGTTTTATATAACGATGTCGTTCGGAAATGTCATGAAGTGGAGGAGGTCATTTTACAAAATCCAACCCTTGCCACTGTTGCCCCGATACAAGAACTGTTATTGTAAGTTAAAATTATATATTTCATTACACTTTATAGTTTTGTTTATTATTATTTGTTTGGCATGTTTTGATGAAATGAGAAGTGATTTTTATTCTGGGACATTACGTCAACTAACGATAAGGTACAATGAATAGAGGAAGTCTAGATAAATAAAAACAGATAACAGATTAAATCAAGATATATTACATATGTGCAAAAGATTGATTTTTGAGGAGACAAATAAATAAATGGTTTTTAAAAGTGGTTAGAGATGGCACTTCACGAAGGGTGGTGTGTATGAAGTTCCAAAGTGTGGTAGCACGGATGATAAAGGACTTTTCAAAAGGGAGACGTTCTATGAGAGGCTAAATAAAAATCGGTTGGTTGTGATCTTGTGTTTAGGGTGTGAACGGAAGAGTGTGGAGTAAGGTGGTCAAAGATTTTGAAATGTTTCTGGCTCTTATGGATTGGAATAAAAGATGCCTAGTAGGTATTTTCTTCTGAATTCGGGTAGACCTTTGACCAGAACACCTTCTGAGAAATGTATGACCAGGAAGGCATTACAGAAATGATATAAACCTATTCATCAATCTTCTTAGCCTTATCTCGTTTTCACCACTTGATCTTTGATTAGATTACTTTGTATTAGTGAAATCATTAGTTAGGTTAGTCTTGTATTATTATTTGTTACGGCTATGTTATAGACAATCTGCAACAGAACTCATTTCCTGGCAAAGGATATTGCAAAGATCTTGTGGTGCCTTTTATAGCCTCTTCATTTCAATTAGACTGTAGTTAGTTTGTTTGTTTATTTATTTAACGTCACTTTAAATGCTACTATGGCTAATCGGACGATGCTACAGTGGGAGTCCTATATTTTGCCTATTCAGGTTTCATAGGATAGGGGTCTTTAACGAGTACCTGACATCGCACAGGCTCGGGACCACCTTTCGACATCCCCTTCCAAGGACGGCATAACTAAGGTTTTTTTACTTCCATTAAAAAATCTTTGGACCACTTGCGGGTTCGAACCCGTGACCTTTGGCATAGGAGGCTGTTATGCTAGCCACCCAGCTACATTTGATCCCATTAGACTAGTGCTTTTCAGCCTAGTAGGTCTAGCCAAGACTGCTACTCTATGTTTCTGGCTAGCATAGATTTTTACCTTCTTGGAAAAACATTTGATGCCTTCCATGTACATCCTTTAGTATTCTATGAAACCTATTGGTTTCAGTGCTGTATCATCATGGATATCCAGGGTATTGCTGTGTTCCTTCATTTTTCTAATATTGTCAAGCACATCAGAGTCTAGGTCCTCCTTCACTGAGGGACCCTTCTTAGTTCCTCTGAAGCAGAAAGTCTTTTCTTGTTCGCCTTGCAATTTATAGGAGGAACTTCAGGAGTGCAGATACATACACTGACTTAAAGTTTCCTGTTACCTCTCTTCTTGCTTGCCAAACACGTGTATGATAGTACACCTAATACTTTAAACCTTCCATGTAAGATTTCTTAATTTTCCCTAACACATCCTTAACTGTTTCAATACCACTAAAATCAGTGACTTCTATCTGATTTTTGTTACTATATACCCGAACAACCTTCTGTACACACTTTGCACCTTTATAATCTTGATCTTGCTAGTGCTGTTAACTATTCTGTTTGTACAGAGCTCTTTTTACTTTTCCGATACTTTCTGCTGCTACAGAATTCACCATAAGAACAATATCACCAAAATAATGAACTAGATCACTTGGAAAGTAGTTTTATTTCTCCAAGGAATGTCCCTTTAGTTCCTCTCTTTAGATTTCCGCTGTTTAATCTTGTGTAGTAGAAATAGCTAGAGAGCTAAGGCTGTCGTCTTGTTTGATCCCATGACTATTTAACCATAAATACCTAGACTTATGTCTATTCAGCCTGATACTTTATTTTGGGTCTTTGTATATGGACATAACATTGTCCACTTGGCTTCTTGGAATGTTTTTAGCTTATATTTTGTTTCTTGAAGTGCTGCTTTAAGATCAATAAAGGTATTTCTTTACTATATTTCTGTTGATGAGAATGTGAGTGAATGAAAAACAAAGGGCTCTTCTAATGATGCTATTGGAAAGAGAATTCCTGTCAATCATCGAAAAAAATTTCAATTAAATTGTTTCGCCTTAAGTGAGGATATTAAGTGCTTATCTTATTTTTTCAATCCATCTCAATTTTTTGCTTTCACTTCCTACCTATATATGAAATATATAGTAAGGGAAAGTATTGCGATCGTGAAAATTTTCTAATTCCAGTTTGATAAGGAAATACACGTTTTAGGGTCTCCTGAGTCCAAATAACCAAGTCCCACAAAAAGGTCTGTGTCTGTGTGTGTGGTAACTCCCAGGCGAAAATGAAAAGTCCTAAGGAACTAAAATTTCATATTTAAGACAAATATACGCCCGAGACATAACAAAACTGTTTTCATCAAAATCAGCTTACCGGAAGAGCCACTTTATACCCATGCATTTTGCACCTTTTTACGATTTTCTCAAAAACAGCTCTAACTAATGATTTTGATTAAACTTCCTATATTGATGTAAAATTTATTGGGATTTAATGTCATGTAGGTTTCATTCTGACTGAAATAGTCTGACAGGGCTTAAATGCCGATATTTTAAATTTTCTTCCTCTAAAGTACTTTTAATTCTGTAGATTCTATAAAAATAACTATATTATCTTGTTAGCAATGATAATTAAAAGCTAAATATGCTAGTTGAGCGAATTTAATAAACAACATAAGGAGAAAACTGAAAAAATATTTTTTATTGCAATTTTTTGTTTTTGAACATAAAAACAGTAATATAGATGTATAATATACCGTTGGAAAGCTACATATTTTAGAAAAAATATTATCTTATACAACTATTGTAAAAGTTAACGGAGAGCGATGAAAAGCCGATAAAACAAACTGATTGTCGTTGATAATAATATAATAGATTTTTTACTAAAACACATGTTTCTATTAAAATCCAATTTCAGTAATTCTTTAACAATTTATTTTCGTTTATAAATTTGTTAAAAATTCTTGAATTGATATAAATAACTGAGGTAAGTGAAAGTCTTGTGTTGCACTCACCAGATTTTTTAATCAATATTTTTTATGTATTTAACAAAAATTTTAGTGTCCCATTTGATTCTGCAGCCTTGTGATTTAATAAATTTAGCAATTCTTTTTTCCAGTGTGTTCAAATGAAATTAATTTAATTATGTCATCCTTTTGTTTCAGAAAGCTTTGCCATCTTGAATTAGGTACCACAAGTTTGACAAACCTCAATGAAAGAGAAATAGATAATACAGAACCTTTGACACATTGTGTTCAAGCTCTGCTTGCTATTCAAGTTATGCTGAATCCAAGTGTCGAAACGAATGAACTCGCTAATCAACTGCGATTACTTCAAAGACTTAAGGTATTTTCAAATATTTCATGCTATTTCCCAATACTGCAATAAGGACCAATACTATGTATTTAACATTTCTGTTCCTGACTGTCAATCTGCTGGGCAAAATTTGTCTGCTCATTTAGTTTCATTGGTATTTATCTATATGTTTTAAATACTATTGTTCATATATTCATTGAGAATCTATTTT
The DNA here is from genome assembly GCA_023052935.1 of Piezodorus guildinii. Lineage (NCBI taxonomy): Eukaryota > Metazoa > Arthropoda > Insecta > Hemiptera > Pentatomidae > Piezodorus > Piezodorus guildinii. The sequence goes on along the minus strand of CM041298.1, from coordinate 75,916,916 downwards.
ATTATCAGAATAATATAATATTTTTATATTTCAGGGTTATAGAATGGCTAGATTATGTTGCGAAATCATTAGAGCTTGTTTGATCAGCCTGAATAACGTATTAGGAACTAACAACGAAGAGTCCAAATGGGGAGCATTCACATTCTTAAAGCTTCCTCAGATATTGTTTGCCTTGACTGGCTCTAATATCATTACTTCCAGTAAGTATAAGTTGTTTTTTTTTTTGTTTTGTTTTAAATGGTTCTGGATAGCATGATACTATGTTGACTTTTTTTTTATTCTCTTAGGTGATGGTGACTACAATGAAGATGTAGCCGAATCTATCCAACTTCTTCTTCAGTTCGTACCTCTTATCGATCTCATGGACTCTCCTGCTTCTTCGAACTGCATCGAAGCAATACTTACAGAATTAGTAAAATTAAAACTACTCAACGAAAAGCAAGTTCTGGCATATAATCAAAGGTATTTAGTTTTATCTACATCACTTTTTCCATTTCACTCTCTTAAGGGAGGAGAGGGGAGGGTTTTTTTTATTATTTTTTTTTTTCATGTGCGCGACAAGCCGTGTAGGCCCTAGGCCTTGCAGTGTAATCTCCTGGGAGATAACACTCACGTTTTCTTATGCATTTTGTAGTTTAGGGTCATCACTCCCTACGCATGGCCACCATTTGGCTGATGGGTCTCACATACCCGGGGGAAAGGCTCTGAGTGAATCCCCATTAATTAATTGCTTGAAAAAGCCCCTCAGGACTGGGATTCGAACTCAGAACCTTTAGCATGAGAGACCTAGCGCGCTAGCCACTCAGCCACAGGCTCCCTCCAGGGGGAGAAGTTAATAGGACGTTATTTGAAGCCATGATACTGATTGTCATGTGCTCTACTCTACCCATTGTACAGACCAAGAAGGTGTTGTCCTGGAATTACAATTAAACTGTAAGGTTGATTGATATTTGACAATAACCACCTGATCACATCATCTTTCAGACCTATATTTTCTTAGCTTAATCAATTTTTAATATGATTACATTTAGTTGTAATAAAGTGAGCAATGATTGAAATTAATACAGCCATAATTCATCTAATTGTACAAACTTACACTGACATCCTTTTAGTGATACTACTAAAAACCGTTGCTATGTAAGCCCCTATAGCTAAATTTTAAAATAATCAAACATGGTATGTTATGTTTGTTTTTTTATTCACTTAATGCGGCTGAGGCATACAGAGGATGCTATAGTGAGAGTTCTAAATTTAGCTTATTCATGTTTAATTAAGAGAGGGATCTTTAACGTGTACCTGAGATCGCCCAGGTACATTAAAAAATCTTAGGACCACCTACCAGGTTTGAACTCACAGCCTTGGGCGTAAAAGGCTGTTATAAAGCCATTACATCATGGGTGACCCCCTTTTATGCTATGTAATTAAGTCTTTTAGTGGTTTTTTATTTTATTTTTTTTAGTAAATAAACAACTGGTTCTTTCCCATGCCGCATAGAAATCTGATAAAACATCTTTCCAATATGTCAAAGACCCAGAAATAAAGAGGACATTTGTATCAATACAACTTCCTAATGCTATGTATCGAGAATACTGGGAGGAAAAGAAATAATTTTTGATCATTGGGAGGATTAGAAATAATAGTATAAAATAGAACTGTTTCCGGGCTGTAAGCAGGAACGTTTCTTAGAAGGGCTCTGCAAAAAAATACACCCCTCCACTCCTAGAGCAGGGATAGTGCTCCACCTGAGGGTCTTAGCCCGACAGGATAGGAAGCGGAAGTCCAACTATGGATGGAGGAAGACGGGAGGGGGGGGGATCAAGCCAGGAAAGAATTTTGCAGTTATGTCCAAAAGTACCTTTTTCATGTTATATTATGTGGTAAACCTGAACAAACCTCAGTATTCTCGGTAATGATAATGCTTCCCTGTGTATTTTTATGTGTAATACTATTTTATAAATAAATGTGTATTATAAGTTAATTACTTTATGCCACCTGATTCCAATAATGAATTAATAAACATGATACCTTAGGAAAATAAATTCAATAGTTTTATTAAATAAGAACCGAAAATTTGTATATTAGTAGAAGATCCGAACTGGAAACGATCTTCATCGAGCCAATAATAGAATGAAACATATTTTATAACAAATTTAGTATATTAGAAAATATGTTAAGAATGGGTTGCCTAAAAAAATCCTGGACAAACTATTTTTAATTATTTTTTAAAAAATGATTTTTAATTAAATGTTGCAACATCATGATAATAAGAAAACTTTTACCTGACTTAAATTATCAAAGGTATAAATGTGCAGCCGTTGGGTTGCCTAATTTTTCATGGACAAACTATTGGTTATCAGATAAAAGCGAGTATGTCGATATTGTTATTTGCACTGGCTTGATAATAAAAAAAAAATTTATCAATATAAGCATTGTTTTATTGCAAACACATTGATATAGGGTTGTCTGCAAAAAACTTGATCCTAATCGGGGTTGCCGAATTTTAAAAAACGGAGTGGAAATGCGTGACAGAGAGATCCAAGTTAAGTATAGCTTTGTAATAATAAAGGACCCAACATTGCAGTCGCACGTAATCGGACATTGAATATAAGAAAGTTTGATATCCCATGTAAAATTACAGGACCTCAACAAATCAGAACTTAAGATTTTGGCAAAGCCATAAAAATTATCATTTCAAAGATGCTTTGTACACTTCTTGGCTGATTATTGGGATAACTGATATCCACATGCCTGCTTTTACCTGACAACCGATAGTTTGTACAGGAAAAAGATGAGGCAACCCAACGGCTGCACATTCTATACCTTTGATACTTTAAGTCAGGATAAAAGTTTTCTTATCAACCTGATGTTGCAACATTTAATTAACAATATTTTTTTTTAAATAAATATCTTTCCAGGATTTATTTAGGCAACTTATTCTTAACATATTTTCTAATATACTAAATTTGTAAAATATTTTTCATTCTATTATCAGCTCGTGAAGATCTTTCAAGTTCGGATCTTAGACTATATTAATTAATACAGTTTCGGAAGTCACAGCTGCCTTGAAAAGTAGCGTCGATCATAGTATTGAAGAAATAATTATTTAATGAATTCAACTCAACTAGAAAATTAACCCTTTTTAGTTCCTATTTTTGAGAATAAGGGAAAACAGGAAAGGTACTTATCCTTCAGTGGCATCCATGTTCCTGTCAAGGTGTAAATTATTTTAGCCTTTTTTTTTCACTTTATTTGTATATAGTTTTTTTGTTTGTTTTTTTCTGCTGTAGATTAATTAAATTTCAATATTTTCTATACCTATTGGCAAAACTTAAGTAACCTTCATATTTTACAAACTGATGTTGGAATTAGGTTAATTTAACAAGTGTTTTATATTTCTTAGCCAAAATAAAATTCATTAAATAATTTAATTAATACACCTATTCTCAACTTATCTTTGAATTAATTGTTATATTATTTTTGTGACATGTGTAAAAGATATTGAAAGTCTATAACAAGATGATTTTTAATTACAGTCGAGAGGTTGTGAGTTGTGGACTAGCAAGAATGGACATCAATACATCTGGTGGCCAGAATTCTGGAATGGCTATTTTGAAAGTTACAATACGAGCTCAGCCCACTTTACAACGAATATTGAAAAACTTTAGATGCTGATTATTCAAAAATACAGGTAAGATTATTCATTGAATTCATAAATTATATTTTAGTTTATAATTAGTTATAATTAGATCAGTTAGTAATAAAATAATAAATATTAATTTTTAAAGCCTGTCTGATTTACTACATTGATCAAAACAATCAACGAAGAAGATTTCATACAAAATTAATTGATTCTTTATAATGGGGGTATATAAAAAAATGACTGTTTTTCAACCAGAATATTTCTATTATTATTTCTTTGATTTAAAATTCAATTGACCCTGAAAGTACAGTCCATTGCTATCTACCGTCATTAGCCATCTGCTCTATCCCCCATGCTGATGTCATTCTTTGATTGAATTATATGATGACTGTCAACAAACTCTTGGACTGCGATTTCAACTTCCACAAAATTATCAATTTTTTTCCCTGAAGAAAATGGGTCATGGATCAAAACAAGTAGTGACCGATGGTGGGTGAGGCAGGAGTTTGAACCCATCAGGTTCAATTGTTAAATTTTCTTTGGTTCAACTGGAAGTGTGAGGACGAGCATTATCTTATTAGAATAAAACTCCTTTTCAGTTGATCGAACAATGATAACTTCAATTTTTTAATTTTTTTTTAATTGCCCCCTTGCAGCTTCTGGAACATAAGTTTAACCGCAATATAGCCATTGCTCACGAGTATTTGGATATCTCCTGTAAACCCTTCCCCATGTGCTAGAGGAATAAGCCAGAAAAAAAAACGTAAAATTACGAGAATTTTATAGGACACTGTCATGTTTCTTCTTTGAAACAAATAACTAAACTGGGGCTTATTTATTTATTTATTTTTAAAGAAATTAATGAATAAACAAACTTAGAGAATGTTCTAAAGGGATTGGTAAGAATTAAGTAGGAATAAAATATTTACATTCTTTGAAATCTTGTATTTCATAAATAAAACAGTTAATTTCTTTGATACATCCCATTGTTAATTCCTAACTTTAAACAATAATAATTATTAACAGAGAATGTGCTGTAATTTAAAAGGCATTAAAAGTTAATCAATCAGTGTATTTTTAAAATTATTAAAAAAAAAAAAACTTTTCCTAAAACATAATTACACTTATATGTATGTATGTTTATATATATATATATATTTATGAATAATTTTCTTCTTATTTTACCTTCCTTGAGTAGCCTCAATCCAACACTGCCACGTCTCACAATCTTGGCAGAGCTGTTTCAATAGTTGGTGATACTTTATTTTTTTTCTCTACTGTTCTCCATATAAAATACTTGGCTAGCTTGTGGTCTCTTGCGTATGGATCGAGCTCCAATGCTTATTTAGGTTCCTGTTCCTCACTCATATGTCAAACATGGCCAAGCTACTCAAGTATTTTTTCTTATTCAGTCTCTTGTTTTTCCTGCAACTCTTCATTTCAATTCTGCTTATTGAGCATAATCTAACTCTCACTTCTGTATATAGCTTTTATGAGATATATTGGCTTATAAAACTGGAACTTGGTTTCCTGCCTCTCATCTCAGATTCCTACATTACTTTTGTATACTCTGCTTTATAGTGGCTTAGTATATTCTAATATTATTGCTTTTGCCCTAGCAGTCAAAGTTGCCAACCACCTTGAGAATCTTGCTGTTTAAGCACACATCTATCACTTCATCATCTTGTTAAAAGACCTTTACTATACTCCTGAAGGTATTGAATGCATTGGAATAACTTTCCTTTGTAGTTCCTTTTCCCATTCAAGCAAAACTGCTGTAGTTCCTTTGCATTCACAAATGGGAACGAATATCATCCGCATATTAGAGAGACTTGTTGAGTATTGTCTGTTTGTTCCACTTTTCAATGACTTTCCAAGCTGTTTGCCTTCTGCAAATTTAATGGATTTCATTCATAATTGCCATGAATAAGTGTGGAGAGCCTGGGACAACATTGCAGTCGTATAACAGAAGAGAACTGCATTTAACATATGTCAGCCCTTAACTAAACTAATGGCACAATATAACATGTTAAAAAAGATAAAATTTATGTTAATCTTGAACTGAAGAAACATTTTAGTTACCATTATAATTCATAGTTACAACTACTAGATACACACTAATAATTAATATGTACATTAATACCATCAATAATAAAATAAATAGAATCAAATTAAGTAATATCATTATAAAAATAAATATCTCTTGTATATTTTACTTTGTAATTTTAATAATTTTACACACAGTAACAGCTACTAATTAATAGTGATATTAAAATAATTACACAATTAAATAAGATATAGCCATTTTAAATCTTAAGCATTCTTAATGTTAAGTGAACTTCAAAAATAATTTTGTTACATAATCCGTAAAATAAATAAGATGTAAGTATGCATTGAAGTATTGAACAGAATGGTTAATACTTATTAATAACTTTACCAGCTTCATAGATCTATCCACAATCTCAACAAAGTGAGAAATGATTGTGATAATCGTTTTTAATTAGTTAATGTTGAAAAACTGCTGGCAAAGCAGTATCTCATTATGAGTGACCTATATAAAAATTTACTAAGCTCTTTAAAAAAAAAAACAATTCGTTATTATTATTTAGTTTTTATTTACTTAAAAGATATATTTTTATAAAAAAATTAAATAAAATTTTTAAACAAAATATTTACTTTATTATTATAATATTATTCAAGATAAGTTAAGATATAATAGTACCCATTTCAATATTTTTTGTTTATTGATAAAAACTTTTTAGAAAGTTATTGTTCATTATATTGAAGTTCTAGTTGAAATTTTAGTTCATCTGAAACATGTGATAAAATCATTATTATCTCTCTTCACATCTTTAATTTCATAAGTTTATATTCTTCTCTCTTATATTTTAATGTATTGTTTTATCCTTAAAGTTTTAATATTTAATATAATTATTTTTTTCCTATTTTAATCCTAATCTATCCCCATATCACTTTTTGTGTATTCATAATTATTATAATTTTTCTAAGTTTCACTAGTAACAAGATAGTATTAATAGTAAGGTATGGGTCGATATGTGATGATGAAAAATTATGTAAATGCTTTATAATCGAGTTGTTATTGAAATTTTTAAGTATTACTGCTGAAATTTATATGTAATTCTGTTATTGTGGATACTCGATGGATAATTTATATACATAAGATAAAAAATAACATCTGAGAGAAAAATTTAAAGTTTTCAAATATCTTGGGATGATTTTTTGCGAACCCATTCATTCAATAACTTCAATTACAAGGACCCTATGAATTGTGTATATTCACTAGGCATTGCAAATGGCTTAAGGTGTTTATTAAGATGTTTATTCCAGACACAGGAAAGAGTAAGTAGTATAGCGATAAGCGTTAAGAGGCAAACCAAAGCAAAACGTTAAGCTGCGGACATAAAGAGGTGGTTTAAGCCTGTGTGATGTCAAGTACTCGTTTAAGATCACTATTCTAATTATACCTAGATAGGCAAAATTTTTTCCAACTGTAGCATCGTCTGATTTGACACAGTTGTATAAACTGACATTAAATTAAGAAACTAACAATAATTGTAAGTGTAGTTATAGTGATTAGTAAGTGATAACTAGCCATTATATCACTTGATGACATTGTGATTATTATTACTAGCTAAGGCTTCACAAATATTTCTCATTAAAGTAATATAAAATAAATTCCCAATGACATCTGGCAGACCCCAAGGGTTCCCTAAACCACTTTTTGGGAACCTCTGTTTTAGACTGTTGATCTGAGATGTCCTGATGTTGCCCCGATTGGCAAAGTATTGAGTGGTTTGGTATTTACTGATATTTGTAAGGAAGGAATTTTTTTTTTTTTTAAACTAATGTTCTAGTAATATCCTCACTGATTTACATTACCTCTTCTGCTTATATCTTATCATTACGCATTTCTTTCAGGATGCATTGCCGAATGTCTTATCTCAAGTCTTGGCCGGAAAAAGCTTTGAATTGATTCTATCAGTAGCGGCAGTGGAAGGAAAACTGAAAACTTTTGTTTCTAAACTGATAAAATTCAACGAATGTGCCAAAGGAGGAGCCACTGCACGCCCTGTACTTTTTGATATGACATTTTTGATGCTTTGCTCGATTGTGCAAACCAATGGATCTCAGGTATTTATTTGTATTTTATTTTTTAATTTCTATTATTCAAATAGTTTTAAATTATAATTAATAGAAGTTGGTTGTAGGCGGGCATGGTCAATGTTGGAAAACACATGAATTTGAGAAACATACTTTAACTGTGTGTCAATATTTCTAACTCAATTTTTAGCCTTCAATTGAATTAACACTATTGCCACAAATTTACTTATGTAATTAATGGGGAAGGAGGGAGAAAATTAAAGGTTGTGATCCCTGTAAGATTTAATTTAAAAAAAAAAAATTTTAATTTATAAACAGAATATATAAAAAAATCTGGTGTTGGTAACACACAACTTTCACTTACCTCGGTTGTTAAAATCAATTTTAAAACTTTTTTTTTTTTTTAATTTATATTTTATTGAATTTCACAACTGTATATTACATAAATACAATAAGTAAAAGTGATGAATTATAATAAAAGGCGTATAAGGCTTGTGAAGAAACTACCCAGCGGTAGTACATCGATGTTAATTTAAGTAAGTAGATCCCGAGGCCATCTTCTTTTCAATCGCCTCGAAGGGTTGTCAGGAATGTGTGAGGTTGATAGGTTGCGTACAAGAGGGTTTATATGGGTTGGAAGTTTAGAATTAAAAGTGGTATATCTGGTACGAGAAAGGTCTGCCTCAAATGGGATATTCAGGTTGTTATGGATGATTTTATTTGTGACGAAATAAGGAGCATTTTGGATTGTAAGGATTGGATGCGGGAGGAATTAGATGGCTTAGTAGAGCCCCAAAGCTCGATTCCATATGTCCAGATGGGTCTGATGACAGTAATATAAATGAGCTTTTTGTAGTGAATTGCAAGTTTTGAACGTTTGTCTAGTAAGTGTCTAGTAGTCAGTACCTACGGGCAATTTCTTGTGGTTTTAGTCTTGTGTGAGGGTTCCATGTAAGACGTTTGTCAAGATGAAGTCCTAGGTATCGGATTTGTTCAACAGGTATGAGTGGCTAATTATTAAAGGATACGGTAGGGCAGGAGGTCATCGGTTTTCGACGAAGGGTAAAGATAATTTGGTGGATTTTTTAGGATTTATTTTAATCCTCCAGTTCTGACACCATTCCTCAATGGCTAATTTAAAAACTGGTAAATAAAGTTTGAGTTAATCACTTTTTAGAATTATATTGTTTCGTTGGAAACATGTTTTAGATTAAATAATTTAACAATATAAAATTGTTATGTACAATAATCATCTAAGTTTATTTCCTATTTGTCACTTTAACAATACTTTCCACAACTTTGTTTATAAAATCACAAATATACGAACACTTTTTTTCAAATCTTTAGCTTTTCAAAGATTTATTGTAAATCTATGTTACTGTTCTTTTTTAATAATTAAAAAAATTACTTTAAAAAAAATATTTTTGCTCTTTTTTCCTTTAGTTGGTTATCAAATCCATTCTACTTTTACATTTAGCCAATTTTTACCAATGTTAAAAGCTGATATCGTTATTTTTATAGAATCTATAAAATTTAAGGTACTTTAAAGGAAAAAAATTCAAAAATTTGGCACTTGAAGTCAGGCTATTTCAATTAGAATGAAACCTACATTATATTAAAGCCCATTAACTTTTCATCAATATTATGAGTTCAATCAAAATTGTTGTTGCAAAAAGTTGCTGTAACATCTCAAGCATATACGCTTCTAAAATATGAAATTATGGTTTTATATAGCTTATTTTGTTAGTCTTACCACATACAGACAGACCTTTTTTGGAAACTTGGTCATTTGGACTCAAGGGACCCTAAAACAAGTATTTCCAGTGAGAACTAAAATTGAAAAATGTTCACGGCACAATACTTTCCCTTACTATATATTTCCCCTTTAGGTATGTGAAAGTAATAAAGAATAAATTGATAGCAAAAGCTTATATAAGCTTTCATTATTCATAATTATATTATATTTAATATATTAAAATATAATTTTCTTATTGTCTTTGTTTTTCATTATTGACAACACCATCCAACCAACTTCTTCCTATAGTTCTAAGGTTAACGAAACACACCATTTTAAATTTAATTCTTTAATCAGAGTTACTGTTAATCATCAGTGTACCAGTGCTCACTATGCGTTGTTGTTCTCCACTTTCACCTTCTTTTTTTTTTTTATTAATTTAATTTGTTAGTTTGTAAGATATTTTAATTAATTTGTCTATGTGACATAATAAGATCAATCAATCTTTAAGGTGGTGTTTGGAGGCGATGAGATGCGTGGAGAGAAGAGTTTCATTGAAACTTGGGTGGAAGAATGCATGGTAGAAAGAGCTCATCCTAAATGTCCGGACTTGATGGTGAACCAAGCCGACCAGCATGTCGTTGATGCTCTCCTTGCACAACTTAAATCTTCACAACCGGATTTTTCAGCGATGTAAGTCAAATAATAAAATGGTTTAACTTGTTTAAATAATCATAAACTGTACAGTTTGAGTTCTGCATAGTTTTGTAGTTAGTTGATTGACATGAGAAGGCTAAGGGCTTAAATATATATTTTTAAAATATTACTAATAAAATTTTAAAATAAAAAATATTTTAAACATATTATTAAAACTATAAAACATTATTAAATTAAATTCAGGTGAAGGTTTTTCTAATGAAACTAACAAGGAGAGGATCCAAAATATGTCTCACCAATTTTGATCAATATCTTTTTAAGTAGAACTAGACATTAAACCATTAGATTTTGCAAAATATTAGGGGCCAACATTCCCCAGGAGTCACGTTAAAAAAATCCAAAGTTAGCTCACGAAAAAACACATTTTTTATTAAATATCTCTGATTCTCGTGAAGGTAGAAAAATAAGTTGGGTGTCAGAATTACCCTATATCAAAGCGCAATAATTAAAAAGCCTCAGAGCTCAGATTAAGATTCCTTTTTGGGAGTGAGGAACACAGTTTTTAAGAAACCTTATTAGTAGTACTGTTTTGATGAGATTATTTATATTTTTAGGGTTATTACCAAGCATAAAACTTAAATATTTTATTGTTTTTTTTTTTTTTTTTTTAATTATTCTGCTTTGAAATAGGGTCATTTTTTTGCATGCTAACTTTCTAATTTTTTTTGTTACTCCTGGGAAGTGTGTCCCCTCATATTTTTCAGTGTCCATTAGACCATTAGTTGTTTATCAAATTTGATATTTGGGCCGTCCTTCATCAGTGCCATTAAGATAATATGGGTAATCTTTTGGAATGTACAAAATTAAAGGTAGTTTAAAGAAAAAAAATTTAACATATCGGCCTTTAAGACTATTTCAATCAGAATTAAACTTATATGATACTAAAGCCTATTAAATTTTACATTGATATAGCGAGTTTAATCAAAATTGTTATAGCCGTTTTTGAGAAATCGTAAAAAGGTGCTAAATGCATGAGATAAAGTAGGACTTCCAGTCAGCCGATTTTAGTAAAAAAGTTGCTGTAACATCTCGGGAGTATAGTTGTCTTAAATATGAAATTTCAATTTCGTACGACTTATGGTTTTTGTGCTCGACTTACCACACACACGACAGACCTTTTTTATGGACTTCGTCATTTGGACTCAGAAGACCCTAAAACCTTTTCCGTCGAAAACTGGAATTCGAAAATTTTCATGATCGCAATACTTTCTTTTACTCTATATAGTAAGTGAAAGTAAAAATGTAGGTTAGAGATTTTCAACACTCTAAACCTTTGGGTATCAGCCATATTTTCATGAACCCCACTTTCCGTCTGTGACAGACCTTGACCTGGTCGTCCTGGCACTGTGAGAATGGCAAATCCAGTGAGAGCAGTGGCTGCCCAAATCAGAAGTAATTCCATTAGGGAACAACAAATCATGTCTTGGGAAATGGAAATCTCTGTCACGCATAATGAAAGAGATCTTAGGATTGGTGCATTTCGAAGAATGAAAGGGCTAAGGTCAACCACTTTCCTAAAACTAATTAGAGTGGATAGATGCAAATTGCTCCTTGGCCGTTACAACAATGGTCTTATTCGAAATATTTTGTTTAGCGATGTTCTCACACAGCACTAAAAAAGCCCAGGAAGTCATTAGAAGAGTAGCAAGATATCATCACACTTTTCTCAGGGATGGTTTGGTGACAAATTTGTTTTGATGGCACCACAAAGCTCCATTTTTATGAAAAAAGCTCAAAACTATCAGAAAAATATTTTGTAACCTGTTGTCAATCCTCTAAATGATACTCTGGTTGTTGGAAGTCATTAAATTTTCCAGCAGGATTCCGCTCCAGCTCGCAAGGACAGGTCATCTCAACAGTGGCTGCAAAAAAGCAATCCAGCTTTCATCTTTGGCTTGGATTGGTCCGAATAGAAGAGGATGGCATGCCACAAAGCACATCCTAACTTGGAAAAACTCGAACAATCTCTGCTCCGTGCAGTTGACTACTTTCCTCAAGAAGTGCTGCGTGCTGCTACTGATGACTGGCCACGTAGATTAAATGCCTCTGTCAAGGCAAAGGGGGACATTTTGAATTATTTATTTTTCGTATTACTCTCTATAGATATAAATTTTATTTTCTAATAAGGTTTTTGAAAAAATTAATTTTTCTGTTGAAATCTGTATATGTTTCCTTGTAACAATATTTATGGCAGGGATAGGTTAAATGTCTTGTTTGTTATATATAAATAAATGTATAATTGTTTTTCTCTCATTTCAGTGGAGTAAGCTGGGATAGAATATGCATGAGTGTGCCAGCTGCGACTAAAGAAGTTGTTTTCCGCCTGGGAGTTGAGTTTACTTTCAACAGCTGATGTTAAACGGATATTAGAAAATATGCGTCAGAGCATGTGTTGTCTTCCAATATGTGCATCTGTCTGGCTTTGTAGTTATATGCAGGTAACTTGTTTTGTTTTTTTATCAATTTAATTTAATGTTAATAATTCCATACTACTTATTAAAAATGTGCTTTAAGTTTTCTCAATTCTTTCATTTCAAATAAGAAATTGAAGTAAATGTCTTATTTACTTGGTTATTAATCTTTGGATTAATATCCCCTTCTAATATAATTGCTTAGTAAACAATATTAACTCATATTCTCGGTATATTAGTAATTAATTATAAAACCTTTTGGTGATGTGATGTTTGCAACAATTTTACTGTGATTTTCCATTATAGATTTTACCTCAAGATTCTCTCCTAAAACCTATGAACATGGTGCAGCAGTTCCTGACAGCCGTCGGTAATGAAGAAGTTCCTCAGCAGGAAAACTTCAAGGAACGGTTTTCTTTGATGGGCCAGATAATAAGGAAAATTCAATATGATATGCATATAGCAACTTCTTCCAAACTCAAAGTCAGCCCACTTTCTCACAGGTATGATTCTTATTAATTTTTATTCTAGCCTTTCATTGCTGATGTGTGCTGTTTAAAACCTGGGATTTGTTTTTTTAATTTGGAAAAAAAAAAAAAATTTATTCAGATTTTTATGACTTTATTTTATTTAAATAATGATTTATTTTACTTTTATTTGTTGGTTCATCTCGTCTGATGGAATACTTTTTTAGCATTGTTTCTAGAGAACCTATGAGCGATGAACTTTGTGAGATTTGGTCAGCTGTACAAGATAAAGGATGGCTAAACGTAACTGCTACCCATGCTCTTGAAAGTCTTTTTATAACGGCTGGGCCTCAATGGTTTGTTATGTCACTTGTCAAGGTAAAAAAATACTGTATACTATAATATTTATATTTATTTAAAAAGCCTCACATTTCAAACATTCATAAACTTTATTCCCACTAATTTATTATCTGGGTTGGTAAATATTATGTTTTTGTTTAATAATTGATAGTATTATTTAAAAGATAGGTCCATTTTATGATCAGATTTTGGATTCTGAGTGCGTTCCATGGTCTTTTTTTAGGTTGTTTTATTTGATATTGTGCATTTATTTACAAATTTTTCAACTTAGCTTTCGTAAATACGTTTTATTTATTTCATGAACAATTATATTCAAATTAATTTTGATTCATGTTACAATCTATATCAATATAAGCATTAGAGTGAACAAGATATTGAAAAGTTCTTTCCTATCCGTTCTATCCCTATTCTAAGCTCCCTCCTCCCTCTATATCAATGAAAACATTAACTTGAACAAGGGATATTAAAACAAATCCCAGAATGGTGGGCTAATGGAATTTATTATTTAATATTTTAAATGATCCTAACTGTATGGTAAAATTTGGAATACTTGGTTCTTTCTAATTAGAATTATTTACTAAAGAATAATTTAAATAGATCTAATTGACAGCCTAATATGCCCAACATAGCAGGTTCAAACCCACCAGTGGCCCTAGTCTTTTTTTAAAGGGGGTAAAAAAACCTTCGGAGGGGACATTAAGTGGAGGTCCTAAGCCTGTGTGATGTCAGGTCTTCGTTTAAGATCCCTATCCTAATTAAACCTGTATAGGCATAATTTAGGACTCCCACTGTAGCATTGTCCAATTAACCACAGTAGCATAAAGTGATGTTAAATAAACAAACAAAATAAATAATTCTAATTATTTATTTAGAGGTCTAATTAAATTGATTATTTAAATAACTTCCCCACTCTGATTTAGAATATGATTCTATTAAACATTAAAATTGAGATGATGGGTGCAATAAACCAAACGCCTTGTTCTTCTTTATTATCCCAATACCACCTCGTCGATATATTCTCAATCCTTTCAGTTCCCGTCAGAAGTTTTTATAAAAAATATATTTTCCTATAATCCTTACATATTTTTTTTCTTCTGACATTATTTCTGATTTAGGAACTCATATAGAAATTTATAATTTTGATTTGTATTGTTTGCTCGTTTTTCAGGAAGTAATGAAACTTCGCTATAAAGAGGAATTGGATAAAGCAGTCGATCTTGTGTTGGCTGTGTTTCACCTCGATATAGAAACATGTACTGAAATACTCTTGATGTTCGTCCTTCCCCATTACCTACACAATATAATTTTGTAAGCATTCATTTATTTTTATAAATTTAATGTGTGAGTATATATTTTAGGATATTACTGGAAATTCTTAAAGTAAGCTATAATTTTCTTAAATATCACTAAAAAAATTAATCTACAAATTTTTCGGGGGATGATGTAGCCTTTTATAACTGTTGCTATGAGATAACTGTGTGAACTGTTTCTGTTTATATAAGCTTACCTTCTTATTGTTCTGATAATTCTTAGGTTTGACGAAATATAGTTTAATAATAAATTGGCACATGTTAATTATCAGTTAAGAAACTTTTTATTATTTTTTTTTTTAATAAAATTAGTTACACGTAGTGGCGTCTTAATGTCAATTTCCTATCCTCTGGCCTTTTTAGTTTTATAAATAATTAATAATGATATATTACCATGTTACTGTTAAATGGTTCTTACTTGGAAAAAAAAAAGTTTTATATATAAGATATAACGTCTTTTATACATGATTTCTTCATCAAATTCCTTTTAACTAAGGCTAATGGGTAAAAAAACTCAATTAGACCAATGCTTCTTCTTTTTTTTTTTTCTGAAATAATTTTGGGTTGTATGAAATTTCCAATTTTTTAAATCTTAATTTTTATCAAGGATTAAAGTGTTGTCTGTTGATTCTTAGCAAAATATCTGTAATAAACACTTGTAAATCCTCTATTTCCTAACTATGTTAGTTTTTCCCCAGGTAGGCATACAGGTTTTAGTACATATAATTTAAATAGAGCCCTTGGAAACATGCAATTTCCAAACAGTATTTTTATTATTATTATAATTTTTTTGTAATACTAAATCTGTCATTCTGCTCCCAACCATCTAGGAATATTAACCATAAATTTGATGTAGGAAATACGTTAAATTTGCTCTCAATATTTTTTTTTTAATTCTAAAAACATATAATATAAAAAATCTCATGACTTTCACATTCCTCCATTTTTAGAATCGATTAAAGAATTTTCAAATACATTAAGAGATAAAATGAGTGAAACCATTAAAGAATTAGTTAAATGGAATTTCTATAGAAACATGTGTTTTATTAAAAAATCTATTATAGTATTATCTAAAATAATCACTTAGGTTTATTGGCTTTTCATCTCTCTCTATTAACTTTTAAAAGCTTGTCTATGAGATAATATTTTTTCTAAAATATTTAGCTTTCTAAAGGTATATTATACATGTATATTACTGTTCTTATGTTCAAAAACAAAAACATTGCATTAAAAAAATATTTTTTTTTAGTTTTCTCCTTTAGTTATTTCTCAAATTCGCTCAACTTAGAATGAAAAAAACAAAAATTAAAACAGTCCTTAAAATATGAAAATCGGGCATATCCTTTGAAATAGCAAATTAGTCCTTTTCGGGCGTAACCCACCTCACCCACCCTAATATAGACAGTTAGACTTAAGTTATTTCGGACCGCTTCTTGCATCGGGAAGAGAGTTTCTATATTAAAAAGTGTCCTTTTTAGTATGGTAATCCTAGTTACCAGTGAATTATTTCGATTCGTATCCTTTTAAAAGGAGAATCGAGTCAAAAATGGAGGTTCTCTTCCATTTTGAACCGTTTCCTGGTTACAATAAATGTCAATTGTTAAGAATCCTTTCAACAAGAATGGCGACTTTAACTTAGAATGAAAAAAACAAAAATTAAAACAGTCCTTAAAATATGAAAATCGGGCATATCCTTTGAAATAGCAAATTAGTCCTTTTCGGGCGTAACCCACCTCACCCACCCTAATATAGACAGTTAGACTTAAGTTATTTCGGACCGCTTCTTGCATCGGGAAGAGAGTTTCTATATTAAAAAGTGTCCTTTTTAGTGTGGTAATCCTAGTTACCATTGATTTATTTCGATTCGTATCCTTTTAAAAGGAGAATCGAGTAAAAAATGGAGGTTCTCTTCCATTTTGAACCGTTTCCTGGTTACAATAAACGTCAATTGTTAAGAATCCTTTCAACAAGAATGGCGACTTTAACTTAGAATGAAAAAAAAACAAAAATTAAAACAGTCCTTAAAATATGAAAATCGGGCATATCCTTTGAAATAGTAAATTAGTCCTTTTCGGGCGTCTTCTTTGTATAGTCGGAACTGTTTTTGAGAAAATCGTAAAAAGGTGCAATATGCATGGTTAGCTGATTTTGATGAAGAAGTTTTTGTAACATCTTAGGCATTTAGTTGTCTTAAATATAAAAATTTCAGTTTCATAAAACTTATCATTTCCACCCAGAAGTTACCGCACACGGACACACACACAGACCTTTTTGTAGGACTTGGTTATTCGGACTCAGGTGATCCTAAAACGTGTATTTCCGTTGAAAACTGGAATTTGAAAATTTTCACGACAGCAATACTTTCCCTTACTATATATAGTAAGTGAATGTAAAAAATAAAATTAAACAGTGGTGATGTATAATTATCAGCCTCATTATAATTATAATTTTATGTTAATGTAATCTTGCCCATTTGGAATACATGATTCAACCTCCTCGTTTCAAAATATTTATTCTGTTATAGCTAAAAGGAGTATATTGTTTATTTACATTTCAACAGATCTTTCATATTCTTTTTTTTTAGGAACAACCAGTTGATGGAACCCCAGTGTTCTGCATTGGCCAAACTGTGCGTCTATTGCATCTATGCTGCTTGGCAACATCCTGGGACATCAACCCAGAAAAGACCTTTTCCTTCTGACGTAAGTTTTGACACATCCATATAGCTAAAAAAAATCAACAATTGAGACGTTGATTTCCAAAAGGTACTAAAGGACATTTTTTTCAAAGTTGATATTTTCACATATTTGTATTCTAATAGTTTGGTTTTATCTAAATCCGTCATCAAATTTTATCCAAGAAACATAAAAATCCTTTAAAAAAGTCTTTAAAAATTTCATTTCATTCCAAAAGGTACTAAATCCACATTTTATTTCATTCCAAAAGGTACTATATCCATGTTTCGTTCCAAAAGGTACTATATCCTATGTAAACAGATATAACCTTTCATTTCATTTCCTTCCAAAAGGTACTATATTTCCTACTAAACGGCAGAAGCACCTAACCGCGTAATATATCACCATTAATTTATTGTTTTCATCATTTTATGCATTTTAATTGGTTCATTGAGCACGTCTTGAATCACCGCTATTATTTTGATCACTGGTTTTAACCTAATAATCAGTTTTTAGGCTATTTGAAACAACTTAGTTGCGTCGCTTTGGTTCTTTTAGGTTGTCAATTAAATTAAGTTTTTTCATAGTATTTCTTCTTGCAGCAACATAAATTTGGTTTAAAATTTTTCAGAAACTCACATTTTAATAGAATAATGGTATTTTATGCAGCAAATAGTTGGAATTAGCATTCCACGAACTTGCTAAATATGTGAAGAAAATCCGCGCCTGATCTAACTTAGTAGTCGATTTTTTTATGTAAAATAAAAGCTCAAAAGTTATTATTTATCAGTATCTATGGTTAAATATTGTATACATGTCGTTAATAATATAATTAAATTTGCTAAATTCACACAAATAGTAAATACAAGTTCAAAACAAACTTCATAATTACATACTTTCTTATTATAGTGCCATAAATAGATATATTGTCCTTTGAATATTCACTTTCTTTATGAATAATAGATAATCAATGTAATTAACCAACAAAGAAAGATGTTTCTCAGAGGGAGAATAAGGAAATATACATAACTTAGTAATTAACGATATAAAGATGTTAGTTATCGGCAATGTTGGATCAGGAAGGTTATAGTGACTGTTACCAACTTACCTTGCGTTATATTCTTCCAAAAAGTACTATATCCCTTTTAATTCGTTCCAAAAAGTACTATATCCATGTTTCGTTCCAAAAAGTACTAAATCCATATTATATTGTTTAAAAGTCATCGGAAAAGTGCAATAATTTGGAAAAATGAGTTGGTAACACCTTTATAAATCAAATTTTGATTTTAATAAAAAAAGAGTCACGTAAATTAGGTCAATAATAAATAAATGACAGATTTTTGCGTTTCCTGTAAAATTCTCTAAAGTGGATATAGTACCTTTTGGAAATCAACGTCTCAATTGTTGTTCTCCCAATTCCATCTAATTTGAATTTAATATATCATTGTGTCAATGTTTCCATCTTAGTTGAAAGTTCCCGTTAAGGAAATATTATAATAGATTTGTAATGAACTTAAAATGGATATTATTTTGAACCACTATATACCATTATGTCAGCCATTTTTTGGACTCACTAAATAGCCATCAGTATATTAGAGGAAAATGATAACTTCTACTTAATTGGAATACTTAGTTGGTTTACTATTTCAATGATAAAAAAAAAAAAAATCATTATATTAATTTGGTAGATAATACAGAAGCTATACATCTCTATATCTCATTTAGTTATTGTTGCAGATAAAGAAAAAATGAAAAGTTTATCATAATTAAGAAAATAAAAAAAAAAAAAAAAAAAATATATATATTATATATATAATATATAATTAAAGGTCAATTTACAACTTATAAGAGATGTAGTTCCCCCATATTATTGAAAATTGAGAACAAAATTAAAAATGTTTTAGAATCAGGAATTATTATTTCACACTCAAAAGAGCACTCCTTTTCTTACACATTTATTTTTCTTCACAATCCATTAAATGTGAGAAAAATAAATGTGATAAGAAAAGCAAGTTAAGGAGAGCTTTTTTGAGTGTGATATATTAAATAAAACTTCCTAAAAAATTATTAAAGGAAAGGAATTTTTATTTGAATTATTCCAATGAAAATCAAAAGGAAATGGCAAAGAAGCCTTATATAAATGCTTTTGGTTTATTATTTTCAATAATGAACTTTTGTAATTGGTTAAAAATTACTCCTCTCCCCTAAATTTGAGGGCTTACGTTTCACAATATGTAGAACCCTGAAGAATCAACTATAAAAAATCTGTCCGTCCGCCATACAAAAATCAAAATCCCTGCTTAGCAAAAAAAGGATCGTTGAATTTTTTTAAGAAATCGCAGAGATAAGCATTTTGATATTATATAGTTTGGCTGATAGGCCATTTTTTTCATTTAATTTATAATTTTTATTTAATTGCCTGTATACTGTTATATCCTTTTATAGTTATTTGGAAATAATAAACCATTGTGTAATTATTTGCATTTTTTTTACTCTTATTCTCTTAATGAAATTTGAAATTTTATTATTGTCTATCAAATTCCACCCAATGAATATTTAGATAAATTATGTTGAAATTTCTTTCGGTGAGTAATGATATCTTATTTAGTGTACATTATTTTTATTCATAAGGAACCTAATATCAGAGTAATTTTGGTTTATTATTTTCAATAATGAACCTTTGTAATCAACCAAAAATAAAAAAATTACCCCTGCTCAAAATTTGAGGGCTTAGGTTTCAAGATACGTAGAATCCAAAAAATGAATGAAAAAAAAAACTGTTAGTTTGTATTTCTTCGATTCTACTGGACCAATTTTTTTTTTAATTTGCCACAAAAGTACTAGGGTATGCAATGATGATCCTAACACCTAGACATTGATATCAGCTTATTATTTTTAAAATGGCAGCTGATTAAAAGTAATTTAATTCAATAACTCTGTTATTTTCGAAGATAGAGAAGAAAATGATGAGTGTTTTTTAACCAAAAAAACATGAATAATTATAAAAAAAAAGAGGAAAAAGAAAAAAAATTCAAATTTTACTTTATTTTTTAAATTTAAATATGCCCATCTCTTAGTTATTTTTGAAAATAGAGTAAACCAAAAAGATTAGCAGTCGTATTAACAGTTATACCCTAATATGTAGTTATTTGGAAATAATAAACCAAATTGTAATTATTTGCAGCATTTTTTTTTTTTTTTTTTTTTTTTTATTTCATGTTCATTTATATGTATGATCATAAATAAATATTATATTTATTTATTGTAATATTTGTAATTGTTTGGCAGATGAAAGAGATAGAAGATATAATCCCAGTAAAACTGTCGCACCTTGAGGATGGAGTAGGCGGGAGTGGAGCATGCATAACCAGCAGCCAAACTACAACCGAATCTCCCCAGATTCGTCCCCCGCTTCTTAAATCCCTCAAGTTTCTCTTCAATTTCTTCTCTTTTGTCACAGAACATACTCCATATATTTCCCAACAGACTCATTTTGTATTCAGATTCATTGACTTGATAGTAAGCTGTGGTAAAGATGAAGCAAGACCACTACTACAACACATGCCTACAACTCTGGTAAGAATTCATTTCCTGATTTTCTATTACATTATTAATTAGCATGTTTAGATTTGTTATATTGTTGATCGGTGTTGGTAACTATGCTGAGTTATCTATTAATGTTAGGCAACATTTTTATTCTACTAATTACTTAATTAATAGATAAATGATCTTTAATATAATTTTCATCAAACATCATCCTTTAAAAAATTATTTAGTTTGCATGCCACATCGTTCTGGGATTCCATACCTACCTCTATATACAAAGCACCTCAACCATCCATCTTCCGATTGATTGTAAACAAAACGTTAGAATAGTGGTCCTGTTACATTTTATAATAAGGACCACTAATATGTAAACAATTTTTTATTTATTTATTCATTTTTCCTTCTCTTCCTTCTGGTTTTTCTCGATGATCTTATTTTACCATAAGAAGCACAATTATAAGATATCTTCATATACACATATCTATATATATAAAAATCTCGTGTCACAATGTTTGTTCAGGATAAACTCTGAAATTACTGAACCGACTTTGATCAAACTTCGTATCTGTTATTTAGTTCAACTTAAATGATAGAATAGTTTTTATTACTATTCTAAATGGTTGAAAATTATATTTTTCTAAAACTTAAAACAAAATTTGTTTAACTGTGGCAACACTGGTTCCACTGTGGTAACCTTCCCATATCTTTACATATGTGATTATTAATTTAAATATAAGTGTGTGTTGATTGTTTCTATGCGTTCTTATTTATAAAATATACATTCAAATTATAGTTTCCAGTTATAATAAAATACATATTAGTTGGCGACGAGGATGAGATAAAATATACATTCACTCTATAGGTTCCAGTTATAATAAAATACTATAAAAATAAAAATTATAAGTACTCATTTGAATGACTTGCAATGAGTTATGAGTTGAGTTGCAAAGGTTATGTTTAAAAGATAAATCGATGTTATTGAATAATTTGGATGTGGCTACTTGGTACTGGTATGTAATTGTAACATTGAATAAATAAAATTGATATCTGATATGAAATAATAATCTTTTATTTATCATAAACAGAGTATTGCCTATTCACCTGTATTTCTTTTATATAACCTCATTCAACATAGTCACTATCAACATCTTTCGTAATTTATTGCAATTTTAATTTAAATTATTTTAATTTATCAAATCGAATTCACCAAACCGCAAACAAAGATAAAGAAGTGTAGTTTTTGTTCTATTTTCAATGTGTCTCGACATTAAAAACAAGATATTTATAGTTATATTAGATTAAGTATAGTAATAGGTTAAGTAGTTTTTAAATCACTCTCCTCATCAAGCATAATTCTAACTTTAGTCTAATAAGTTGCCATTTTATTCTGTTAAATATACAAAAGCGATCCAATAGAAGAAGGCATACCCAAAATTAGTCAATATATTTTAGCTGTAAAGTAATCGTGGTATATAGTCACGTTTGCACATTTATGTGATTGATCCAACGAATAGGAACATTTTCACTTGAAAACAACTTTGATAAATGTAATTGTTAAAAATATAATATTTATATTTCTTGAAAATGTATACCTCTTATAATGATGGAGCGCAACACACGACTTTTACTTACCTCTGTTATGAATGTCAATTTAAGAGTTTTTAAACAAATTTAGAACAAAAATAAATTGTTAAAGAATTATTTACATTTGATTTTTATAGAAAGATGTGTTTTATTAAATAATATTTTATAATATTATCTATGAGATTCAGTAAGTTTTTTTTTTAATCAATCCGTGTTAGAACTACTTGGTGATTCATCCGAACTACAGGCATCCGGCGATGACAGCGCCACCCGCTGACCAAGCAGTAAAACAATTGCATCAAAAAAATATTTTTTCAGTTTTCTCCTTTAGTTGGATATCAAATTCGTTTAAATTATATATTTGCCGGTTTTTTATCAATGGTAATAAGATGATATGCTTATTTTTATAAAGAATATACAAAATTAAAGGTACTTTAGAAGAATAAAATTTAAAATATCTACATTTAAGCCCCGTCAGACTGTTTCAATCAGAATGAAACCTACATGATATTTGAGCCCATTAAATTTTACATCGATATAGTCAGTTTAATCAAAATCGTTAGACGTTTTTGAGAAAATCGTAAAAAGGTGCTAAATGCATGGGATAAAGTAGCTGTAACGTCTGGGGCGTATAGTAGTCTTAAATATGAAATTTCAGGTTCGTACGACTTTTCGCTTTTACGCTAGAGTTACCACACACAGACCTTTTTGCGGGACTTGGTTATTTTTACTAAGGGGACCCTAAACCGTGTATTTCCGTTCACAACTGGAATTCGAAAATTTTCAATAGCGCAATATTTTCCTTACTATATACTTTATATATAGGTAAGTGAAAGTAAAAATAATAAAGGAAGTGTTTTTTATTGGTAGTTTCTTTGTTACCACTCATAAACGCATTTATGCAAATTTAAATAAAGACGAATTGAAAGATTCGCGAGCAAAGCCATGGGTTACAGCTAGTATGATTATATAATTATAAACATATTTGTATACTAAATAATCATGTTTATTTAACTTTTTTTTAAATAATATAAGTATATCTTAAGTTTGTGTTTCTGTGCCAGACACAAGTCACAGTTTTGTACTTTTCTGTTATTCTTGGCAGACTGAAGGTCCCAGAATAAAATTTTCTTTCTTTCTAATATCATGTAGCTTTACAATCATTGAAATAATTTGACAGGGATCAAATGCCGAATTTTCAAAATTTCTTTTCCTTCAGAACCTATATTTGTTTTTTAGCATCATTAAATATTTCGCCTTTTCATCTTGTAATTGTAAGAGTAATCAACAATGTGTTGTATTTATTTGAAAGACTTGAATAATCAATGAAAGGAAAGAGAAACATAAATAATTTTCCAGGTTAAATTTTTTTCTGAAAATAAGAATAGTGATAAGGAGCTAAATTATATTGTTAAACATTTGCTCAAGGTACATTGCAATTTAAATAATTTTAGATTTATAAAAAAATGTATAACAAAATATAATTGTTATCTACAACAATCAGTTAGTTTTATCTGCTTTTCATCACCCTCTATTAAATTTTACAATTTTGTGTATAGGATAATATTTTTTCCTATAAATTTTAGCTTTCAAATGTTCAAAAAAAAACAATAGAATAAAAAAAAATATTTTTGCTCTTTTCTCCTTTAATTAGATAATGAATTTGTTCAAGTTATATATATACCCATTTTTTTATCAATGCTAAAAAAATATGATGTAGTTATTTTTATAGAATCTAAAAAATTAAAGAAACTTTAGAGGAAGAAAATTTAAAATATCGGCATTTAAGTGCTATTATATTATTTCAATCAAAATGAAACCTACATGAGATTAAATCCCATTAAATTTTACATCAATATAGTGAGTTTAATCAAACTTGTTGAGCCATTTTTGAGAAATCGTAGAAAGTGCAAAATGCATAGTATAATGTGGCTCTTCTGGTTAGTTCATTTTGATGAAAAAGTTGCTGTTACATCTCGGACCTATAGTTGTTTTAAATATGAAATTTCTGTTTCCTACGACTTTTGTGTTTCTCTTTCGTGCTAGACTTACCACACACAGACCTTTTTGCATGACTTGGTCATTTGGACTCAGACCCTTAAATGTGTATTTCCGTTGAAAACTGAAATTAGAAAATTTTGATGATTGCAATACTTTCCCTTACTATACATTTCATATATAGGTAAGTGAAAGTAAAAACAGTTCATGATTCTGCTTTTTAAATGCTTATGGAGACCAAAGTAGCAGTTATTGACATAGCACTAAACAGATTAATTTTTTTTTAAACAATCAACACCATAAACTTCACAAATTTCTTTGTAAGCCTCAGCTGCTATCTCGCCTTTATGAAAATTAACCTGTAAAATATGTTGAAAATGCTTATTTTTGCTATCCATGTTAAAATTGATCGTAAACTAATAGTTGTAAACAAAATTACACAGCGTTTATTTCTATAGCAATCTAAAAGTGTCAACTATCGAATTCTAACATTAACAAAAAATTAATGGAACAAACACATAACGCTATCTATTGGTGTAAGCCAAAATTACTTTTTTGCCAACCCAATATATACATTTTTCCCAGATATATTTTCTCAAACTTTTGATGTTTAATTGAATTAAATCTCAACTTTTCAGGTTCCAAGTTTGGTACGCGCATTACCTGATTTATTCACTACAGATTTAGTCCTGAGACTGTACGACCTCAACACTACTGCAGGAAGGAAGGCCACCGCTAGTGATCTTTGCCTCCTTCGTAATCTCTCCTTGAAACCGACCGTGTAAATAATGAATTATTGTCTAATGCTTAAAATATGCTTTTTGTATAATGTCGTACTGGAATGTTTATTCTAATGTATTTCTTAGATTTATTTATTTATGGCTTTAATAAGAATTAGTATTATTCTAATGTTATTTCCCCATCCTGTAATTTAAAAAAAATATATATATGAATTAAGATAGTCATTTTTTTATTCTAAATGAAACGTATTTATTATAAGCCAAAGTGTGTATTCCTATTACCTTGGTTAATCATTAAAAAAAGCTTTCAAGAGTCAACTTAAATTTAAAGTAATATTTGTATCTAATACGATAATTTGTATGTTGTGGTTTTAGCTAGCAATATAGGAACAAATGTTGAACAAGATATTTGTAATTATAAAGTGGCAAGTTGTTGGCGCTGTGATTTAACAACATTTTAAAATATATATATATAAAAAATTTAATTAATTTATTTAGTTCCTTAATTAAAAAATATATTGTTTATGATATTGTGATTATTGGGTCTTAAAGGGATGTTTATAGATATATATTAATATAATATATACATCTATTTGTATTATACTTGGCATCTTATTTTATATGTATATATATATTATATATGTCTGTATATATAATGCATATATATACATATAATAAAATTAATTAGAAATGCTAGAATGTATTCATTCCTATAAAGGAAATTGTATTAGAAAAAAAAAGAAATAAAAGAAAAATAAACAAAAAAAAATCCAGCAATTATAATGCCCATCAAATAATTAAAGAAAAAAGTTTTAAAATAAATTGCTTTTGACGTTTTACTTATTTTATAGCTAAGTATTTTCCCTTCTTACTCTAAGTCTTAAATAAATAATTTAAAAAAACCTTAGTATTACAATAACGACTGGATGTGTATTAAAATTTGTAAGCTGTATATGTTTAAAATTAATATATTTTTATTTTGTACATTTTAGCAGGTAATGCTATTTATTGAATAATTTCAGTTAACAATGTACAATACAATATTATACAAGTTTTAACAAATAATGGTGCAGTTTTTTTTTTTTTTTTTTTGTTTTTTTCCGTTTATTTATTCCTCTAAAAATGTTTTCTACTTAGCAATAAATAAAAAAGTAAAACTTTACAATATATATTAACAATGTAAAAAAATATGCAAAGCATATTAAAAAAACTATTTTATACACAAATATTATTCGGAATTCCAGTTCCATGAAGTCAATATCATCGAATATGAGTATTCAATCGTTACTTTTACCAAAATGGACACCTGGAAAAAGAGAAAAAGATTAAATTAAAAAAATATTTAGGCTTATTGAAAAACAAGAGGTTCATTAATATGTAGAATTGATTTTTTTTTTTTTTTCACTGTGTTAGTAGCCATTTAAATAAGACATTTCTATCTTATATTCCTTGTTTTGTTGCTCTCTAATATTCCTTCATGTTTTTTTTTAGATAAAAATGTATTGGAATTTTTTTCAGTTTTACCAGTATAGTTAAACTGCAAGCTTATCCAATTTCACCTACAGTATGATCAACATATTACTCATTCAGGCCGAAGAAAATTCATTTTAAAAATAATGTTTTTAAGTTAAAAACTTAAGTCTTAATATTTTTAATGTATTCATACTCAACGTTAAAGATTGACCTGAAGTTTAACTTCAAATTCATTACTCTATAACAACTAGGTTAAAGTACATACCATCCAATATAACACTGGCAAAGATTTTCATTTGAAGTCGCCTGTTGGATGAGAAGATCAACTTGCTTCTCAATCGTGAGATTTCCTTCGTGAGCAAAGTCTCGACAAGTTAATTTCTCCTTCACTCTTGTAACGATAGCCAATGCTTTTTTATTAGTGGTTTCTATTTGTTCTCCTAAAAATAAAATAAAAATGAGTCATATGTGTTAAAAGGAAATTTAATTCTATTCATATTTGTAAGGATACTAATAAGTTTGAATGTATTTCATTAAATAATAATTGTTTAACTTAGCCATGTAAATAATTAATTAAGTAAACATTTGGCCAAATTAGGACGACAGCTAATGCCCCAGGTTATAGCCGTTTTCATTTCAAACAGTTTGTAGACTAATTTCTTGACCATCCTGTTTCCTTCCATCCTCTAAACATGCCCGAAATATTTTAATCTTTTCTTTCTAATGGTTTTATCTATTGGCTTATTGTTCCGATAAATTTCTTTTTTTGCTTCTTAGTCTGTACTGTCCTTCACTGTTCTTGGTCCCATAATTTTCCTAAAGATTTTTCTCTTGCTTGTTCCCAAGTCTTCCAGTTTTCTCTTTCCCAAGGTTAGCGTTTCCGAAGCGCATAGCGCTTCCGGTTTTATTACTGCATGGTAATGTCTAAATTACTGTTCCAAGATATACATTTTTTGTTATACATTTGCCTGGTCCTTGCCAGTGCACTAAACATTTTATTGATTTTATCACAATTTCGTCTAACCCGATTGCAGTGATAATTTCTCCCAAATATTTTAATTCTTTTTTGATTTTGCCATATTTTGTATCCACAAACTTCCTTCCTAAGGTGTCGCTTGTCATTAGTTTAGTTTTTTTGAATGAGATTTGTAATCCGGTTCTTTCTGTGATTTCCTAACATGTTAATTTATAACTATTATTATTGTTAGTGTTTTTACTCAAAGATACTGATGTTCTAATTTAATTTTCCTGAAGGGATTTGTTCCAGAATAAATAAATAATTTATTTTTAAAAAAAATATATATACATATATTAGTCTTGTGTTTGAGATTTCCATA
The DNA here is from genome assembly GCA_023052935.1 of Piezodorus guildinii. NCBI lineage: Eukaryota > Metazoa > Arthropoda > Insecta > Hemiptera > Pentatomidae > Piezodorus > Piezodorus guildinii. The sequence goes on along the minus strand of CM041298.1, from coordinate 75,888,801 downwards.
GGTACCAAATGAATAATAACTATGCAATTGCATACGATTATAATAATAATTGCATACGATAATAACGATCAATTGCATGCAATTGATGTAATAATAAATAATTTAACAATTAATTTCAAATTGAAATCAAATAAGCTGAAAACAAAGAATACCAGAATATTTGATAAATAATTAAACAAAAAGGAAAGAACAGGAGTTCAATTATATCAAATATTCAGCTCTTCCAATTAGAAAAAAGATAAGAATACCTGTCATTTCTACACTGGATGGTTTGTTGGCGACTGAGTTGGGAACACTCTCTGGTAGGTCCCCTGAATCCTGACCTGAGCCGGCTTGGGCCCTCTTTGCCTTGCTCACGGAGGCATTGGTCTCCATCAGCCTCCAATTCAAAAGCGGATCGTAAACAAAAGCTTCTAGAACGGCCATTAAGCTATCTTTGTTTCTGTGCAACACTGTCATCACGCTTTCACAGGTCTGCCTGTATGTTCCTTCAATCCCTGTCACCTGTAAGGAAAACAAAATAATTTTTTTAATAGGGTGTAGAGTCTTTAAGGTTGTAGGGGGAGAAATTTAAACAAACTTAAATAAAAAATTAAATACTGGAAGGAAGTAGTCCATGTGGTAAGTAGTCCATGTCCGTCATTAAATGAAACAACTAAATAGTTTCAACTATTTTTATTGTTTGCCAACGTTTTGATCCCCATTGTGGGTCATCATCAGGGCGTGTTGTAGGCGAATGGAAACCAGTTTGAGTTGGGGGTCGAAACGTTGGCAAACAATAAAATAGTTGAAACTATTTAGTTGTTTCATTTAATAACCGCCACCCGGACTAATTCCTTCCAGTAATTCTCAATGGTCAACTAATTATATCCACAATGAAAAAATTAAATAAATTAACAATAAATAAATTTAAATCTATTTGGGCTTGAACAAAGGTGAAGGTCAAATTATATGAATAAAATTAGAGGCTGATTTATATCTTCACCACTCTTTTATTAAAAACTAATGCACGATGTGTCGGCTAAAATGCCATCATCAGGTGCAAAGGAATAAATTTATCTAGTGTGAGTGTCTAAAAAATTTTTGTAGACATGAGACTTCTGGTTGTAAGCATCCATTCACACTAGATAAATTTGTTCCTTTGCACTATTGACTATTGAAAACCATCCAATAAATTCATATATACAAGGTGTTTTAGACTTAATTGGCCAGACTTCAAGAATGAATTGAGGTACTATATCCTGCTATGTATCGAGAATACTGAGAGGAAGTTAAATAATTTTATAGATGCTTTGAACCATAAAATACAATATTAAATAATTTTAATAATAAACTAGTTAATAGTAGTAAGCCTTTGTCGGAAAGATATGAAATGTTCACAAGTAGGTTTTAACTTCTTGGCTTTTTTTGTCCCCCTTTACCTAGATGAGGGAGCAGCGTGGTCTAGCGGATTGAGCACAAGTACACAGTTCTCCGGCTCCTGGGTTTGAATCCCGGCTGTGACAGAATATTATATATTCTGTTATTATGGCCAGGGGGTGACCCTAGGGTATGGAGACCTTCCTGAGGCAGATCCAGCCTCTATAAAGTGGGTACCCAAAAATAGGGAAAAACCTGGCAGTGTGTTCTCGGCCTAGTCACATTGCACGGGCAGTTGGACTGAAAAAAGTATGAATCTCTGTATGTACTGAGCCCAAGGCCCTTCATGGGTTGTAAAAGTACAGGTTTTTTTTTTTAACCTAGATGAGTCTCACTCTGATGTCCCATGCTTAGGCCTGCTAACTTCAAAGATGTCAAAAATACCCTCTCTACTAAAGGACTTATCTGTTGGTCCTGCCTTCCATGTTACAGCATCCAATCCGAAATTGGTAGGCATGTCTGTTTTCCAAAAAATAGGAATTTTGTGAAGAAGAGGAGGTTAGAGAAGGATATACAGAAAAAGACATGAGAAAAAGAGTCTTATTCCAGCCACGAGAAGGGTCATAGCCATGTCACAGAAAGAGGAAACCAGGGGGGTCGAGCCATGGGAGAGTCCAAGTGCTAAGTTCTAACATAGGTACCCTTACATTTAATATTATGTGGCAAATAGTAATAAACCCTAAGTATTCTTAATAATGGTCAAACTCATGGGTAAATATGAGTGATTATTTAAATATAAGTTAATTTCAATACTCTCATTTATTTTATGCCCCTTGTATGCCACCCGATCCAATAATAAATTGATAAACATCATACCTTTGAGAATGAACTCCAATGATACTATATAATCACAGTATATACATATCTAAAATAAATATTTTTATTAATGATGGAGTTTAGTTGACCGTTGAGAATATTAGATGAGGAAAGATGGTTGGGGGTGCGGTCATCAGAAAGAAACACACATTAAAAAGTAGTACTTATTTTAATTTAATTAAACTAAAATAAGTACATTAAATTACAATTTAAATTAAAATAAGTACTACTTTTTAATGTGTGTTTCATTCTGATGACCGCACCCACAACCATCTTCCTCACCTCGTATATTTATTAATGCAGTTTCGGAGTTATCGCTGTCCAAGAAAAACAGTGGCCGAATATATATAGTAATCCACTTTTACACAAAACGCAAAAATCTGTCATTTATTTATTATTGGACCGAATTACTTGATTATTTTTTTTTTAATCTAAAGGTAATTTTATACTGTGTTAATAAATCATTACACTTTTCTCATGACTTTTTTACAATATAAAATGGATATAGTAAGTACTTTTTGGAATGAAACGAACTTTTTGGAAAGAATTAAAAGGGATTCAGTACTTTTTTTTTTGGTTCATCCTATAACAAGAAGTTTAACCGGCACTTGGCGATTTTAACCAGAATTTAGGTTATGACAGTTTATGCGATGTTGGTGCAACTGGGTCTTAATGATTATGATCTTAATCCAAAAGATGAGTTGATTACCAACAGCTACATAATAAGATAAATAAGTTCTAAGTAACAAGATAGTTGGTGGGAATAGCAATGCTATAAATTAGAAAAATAAATAATTATTTGGAAAGAAAAATCCATTGTGAAATAATTTACAGTATTTTTATATTATTTCAATCTGTATTTTGACCAAAAATGTTTTTTTCATTGAATTGATTCAAAGCAAAAACTTTTTTTATTCTATTTTACTAACCCAAGGTCTTTCATTAGTTATGGTACAAGTTTTTTTTTTTAAGTGAAAATTTTTTTAAGCACAATGTATATTTCATTACTAATTAAAACATATGTTTTTGTTTACTTGGGAGAGAAACTGAGGTTATCTCTGTGAAAACCTTATTCTTTAATGTCTGAATTTCCTTGATATAAATGGCAGGTCCATAAAAAAAAAAAAAAATGTGCCATGCGTAACACCAACTCATACAGTCTACAGTCACATTCAGATTACTATGGGAAAATTCAAGATATATCTCTACAAGGTGATGATTTACAATTAAATGAAACAATAATATCAAAACATGCATTCTCAACATAATCTACTTTAACGAATGTACTCTTCTTTCCAACAAAATACTAGAGCAAACCGAGAATTTAAAAAAAGTTTTCACTTTCATCGGCAGTCCCTACGGCTGTCTGAACTGTACTTTTTTTTTTGCTGTACTATTATTAACATTTATTCTTTTAAAATTTTGAAATATAAATAATATATTTATATTATTATATATTTTTTAAATTACAAACCTCCATAGCATTAACGAGCATTCTAGTCAATCTAAAGGGTATCTTCTCGGGAAACTTTTCACGATTCATAGCCACTTCGAAGCAATCGCCGAAGTCGATATGTAAAATTTTCCCGCTAAGACGGTCCAACATTAGATTTGACGGGTGCCTATAATCATTAAAATAATAAAGTTAAAACTGTAAAAGTGACACAGTTCAAAATAAGGAAGAATAAACATAAAAGTTGCTTTACCTGTCTCCCAAACCAAGTATATAACCAACCATAGACATTACTGCGAGGGATCTAGTATAATTAGTCCTACGATCGAACCAGACTTCAGAAGAAGGAGATTTCAACCATAATAATCGCGCTAGATCGTCACCTTGAGTGTGTTCAAGGGCGTGCTCAAACACCTCAACTTTCTGCATTAATGTCAGATGATCATAGTCAGGAGCCATCTAAATTAAAAAAAAAAAAAATTAAAGGATAATTCACCAAGTGATATTTCTTATATTAAAATGAAAAGTAAGGATGGAAGGAAGCTTCTTTCTTGCTTAAGCATTAATTCACAGAATGATAATCGGTTATCTCAGCATGAACAAAAAAAAAAAAAAAAAAAGAAGAAACCTGCATCCCTTTGTTGAATAGGTTACCAAAACTATCCAAACGTGAAAGAGGGTTTTGGCATAACATAGATAAACATTTTTTGACACTTCATAAAATATATTTACAAAACGAACCTTTAATTTTTTAATATTTTTTCGTTTAGATAGCAGAAGTGCACCACGACCTAAAAGGTCAATATTACGCCATGAACTAAGGTAGTTGTTCAAGTTAGAACATGAATTTTGTAGTCAACACAAACTTAAGAAGGCTATTTGGATTGATTATCTTTTGGAAACCATTGCCAAAATGGTAAAACCGTATCCTAGCAATCTCTGGACAACTACATATCACTGATAGGCATTACCATCTTCCTCCTTATGAATCTGCAAGCCAGTGAGGTTAACAACCCCATATTATAGAGGTGCTTATTAAGTTGACAGTGTCCTATGTATAGTCCTGTCACCCTTCTCAGAGTTATCCTTTCCATTGAGAGAAGAGTACAACTTCTCTCTAAGCAGGATCCCTCCAAAAACATCTTAGAAAGATGATGCTTTCAGTAGCCTGGATCTATTGCCAGTAGCCAAGACCACACACAGGCTCGGGTGTGGAGGGTATCTGAGCAGAACCCATCCTTGCGAGGTTATCAGCTCTTTCATTGCCTAAAATGCCTGAGTGACCAGGCGCCTGAGAGTGCAAATTGACCCTTTAAAAAAAACCAATAATCGGGAAATGGTGGCGAATATAAGTATTGGTCAATCCCTAATAAATACAATGATGTTTGGACATTTACAAAGATATTAAGTAGCCTTTACATTGAATAAAGGTCTTGTTCTGTTTTTCATGACACAAGGATAGGATAAAATCAAGAAGAAATATAAATTTATCATTCATTGAGGAAGTTAAATAGTTTTTACATACCCTCGTCATGATTCTATGCTCGATGTTCAGCAATATCTTCTTTTTCTCTCTATAATCTCTGATGAGGGTGTGAAGGGTGTCGCAGTGAGGTACCCATCCTATCAGGCCAGAATTCGTAGATAATGGTATTACAGCATACCGCTATAAAGAGAAAAATATAATTTATTATGGATAATTTATATATATTTATAAAAGTTGAAATAATCTTCATAAATATTTCCTCAATTAAGTGTTAAATAATATTACTACTTTCACTTAAACTTGAAAGTCAAGAAATATTAATATAAGATAAAAAAATAATAAAAACCTGGATAGTTAAGTTCCTTCTAGCAGTATCAGGATCATTCAAAAGTAGAGTATTGACCAAGCCGAAAAGTTGCATAACTCTTTCGTCTTGTCTTAAATCTTCGTGGCCTTTCAAGAGGAACATGTAATCGTTACCATTACTTCCTGAAAAAGATATTAAAAGCATACAACAAATTATTTTATACAATTCAGTAGAATAAGTTTAAGTAAAATAAGGCAAAGACATCTCTTGACACTTCGTAATAATGTTAATTTATTTATTGGGATATGAAGATGATTGTGATTAAAGATTAAGTATTGGAAGTTATGTTTTTATTTTTTAAGCCAATTACAATAGAACTATTCATCAGATTTGGTGGAAAAACAATACTTAAGTAATTAACTGAAACTAGGACTCTTTGTGAATGATAGTGGTACAGATTTTGTTATTTAATTTTTTTTTTTTTAAGGAGGCAGTACCTAAATATGCAATGTATTAAATGTAATTTTAAATTAATCAGTAAAAGCAAATAAATATTCTTTAGAGAACTCATTTTATTTCAAAACAAAAGGGTTTCCAGTTGAATGGTACATATTCAGGGCCTATTATTGTACTGATAGCATGAAAAAAAAATCATTACGTTTAACATATTCAAAAAATAGAACTTAACCTGATGTTAATTGTTAAAGGGGTGGATGTTTATTACCTTGAAACATAAAACCTCAAATTTTATGAACGTTCTGAATGAGCTGTCAAACATTACATAAGTAAGCAACTTACTCTCACTCTCATTACAACATTACAATATTCACCCTCTAAAATGAGACTAGTGTCTAAATCCTGTGAAAAATTGTCTTTCCAACGAGCGGTATTTAACACTCTTGGTAATTAGGTGCTCCAAGCTTGCCTCCTTTTTAAGGCTCTGCTACGCTGAAAGAGTACAGGTAGATGAAAATTCGTGAGATTTGCTGATAGTGAATTATCATACACTCTCACATACTTTCAACATATAAATATTCAATTACCGTATTTTCTATAAAACTCATCAACTTTTATCATAAATAATGTTAAATTTCTTAAAATGGTGTTTCAACATTAATAAATGTACATGTTTTCATGAAGCGTATGTTATACACTAGTTTGTTTTGATATAACATTATCATTTAGTTTTTCATCTTTTTTTTTAAATAATAATTAATGATATCATAGAATTTTTAAAGAAGTCCAGGGTGTCTAGCAAATCAGCTCAAAGAGATTCCCTGACTTTTCCTAAGTCTTTTACCTGGCCAAATCTCAGTGAAAATCGAGAAAACAAAGAATCATTATAATTAATATGGTATACTATATTAAAAAAATATAAAATCGCGTAAAAGATTTGAACCTTTATTGAATGCGGTTAAAGATGTAAATAACGATATAATTGCAGATCCGACTGAGATATTAAATAAATTCAAACAACACTTTGACGGCATACTAAAATAATAATCACATACATACGGAAAATAATAATCAATCTCCTCTCTCTGAATATCAGAGCGCTGAACCATGGATAGACGCACCGAGTAAAGAGGAAGTCGAAATGAATCGAGAAGTTGATAGGAAAATTAAAACGTTATAAAGCTGCAGGAAATGATAATATCACGCGTGAATTAATCAAGGTGAGTGGAGAAGCGGGCGTTTCCAAAATACATGTTTTAGTTAAAAAGATTTGGGAAAATGAAAAAATGCCCGAAGGATGGAAAGAATCAATACTTATTCCGATTCACAAAAATAGGACCGAGGACGGATTGTAAATATTGATCAAATATTTTTCTTATGTCAAATATTAGAGAAAAAATTGGAATACAACGGCGTAGTCCATCAACTTTATATCGATTTTAAAAAGGCTTATGTTTCAATAGACCGTCAGAAGCTATATAACATCATGATTGAACAGGGAATACCTAGAAAGTTAGTAAACCTAGTAGAGATGTGTTTGTTGGAAACATTTCATAAAGTTAGAATCGGTCATAATTACTCCGAGAGATTTGAGGTGCGATCTGGTTTGAAACAGGGTGACTCCCTTTCACTGTTTTGTTTAATATAGCTTTAGAATATGTCATAGAAAAGGTGATGTGTACGGAGAAAGGCTTAAATATGGGTGACAAGATTCCGGTTTTGGGGTATGCCGATGATCTAGTACTGCTAGATGAAGACACGGAAACCATACAACTAAATACAAGTGTGTTAATAAAAACTGGTAAAGAAATAGGACTCGAATTAAATACCGATAAGACGAAATATATGATTAGTAGCAGAAACGGTGGTGATCTTGGTGATATTGATATATCAGGGCATACTTTAGAACATGTAGAAAAATTCAAGTATTTAGGTTCAATGATAACAAGAAAAACTGAGATACAGGAAGAAATAATGTCCCGGTTAAAGGTGGGAAATGGGTGTTATTATTCAGTTGCTAAGTTACTTAGTTCGCGGCTTCTATCTAAAAACTTAAAGGTTGTAATTTATAAAACTATTAATCTGCCGACGGTTCTTTACAGATGTGAAACGTGGCCACTTACTTTGAAGGATGAACAACGGCTTAAGGTTTTCGAAAATAAGGTACTGCGTAAAATATTTGGTCCGAAGAGAGATGGGGCCACTGGGGAGTTTAGAAGGTTGCACAAAGCATCGATGGGAGGATTGCGTTAAGGCTGATCTCGGGAGCTTGGGCTTGAACGGTGAACATTGGACGAGTCTGTGTAGGCGGGATTTGGTGGTATCAGCATCAAACCTTCGGGTTCGCTAAGCCTATTATTAATATTATTATTATATCAAAAATATATATAATGACTAATTACTTTACTGTAAGATTCAATTATATCTACCTAACACCAACTGAAATTTTACTTGTTCAAGTTGACTTACCAATGAATTATGATGAAATTGAATACTGCTGTTAGTAATAATCAATATTTACAAATTTATTTATAATCAATATATCTATATAAACTTTAAGATCTTTTCTTTAATTTTGAGTCTCTGCAGCCAAATCTTCAGCTTTCTGAAGAGCTTCTTGGAGCAGTTTTGCCTCCAATTCCCTTACCTGAAGATTTACTTTTCTCTTCTCCACAGCCCTCGTGTCCTTTTATGATATTAAATATTAAACTCACTTTATGATATTTACAACATCACAAGTTTGTCTGAGTGAAGAGGAAACGATGTTATTTAGGGACCAAAGAACGTTTCCCTGACCAAAGAACAAATTTCCTGACTTTTTCATATGTTTTTAAAATTCCTGGCATTTTCCGGTTTTCCTTGTTGACACCCTGAATTTGGAATATATATTTTCTAAATATGCCTACCTCCTCACCAGCTACTTTTGAGAACTCTAACCAATTTTCACCTACCTCTTCTCTCACTGCACAGTGCAGTCTTAATTAAAAAAGGGTGTAAACTTGGAGCACCTAGTTACCAAAAAAGGGGCTAGATACCGCTGTTAGTGACAATTTTTCACAGGTTTTAGACGCTAGTGGAATGAATAGCTATTTTACCCGCCTCTTACTACCACTAACAACTAAGTTCATACTGTTTTCTATGGAAAAAATAAAAATTTTAATAATAATGAAACTTGCCTTTGATGCAGAGCTTTCTCGGCCTTTGCTTAGATGTGATGACTTGAAGTGAACTTTGTATATATGCAATCCTAACGATCGGTTGGTTTGGAACATAGGAACCGGGGACAGCAAGTTCTAAATCGCGACATAGAAGCAGTCGTGGACTAACGTAATGAAGTTCTAGGGAAGTAAGCTGAGGGAGTTGCCTCGTAATCCTTCGGAATACGTGGTAATACAAATCCCAAGCTTGGTTCAGATCCCGAACGTTCCCTGAAACTTTGTATTGTTGGCACCACTCCATTGCCTCACCCAAATCTGCTCCATAAGCCTGTTATTAAGATTAAATTATTAAAACATAAATAGTATTACAATGAAATCAAAATAAGTAAACAGATATTTAATAATTCCCATTTCTTGGGATTTTTATTCATGAATTTCAAAGTTTATATATATATATATATATATATATATATATTGTTATAATATTTTATTAATGTTTATGTCCCTATTTGGGCGCCAAATGTTATAATATTTCATTTTCAAAGAAATAATATATTATTTTATAAATGAAAAATGTAAAGTGAATGGTAATTTTAGGGTTTCAAATTAATAACTCTGAGTCTTGGCTAAGGTTAATAACAAACTTATATTCTTTAAGAAATATATTACTATATAAAACATAACTTAAATTAAAAACAAACAGTTTGTAGCTGGGTGGCTAGCGTAACAGCCTCCCATGCTAAAGGTCACGGGTTCAAACCCGCATGTGGTCCTAGGATTTTTTAATGGGAGTGAAAAATCCTTAGTTATGCCATCCTTCGGAGGGGACGTTAAAAGGTGGTCCCGAGCCTGTGCGATGTCAGGTACTCGTTAAAGATTCCTATCTTAATAAAACCTGGATAGGCAAAATTTAGGACTCCCACTGTAGTATCGTCCGATTAGCCATAGTAGCATTAAGTGACATTAAATAAATAAACAAACAGTTAAATTTTGAATATGTAAAAAATTAGTAATTATCTGATTAAGCCATCTTCTGTTGATTTTCCATTCCTCCTTTTCAATGATGTCTTCATAATTCCATGATTTTAACTTATTATTAGTGCACTAATGATGGTTTGAACTCAAAATGATTTGATGGTTGGTGGCATAATCCAATCAGTGTCTTTTGTGTCTAGCTTCATTCACGGCTGGCAATAGAAGAAGTTTCCAAAAACTCTTACACACACAGACAACACAGTGACTGCCATTCCCGGAAAACACCGCTATTCGCATGTTCTGATGCGCAATTTGATTCCTGCTTTCTCATTGACCGATCAGCACGCACCTTCTTGATCTTCTCAATTCTAATTATTTCTACCTATATAATATATCACAACAATATATAGATATACATACATATATATATATATATATATATATATATATATATATATATATTGTTGTGATATATATAAGAAGGCGCAAAGTGATCGGCCAATCAGAAAAGAGAATCGAAATGCACAGTAGATCAGAATAACCCAGTGGGCTTTTCCGAGTAAGCGGTGTGACTCCGTATATACAGATATATCGGAAGCTGAGGACTACAGTATACAGAGAGCACTCAACGCAGCTATCCGATTCATCTTTGGTATTAAAAGGGACGAACATATAAGTCCACTTATAAAGGCTTCGAGCAAAAGAATATCGCCACCTCAATTTAATGTGCCTAGCCCGTAAAGTAATACCGGTGTTCCCGAAATTCTAAGGCATGAGTTTGTTGAGGTGCGGAGTGAGAGGTTGCAGGGCATATTCTAGTTACCTGCTTGCAGAACTGAGGCCTTGAGGAATTCTTTACACGTCGCAGCAGCGAGAGAGCTCAACCAGCTACCGGTGGAAGTCAGGTTTTCTTCCTCTTTCCGTAAGGCTTGCCTTCGACTATTCTTTGAAGCAGACTCGTCGAGTGCACCTTGAGGCTCTGAACAAACATGGAGAGACTTCCTTTCCCTTTCCAATATCCCTTTGTTCCTTTTACTTTATTTGATTGTTTTTCCTTAATCTCTTCCCTCAGTGTTTATTTATTATTATCAATAATATTTATTTTATTTTTTTATCTTTTCTTTTTTAATTTTTTTGGAAGTTTTCTTAATTGGAACATTTAAAAAAGCACATACTACCTTCTATTCATCATCTAATCACTTTATTTCATAAGTCTTTTAACATTTTTTCATCCTAGTCGACGTTTCGGGGTTGTTTCCCCATTTTCAAGACTTATTCCTTGCTACAACATGTTTCATCTTTCACTACATCTTATAGCACACTGCTATTTTTTTAATATTTTTATTTTCAATAGTATACATAAATTTTGTTTATTATTATTATTATTTTCTTTTTGTATAATTTAAAATATTTACTGTTTTATGTTTTACTATTTAAAAAAAAAAAAGTTTATATATGTATTGTTTAAAAATGTCTTTTTTTTTTTTCTTTTTTTTGGCACATTAATTATTGTAAAAATTATTACTTTGTCTGTAAGAAAGGGCCTCAGACCGAAAGACAATAAAAATCTTACATGCTCTAATCTAATCTAATCTTACATGCTCAGCACTAGTGAAAAGTTAGACATGGGTACAATTGACCCTGTACCACACGGAACGTGTTAAATTTTTTTTTTTTTTAACTATATTGGTTATCTTGTTTTTAATTAAACTAAATGAAGGCAGACACATCGGCACAAAAATAAAATAAGGTTGTGAGTTTTCTTGGTGACCGCAGCCGAAACCCAACCATTTTTTCCATCAGATAGAAACTTTAATTTGGGATAAAAGATGATGAAAGGTCATAAAATGGCTAAGCATTGACAGATTAGTTGTTTCACATTATTTTTTAAACCTAACATTTTATTAGTGGAATTTTCTATTTACATTTAATCAATATTTTTCACAATAAGATATTATTGCTATATTTAAATAACGAGAACTACAACAGATGAAATTGAATAACATTAATATAATAATACCAACCTGATTGAAGGAGGTCTCTTTCAGAGTTTCGGGACCTCTTTCCAACATCGCGTGCAGCGGTTCCAATGTTTCAAACATGCCCTTCACGTTTCTTTCACCGAAATAGAGCCTGCTGGCTTCTTCAAGGCCCTCGTGCCAAAGTTCATGCCACAATATGGCAACCCTTATCAGTTCTTCACTCACCTGATGGAAAGTATCTTAATTAAAAATCATGCAAGAAAAAGCAATATTTGTTTAAACTAAAACTTTCTCATAACATATCCAATTTTTAGGTGATGACAAGATGCAAATAACTTAACCTTAATCTTAACCCTCATTATATCTCATCCAAGATTTACGATGCTCGTGACAGATTAACTTCTTTAAAAACATTTGTGTTCCTTCAGAATAATTAAGGAGGCTGCAGAGAATTTTAGCAGAAAGACACCACACTTGTCCTCTAGTGTGCATTGTGGTATAGCAATCTGAATGTGCATTAACCGTAGCAACAAGGCCAGAAATTGCAAAAATGATGCTGAGGGTTATGGCAGAAATTAACTAGTATGATTTATCATAAACTATACATCAACACAAGAAACGTTATACACTTCATTTTATTTAAATTCTTATATAGGCTATTCAAATGTTATAGAAAATCAAAAATAACCACAAAACAAAACTTTCTTTGAATAAAAGTCATTCAGGATAAAGGTATATGTTGTAAAACAATCCTAAACTTCATATTTACTTATTCTTCAGTTTTATCACATCTTTTCCTAGTCCTTGAGAAAATGAACCAATAAAACTTTTTTCTTTTTTTGTTAACAACTATCAACATTTCGTTTCAAGAAGAAACACCATTCATATTTTACCCACGAAAGAAAATGACATTGGATTTCAGTAAGCATTAGTATAGAAAAATATAATGAATCATTGTGGTTTTCACAACAGTTAAGTTTTCCCTCCTCTGATACTTACAATCATGTAAAAAAAAACATTATAAGCACTTCGATATCTACCGAGTTCCTGTTTGGAGGTCCTGCATTCATCTTATTTAGAAAAATCAGTACTAAAAACCTTTTTGCTTATTTTTAATGTGTTAAATAAATAGTTTTATTTTTACTTGTAAAGGGAAAATAAAAAATCTTTCATAGCCTTTCTACAACACACGACATTTTTTTATCTCATGATTTTTTAGTTATCATAAATTTATTGTGGATATAATTAGTTGACCGTTGAGAATTACTGAAGGAATTAGTCCGGGTGGCGGTCATTAAATGAAACAACTGAATAGTTTCAACTATTTTATTGTTTGCCAACGTTTCGACCCCCATTGTGGGTCATCATCAGGGCTAAAAAGATACAAAAAGGATACATTTAAAATAAGATTACAAATACTATTTTAAAAAAAAAATTAACAATTTCACTAGAGAATGTCAATATTATAACATAAAAGAAAATAGATGTGTAAAGAAATCAATTAATTAAATTACAATGATAAAGGTATACTAATGAGAGCTATACAGACCAGATAATGACTAAAGATAATGTACAAATATATAAGAAAAAATTACATGAAATAAAAACCATTAACAAAATGGAGTACAGTGGAGATACGTACCGTCTGGTAGGTGAGTGGAAACTAGGTTCAATTTGGTTATAAGGAATATAGGCAGGTAGATAGGAAAGTACGTACAAAAGGTTGGGTAAAATGGAAAATACGTACCATATTTCTAGACGGGATCTGACAACAATGAGTAAAATTGTAATATTAATATAAAAGGAAGTGTTCAGATTAAACCTACAATATTAATAACATCATAACGGTATTAGAAGATGTTTTTACAAGATTGTTGAAGTAAAAACAATATAATACAATAGTAAGAATAATAATGTATAAACTATATATAGTAAAACTGACTACCTCCCAACCAACGTTTTAATAATTATTGTACATATATTAAGACATTAAAATTAACCAAGTGAAAATATTATGACAAAAAAAAAAAAAAATAATAATAAGTAACAATCATTGACAGATCATATAGTTGATACAAAATAGTAAAATAATTACAAATAGGAATAAATTGAATTGTAAAACCATTAAGAATTTATTAAGTGCAGAAACAAATGAAATAGATACATATATAAAATAAATGTATACATAAATAAGTAAAAAATAAACCAATAAATAAACAAAAGGTATACAGTGGGATGGACATGGGAAGCTGTATTACTTAAGAGAGTTTAATATATGGCTGTAGGTGGAGGAGATGCACTGTTTATCAGTTTTATGATTGACAGGATTAGATTGGAGATGGATGTGGACGGATTCAGCGATGAGTCTTTTTTTATGGTTGGGAACAGAATCTAAAATGGAACAATCTTGAAAGTTAAATGAATGATTAAAAGTTATGGAGTGTTCGGAGAGTTTTGAGGCTAGAAGGTTTCGAGAGGATATGGAGGATTTATGTTGAGATATGCGGGTTTTTCAGTAGTTTTTTGTTTCACCCACATAGGACACGTCGCAATCTAAACAAGGTATTTTATACACAATATTTGAGCGGTAGAGAGGATTTATCGGGTCTTTAGTATTAGTGAAAAGGTGGGAAAGTTTGTTCTGGGTCTTTAATCCTAGCTTTAGGGAGGGTAAGGAAGATTTAAAGGATTTTTTAATATTTTCAGACAGGTGTGGAATATACGGTAGGGATCTATATTGAAATATTGTGGGTGAAGTTTGGTCTTGTATTGTAGGGGGAGTAATGGTCGTTTTTACGTTGTTGTATGAGTTTATGAGTTTTTTAATGATATTAAGTGGGAAGCTGTTTAGGGTAAGGATCTTTTTAATGCGCTGGATATTGGTAGGATGGTACTGTGGATCAGACAAGGAGAGACAACGGTGGACGAGATTTTGGGCAACATTAATTTTTTGAAGGTATGGGTGCTGGGAGAAGAAATTGAGGAGTCTACCGGAATAGGTGGATTTTGTGTACCAATCAGTGGAAATAGAACCGTCCGTATTCCTTATTATCAGTAAGTCTAGAAAGGGAATTGTTGAGTTGTTTTCTTTTTCTACTGTAAAACGGAGGCATGGATCGTAGGAATTAAAGGATTTAAGGATATCTGGGATTTTTTCAGGGTTTATTATTAGGAGGAGGTCGTCAACATATTTCTTAATGAAAAAGATATCGTTTTTATAAATTTTGGTTATGAAATCCAGGAGGTCATTGAGAACAATATTAGAGAGATCCGGAGCTAGGCAGTTTCCCATTGCTAGTCCAGAGACCTGATTGTAAAATTTTCCCTTAAAAGTGAGGTATCCTGTTTTGCAGCAAAGTTCCAGTGATTGTAAGTAAGTAGAAAGATTTAGCGTGGTGTGAGGTTCGATAATGGTCCAGTGTTTTTTAACTAAATGGAGAACTTTGTCAATGGGAATATTAGTGAATAAGCTTTCGGCGTCAAAAGATGTTAAAATGTAGTTAGGGGGGATTTGAAGTGATAATAATTGTTGTCGGAGGTAAAGAGAGTTTGTAATGTCGTAGGAGTTTGTACGGCTGAGTATTTTTAGTGACGGTAGAAGAAATTTACTGAGTTTGGAGGAAGGTGCATTGATGTTTGAAATAATGGGACGGAGTGGATTACCTGGTTTGTGAATTTTCGGAAGGCCATACAGACGTGGGGGTAAGGAATTATAAGAGATTAGGTTTCTGTATGTAGATAGATTAATGAATTTATTATCGAAGAGATTTTTGATATGTTGGTTAAATTTTATCATGAGAGGACGGGTTGGGTCACGGGTAGAGGGTGTATATGTTGATAGGTCTGATAGAAGTGAATTTATTTTGTCATCGTACTCAGTTCTGTCCATAATAACTGTTACGTTACCTTTGTCGGCTTTGGTTACTATAATTTGGTCGTTTGATTTGAGGAATGAGCGGGTTAAGGAAAGATCTTTGAAGAAGAGAGGGGAAAGTGACGAAAGAGGTTTGGGGTGTTGGAGGTGGTTGGAAATCATGTTGCTAATCCGCAACCGGGAAATTTCTTTGTCTTCGTCAGTTATTTTGAAAATGTCGTCTTTATAAATATATTCTAGATCTGTTATAAGTTGGGGAATCATTTTAGAAGGGTTAGAAGAAGGGGTAGAAAAATTGGGACCTAAGCTTAAAATATTATTAACATTAGTGGGAACGGAGGTAGAGGAAATATTTTTGATCCAATCATCCGAGCCTTTGGGATACCGTTTTTTATTGATGCTCTTTTCATAAATAGTTTTAAATTTTTTAACGAGGGAAAATTTTGTCTGTTTTTTAGTGAATGCAAAAATTGTTTGAATACTTGTAGTCAGTTTGTCCATGTTGTGGTCGCCTATAATAGGATGTAAAGAGGAATTTAAGGAGCGGATATTGTCGTTGATGAGGTCTATTTGTTGTATGGTTTCCCTAATTTTTAAGTTGAGTAACGTTCTCTTGTATTTCTCCAATGAGTGAGTCAATTTAGAAGTAAGGGAGTTTGACAAAGGGACTTGACTAATGCAGTTCTCAATAAATTTTGGAAAAACAGAATGGGTTCGACATTTTAATAAAAAAATTCTTTGTTCAGTTTTTTTTTGGCCAGTCGTTTGTGAAGGTTGCAGAGATTGTTAAAAGTTTGTCTGTTTTGGGGGAAACGCGATTTTAGTGAAGAGAAAATATGATGTTGGTCATTATTAGGATTTCCTGAAGAAAGGTGGGAAGAGGATATATTTTGAGTTTGGGAGAAAGATGTATCCAGAGAAGTAAGTAAGATGTAATCCAGACAAAATAAATTCACTTCTATCAGACCTACCAACATATACACCCTCTACCCGTGACCCAACCCGTCCTCTCATGATAAAATTTAACCAACATATCAAAAATCTCTTCGATAATAAATTCATTAATCTATCTACATACAGAAACCTAATCTCTTATAATTCCTTACCCCCACGTCTGTATGGCCTTCCGAAAATTCACAAACCAGGTAATCCACTCCGTCCCATTATTTCAAACATCAATGCACCTTCCTCCAAACTCAGTAAATTTCTTCTACCGTCACTAAAAATACTCAGCCGTACAAACTCCTACGACATTACAAACTCTCTTTACCTCCGACAACAATTATTATCACTTCAAATCCCCCCTAACTACATTTTAACATCTTTTGACGCCGAAAGCTTATTCACTAATATTCCCATTGACAAAGTTCTCCATTTAGTTAAAAAACACTGGACCATTATCGAACCTCACACCACGCTAAATCTTTCTACTTACTTACAATCACTGGAACTTTGCTGCAAAACAGGATACCTCACTTTTAAGGGAAAATTTTACAATCAGGTCTCTGGACTAGCAATGGGAAACTGCCTAGCTCCGGATCTCTCTAATATTGTTCTCAATGACCTCCTGGATTTCATAACCAAAATTTATAAAAACGATATCTTTTTCATTAAGAAATATGTTGACGACCTCCTCCTAATAATAAACCCTGAAAAAATCCCAGATATCCTTAAATCCTTTAATTCCTACGATCCACGCCTCCGTTTTACAGTAGAAAAAGAAAACAACTCAACAATTCCCTTTCTAGACTTACTGATAATAAGGAATACGGACGGTTCTATTTCCACTGATTGGTACACAAAATCCACCTATTCCGGTAGACTCCTCAATTTCTTCTCCCAGCACCCATACCTTCAAAAAATTAATGTTGCCCAAAATCTCGTCCACCGTTGTCTCTCCTTGTCTGATCCACAGTACCATCCTACCAATATCCAGCGCATTAAAAAGATCCTTACCCTAAACAGCTTCCCACTTAATATCATTAAAAAACTCATAAACTCATACAACAACGTAAAAACGACCATTACTCCCCCTACAATACAAGACCAAACTTCACCCACAATATTTCAATATAGATCCCTACCGTATATTCCACACCTGTCTGAAAATATTAAAAAATCCTTTAAATCTTCCTTACCCTCCCTAAAGCTAGGATTAAAGACCCAGAACAAACTTTCCCACCTTTTCACTAATACTAAAGACCCGATAAATCCTCTCTACCGCTCAAATATTGTGTATAAAATACCTTGTTTAGATTGCGACGTGTCCTATGTGGGTGAAACAAAAAACTACTTAAAAACCCGCATATCTCAACATAAATCCTCCATATCCTCTCGAAACCTTCTAGCCTCAAAACTCTCCGAACACTCCATAACTTTTAATCATTCATTTAACTTTCAAGATTGTTCCATTTTAGATTCTGTTCCCAACCATAAAAAAAGACTCATCGCTGAATCCGTCCACATCCATCTCCAATCTAATCCTGTCAATCATAAAACTGATAAACAGTGCATCTCCTCCACCTACAGCCATATATTAAACTCTCTTAAGTAATACAGCTTCCCATGTCCATCCCACTGTATACCTTTTGTTTATTTATTGGTTTATTTTTTACTTATTTATGTATACATTTATTTTATATATGTATCTATTTCATTTGTTTCTGCACTTAATAAATTCTTAATGGTTTTACAATTCAATTTATTCCTATTTGTAATTATTTTACTATTTTGTATCAACTATATGATCTGTCAATGATTGTTACTTATTATTATTTTTTTTTTTTTTTTTGTCATAATATTTTCACTTGGTTAATTTTAATGTCTTAATATATGTACAATAATTATTAAAACGTTGGTTGGGAGGTAGTCAGTTTTACTATATATAGTTTATACATTATTATTCTTACTATTGTATTATATTGTTTTTACTTCAACAATCTTGTAAAAACATCTTCTAATACCGTTATGATGTTATTAATATTGTAGGTTTAATCTGAACACTTCCTTTTATGTTAATATTACAATTTTACTCATTGTTGTCAGATCCCGTCTAGAAATATGGTACGTATTTTCCATTTTACCCAACCTTTTGTACGTACTTTCCTATCTACCTGCCTATATTCCTTATAACCAAATTGAACCTAGTTTCCACTCACCTACCAGACGGTACGTATCTCCACTGTACTCCATTTTGTTAATGGTTTTTATTTCATGTAATTTTTTCTTATATATTTGTACATTATCTTTAGTCATTATCTGGTCTGTATAGCTCTCATTAGTATACCTTTATCATTGTAATTTAATTAATTGATTTCTTTACACATCTATTTTCTTTTATGTTATAATATTGACATTCTCTAGTGAAATTGTTAATTTTTTTTTTAAAATAGTATTTGTAATCTTATTTTAAATGTATCCTTTTTGTATCTTTTTAGCCCTGATGATGACCCACAATGGGGGTCGAAACGTTGGCAAACAATAAAATAGTTGAAACTATTCAGTTGTTTCATTTAATGACCGCCACCCGGACTAATTCCTTCAGTATCATAAATTTACTGTAGTACATAAAGTTTGGATTGAATTTAAAAGTTCTAGTCTAATTATAGAAAGACATATTAAGAAAGTTCTTTTTGCTGAGTGATTACTTTACCTCTCTTAAAATGAGGGAGAACAAGCAAAGCACAGTTTTAGTACACAAAATTATCAAAATGTTTACTTTAATTTAAATAATATTTTTTATTATTTAGTTCCAATTGCTGAAGTTTCAGTTTATTTCTATCCTTTAATTTGCTTTCAAGTCAAAAATAAAGATAAATGTAAAATTATATAATTTATTTTCTAATTTACATTACATTACATATACATTATGAAATTACTCCCAATATTCATAGGCAGTATGGATATGACCAATCAATAAATGTTAGGAATAATTAGATGCTGAAACTTGGGATAGAAGATCCCTGAACCATAAAAAAAAAAATTATCCTGGAGGGAAGGGGAGGGAGGAGAGGGTTTTATTCCCTAATGCCGATGTATCAAAGCGAGAATAAAATACCTTGCCAAAAACTTTAGTCTCTATGGACAGGAGTTACATAATTTTTCCTTATTAAGCTTTTGAATTATTGATGATAAATGGTTGACTATTATTTGTATCGTAGAATGAATAATCAAAGTGATGGAAAAATGGTCAACTGTATGTATATATATAGAGAAGTTGATTGGGGATGCAGTCATCGAAACACATTAATTAAGTAAAACTTAATTTATTGTGCCAAGGTGCGGCATGGTCTACGGTTCTCCAGATCCTGGGTTCGAATCCTGGCTGTGGCAGAATATTATTTATTCTGTCATACCAGACCCTCCTGGGACAGACCTAAGAACCAACAAAGTGGATACCCAAAAAAAGGGAAAAGTCTGATGGCTGAATGTGATCTTGGCCTAATCACCTCATTGCACAGCCGTTGGCCTAGAAACAGTACGAATCTCTACATGTACCGAGCCCAAGACCCTTTAGAGGTTGCAGAGGTAGAAGTTTTTTTTTTTTTTTAATTTTTTGTGTCAACATTTTGGTTTAAATTTTAAGCCACCTTCAGGGCGATTGTAGGCGGGAATCGCAACAATCAATCATTGGCTGAAACATTGGTACAATTAAGTTTTAATTAATTAATATGTTTCGCTGACACAACCCTATCAACTTCTCCTCAACAATAAATAATTGAGATTGAGTCAATGATCTTTTAAATTTATGAATACTTCCTCCCAAAAAAGCATACATTTTGGGTTAAATGTCATAATAGTTTATAAAGCAACTAAATTATCTAGAAAATAAAAATAAACAATTGAAATTAACAAAAATAATTACTACTACTAAGATTTTGCATTAACATTGATAAAGGAAATCGTGTAAATCGATTTGTTCACCAAATATTTATTCTTTCAACATTACCTTTCCAGAAGTGTTCAATAAAAAATTAATAGAGTAATTTATTAATAGCTAAAATAACTAATCACACTCACCATAACTACCTCATTTACCAGGTTATTACTATGTTCCGAAATACTTTTCAATATTTTTTTGGCAGCATTCTTTCTCGTGTTACTTGCTGATTTACTTGCAACAGTCAAAGGATATACTAATGCTTGTGGATGTTGTTTGCCAATATCAATCAACAGCCGATGAACTAAACGTCCCACTAGAGTTTTTACAGTATCAATTCTGGCTATAAGTTGAGGTATAACCTAAAAAATGTAGTAACAATAAACTATAAGAAATAGAAAACAGGCAAATTAACAAAGAATACAACTATTCAGAAAAAAGAGGTAATTTGTAGTTGTTTAATATGAAAATAATTTAAACACTAAAATAATTTTAATTTTATGATGTTAGCAAACAGCTCATATCACATAAGATTAAAAAAGAACAAGTTTATATAACGTAAATATTATGAATTATGATATATGATGAATTTTTTTTTTTTTTTAGTACTAGTCTGTTATATAAGCTATAGCAAAGGGTAGAATGATAATATAATATAATAGCCAGTTAAGTATGGTAAATCTGCTCCCACAGCTTTTTTTACTCAAACTTGGAGGATCGATCTAGTGTATAATAAAAACAATTCGCCTACAGTTTCAGCTTTTTAATTCAAACGGTTTTCGAGATTCTTTAAAATCCTCTTTTTTTGATTTTATTATTTTTGTAATAGTAAAATTTTAAATTAATTAATGATGATTTTTCCCTGATTCTCAGGAATCAAAGACATTAAAAAATGATATGATCATGATTCTTAAACAAAAAGCCAATTTTGAGCGGAATAAAGAAAATAAAAATATATCTATTTTTTTTTACTTTTTTGAAAGTTGTCAATCACCGATCTCTTTCAGAAAATTTTTTTTATACTCCTCAATATGCAGGAATTTTTTCGAATTTTTGATTGATTTTGACACTGATCGTAACAATAATTTTCATAACAGACGCCCTAAATTCACATAAATTCTGAACTTATGCACTGCTATAAACCTTTACAACCCCACCCAGAAGATAATCCAGGTGCTTGCTTTGGACTTTGGCTGAACTAATGGCCATTCGTTCCTTAATCTATTAAAGAGTAGTATTTCTATTCACATTCTTAGCATGTTTGCTAATTGCAAATTATTGCCGAAAACTCTTAAAATTAGATAAATATTTATTGTTTATCATTTAAATAAAGAATTGTGTCAGTATAATCTTACTGTATCAAGTAGCTTATTCGTTCATCACATGACCGGTTTTGTATAAGCTAATTCGATGAGGCTCATACCACCCACATATAAAAAATTTAATTTATAAATGTAGTTTCTATAAATAAGAATTTTTTAATGAAGCTCAATGAAACACCCAAAATATTAGATACATGTAAAAAAAGAAGAATAAAGAAATGATAAAGTTAAAATGTTTTAATATTTTTATAGTTTTGATTCCTAATATATTTGAAACCATAGAATATAATAAAACAGGGAATACAACTTTAGCTCTTGAAGTATTTTTATATTATTAGACAAAAACAAAGATGTTGAATACAATGTACAAAATTCAAAAATGTTTACAAAAAAGTGAATGATTACCTGGAGCCAGGTATCTATTTCAATCGTTCTTATACCCTCAACGATAGCTTCATAAACCTGCGGCCACTGCCCATAATCAAACCAAAGGGTAAGAAGACGGAGTGTATCCTGAAGAGAACTACCATGAGAGAGGGAAATAGATTTGAAGAATCCCTCAACTGCAGGTATGGTAAACGGCGAGATTTGCTGTGAAATAATTAATAAAGAACTTTATAAAGAATGGTCAACAGAAAAATAATAGAATTACCAAAAGAAATTAACCTGAGCTTTTTGTTCTTCAGTCATAGTAGGAGTTTGTTGGTTTTTGTAAAAAAGCACAGTTTGGAAATTCATGAACGCCCAGGCGTGCCAAGCTTTGTACCAGTGTTGTCGTGCTGGGTCGCTGTCAGGTAGCACTCCAATATCGCAGGAATAGACACTTCGTTAATCCCTTGAAGCTGCTCTTGCCAAGAGCCCAGTTTCATATAGCATCTAAAATGAGACAAAGTTTTTTTTAATAAGGTTTTTATTATTAAAACAAAAGATTTTAATAATAATATTCTTAATTTATATTGGGACAAAAGTCCCTTTACAATAATATTACAGTAAATAAAAGGTGGACTTTAGAGTCTTAAAGTAAAATAGCTATAAATGAAAGAATGAACAAATAAAAAAAAAATCAATAGAGAAATTCCAATAACAATGTACAATACAAAAACATAATAAATTTTTTTTTAAAGTTTGGATATAAAAATAAATTTACAATACGTCTGAACTTTTTTTTAATAAAATATAATTTTTATTTCACCTACCTACGTATGGAATATATAGTTAGGGAAAGTATAGCTATCCTCAAAATTTTCAAAGAATTTTGAATAAACTCGCCATATCGATATAAATTAGATAGGCTTTAATATGATGCAGGTTTCATTCTGATTAAAATAGTTGACAGAGCTTAAATGCCAATATTTTAAATTTTCCTCCCCTGAAGTATCTTTAATTTCGTTGATTTGGAACAATTAACCAAATCATCTTAGTAGCATTGATACATAACAGGTAAATATATAATTTGAATGAATTCGATATCCAACTAAAGGAGAAAAAAAGAAAAATATTTTTTTGGTTTTGAACATAAGAACAGTATAATAGATGTATAACAGTGTAATAGAATAGATGTATAATATACCATTGGAAAGCTAAAAATTTTAGAAAAAGTACAATATTTTAAACAAAGTTGTAAAAGGCAATGTAAAACAACAAATACAGCATACAATTATTACTGATAATTAAACGTAACAATTTGATATTCCTATATTATTTAATCCAAATCATATGTTTCCAATGAAACTCTATAAATTAAAATAAAAAAATAAATTTAATATTTAAGTTTATTTAATAGTTCTTAAATTGATTAAGGAAAATGAAAGTTGTCTGTTGTCAGTACCAGATTTTTTAAACATACAGTTTGGATATAAAAAGAAGTTTACCGTACCTCTGATTTTTTAAAAGATAAAACATATTAAATAATCAAACAAATTCTAAAAATATATAGTTTGGATATAAAAAGAAATTTACAATACCTCTAAACTTTAAAAAAATAAAATTTATTAGAAAGTTTTAAAATAACAGTTTTGATATAAAAAGAAAATTACAATGCCTCTAAACTTTTCAAAAATAAAACACATTAAATTAAAAAATCTGGTGCGGGCAACACACAACTTTCACTTACCTTGACTGTTAAAAGCAATTTAAAAACTTCAATTTGAAAAATATTTTAAGTTAATTTTAATACAACGTTTATTCATTTTTGTAGGAACAAATGATTTTGATTAAATAATGTAACTGTATTAAATTGTTAACCAGTAATAAGTTTTCTAGGTGGAATAATCAGGGGTCAGTCTTTATCTAAATATTTTTAATTTTGCCGACGTTTCGGCTCAAGCTTGTGAGCCATCATCAGGGCATTACTGAGCCATGTCCAAGCATAAACTGATGAACTGAAAGCATAAACTGTCCAGTTTATGGCTCAGTAATGCCCTGATGATGGCTCACAAGCTTGAGCCGAAACGTCGGCAAAATTAAAAATATTTAGATAAAGACTGACCCCTGATTATTCCACCTAGAAAACTTATTACTGGTTAGCAATTTAATACAGTTATATTATTTAATCAAAATCATTTGTTCCTACAAAAATGAATAAACGTTTTATTAAAATTAACTTAAAATATTTTTCAAATTGAAGTTTTTAAATTGCTTTAAACAGTCAAGGTAAGTGAAAGTTGTGAGTTGCCCGCACCAGATTTTTTAACTTAATGTGTTTTATTTTTGAAAAGTTTAGAAGGCATTGTAATTTTCTTTTTATATAATAGTTTTTACTGTCGACTATACATTCTCAACAGTAATACGTTTATTACCCATTTGTCACTTTATATTACCTTTTACAACTTTTTGTATGAGATAATATTTTTTCTAAAATTTTTCTCTTTCCAACAGTATAGTATATGTTTATATTACTGTTCTTATTATCAAAAAACCAAAAATTTCATATAAATATAGTTTTGTTCTTTTATCCTTGAGTTGGACATCAAATTCGATTTGATTTGAACAAGACGATGTGCTTAACTTATTGAAATCTACAAAATTAAGATTACTTTAAAGGAAGGAAATTTAAAATATCGGCATTTAAGCCCTGTCAGACTATTTCAATCAGAATCAAACCTACATGATATTAAAGCCCATTAAAATTTACATCAATATAGTGAGTTTAACTGAAATCGTTAGAGACTTTTTGAGAAAATCATAAAAAGGTGCAAAATGCATGGCATAAACTCATTACTCTGTAGCAGCAATATAATGATAAAAACAAAGAAGCTCAAATACAAAGCTTTGGTAGAGAGCATAATGTTGTATGGTAGACATGGCCCCTCAGCATAGCCCTGGGAAAAAAATTTCTTTCTGTTGAAATGGATTTTTGGAGGAGAGCGGCAAGGATATCGAGAATCAAAAGGGTGAAAAATGTCACTATAAGAGAAGCACTTGAAATAAAGCACAATATTCTTGAAGTGATGGAAGAAAGGAGGCTTAGGTGGTACGGCCATGTGAAACGAATTGGAGACAATCGCTTACCTAAAATAATTATGGATTGGGAGGCAGATGGTAGAAGAAGGAGAGGAAGACCCCTAGTTAGATGGAAGGATAGAGTGGTGGAGAGTATGGCTGGTAGGGGGCTGTCGGAGGAGGACGCGATGGACCGGCAGACATGGAAAGACCTGCTGGGGCAGGAGTTTGGTTGAGGAAACCTTCGAATTAAAGAAATTCCTGATGAAAAAAAACAAAAAAAAAACAGTTCCTTTCTTAATGTAACACTAGAGGTACTAAAAAAAATTTAACAAAGTTAGAACAAAACAGGAGTAGAACAAAGTACTGAACCTCACTCGAAACAGAATGGTAGGAATAGGCTGTTCCTAATAGTTATCAGGTTCAAGTGAAGATCCTATTCCTCTCTCTTTTTTTTTTTTTTTTTTTTTTTTTTTTTTTTTTTTTTTTTTTTTTTTTTTTTTTATAATACTTACAGTCAATCCAATTTATTAGTATCCCATTGAGTAAGTAAAATTTATTAAAAATGAGCCAGGGGACAAAAGCCTGTTCTCTTAATATAAAATAATGATAAATATTTATAATAAAAATGTTTGGATTTTATGAAGTTGTTTTACCAAATAAATGTTTCAGTGAAAATGAACACTTCATATGAAACAACCCAATATTGGTTTTTTTTTTTTTTTTTTTTTTTTTTTTTTAAGGCCACTGTGTAATTTTAACAAAATCTGAACATTACTCATAGCTACAATTGTGAAATCAAATGTTGTTTCCAGTTATTTTACTGAGTTTTCAGAACTTCAAGTTATTGAACGTAACTCATTTTTACACAACAAAATACAATAAATGTGAAAAAATCTATTCTGAGCATCCTAAATATGAAATTGGACAGACATAACAAAAGAAGTTCCATCACAGAATAATTTAACATTTCTGGTTTATTTAAACCATCCATCTTACACCATAATTTATTTTAATAATATTGAGAACAATATCAACATAAATTAACATCTAAATAATTACTTCTACAAAAATAAATATAAGACTAATTACCTCGCAAGAATCCTGTTGAAGTCCTGCTGTTTGGGTCCTTCCGATAAGGGATTAGGGATATGGGCAGGTTGTTTCTGTTGCTGGACCATTTGTACAAATCTATGCAATTGACTGAAAAAGAAAAAAAAATGTTTTTTAGAATTTTAAGAGGGATCTTTACAGAAGAAGAATAACTAATGTATGAAATGTTATCAAAATACTATCCAAAAAATATAAGTTACAAAAAATGAGAAAAATACTTGTATGAATAATTGTGGTATAACATGTATATGTAATGAAAATGAATGAAACACCTAATATTAAGGAGGACAAATACAAAACGTTCACAATGTTGTATATCTATTACAAATATGCCTAGGACAAAATAATAAATTAACAGGCCTCTGCTCCAGTTTGGAAAAATAAACAAAAAACTATAGCCAGCAGATTCCACTCACATCCCCTATTAACTTTTTAAATTTTGTATTTTTTTTTAAATTTAATTTTACTACTTCTTTACATAGTCTTACAACCTCTCCTACCTTTACTTAGGTGGTAAATTATACTTCTAATACTAATGATAAATGCTAAAACATTATATAAAATTTAAATACTTGTAAGCTCCATCCTTGTCACCAGCAGTCCAGAGATGTTTTGTGTAGGCGTATGTCACTTGAGGATTCGTCACTGGTAATGACATTTCAGGATTTTCAGATGGATCGATACCAAGAAGCATTACCAAAGTTTTATGGGACAATTTCTAAAAACAAAGATAAATTAATGATAATTTCTTATCATACTTTCTGACTAAATTATATTTATATATTCAATGGAAATAATATAGAGAGAAACCTTAATTAATAACCTCCAAACAAATTAAAATAGATAATATTTATAATAATGAAATATTTTGGTTTTTATAAATTTGCTACTGACATCAAATAAGGTATTCTAAACACCTTCACGCCAGTGCGTACCACCAGTGGCTAGCACTAGTCTGTCCACGCCACAGGAAATACCACAGGTGTTTCCATCACCATGTTACATGTAACATCTTATAAATACTATTATTTATAAGAGCAAAATAATATTTAAAAAAAACAACACTTTAACTGCCTTTCGAGTTATACTTACTGGCAGAAATCTGAGCTTAGGATAAACATTCTGCACGAATTACAAAAATTTCAAAATAAGAACTAACTAGACTATTAACAAATGTACAACTCATATACAGGTCAGATCAGGCAATAATCGATGAAACATGGCATAAATTTGAGTGCCACCCCACTGAGCAGACATTGAAAATCGGCTCCGAGAAGTCCAGTGTCAGCCACCGATGGCTGACGTATCATTCAACGTGTTAACCTCTTAAAACTGTTAATATAAATTTTTTCATCTTCCATCACAAAGCAAGAATGAAAAAAAACAACTATGAAGTGACTTCAAAGCCTACAGTACACTCAAATTCCTAAATCCAACTCGAATATAACCTAACCCTATATACAGTTACAACACTTAATTCACAGAGAAAATTTCAGAAAAATCTCAACCAATATTTGGACAAACAGAGTAATTATCTTGCTAGTTAAAATATTCAAAATTTATGTGTATTTTATGAATAAAATAAAATAATGTGAATATTTTAAATGTTAGTTGAATAAATATATCAATTAAGTCCAAAGGTATCAATACCAATCTTCCAGATTTTCGACAGAGTGAAGCATATTTGAGCCAGGTACACATATCTTCTTGAGGACTAAGGACTAGCGTTCTGACTTGTATAATTTTCTGCCAGTCTTCAACAATTCTTTGGCATCCCTAAAACAAATTCAAGCTACAAAACATAAAATCTTTATAGAAAGAGCATCAGATGCTTTTTATTAACATTTCTAAATACCTGAAGCCTATCCCACCACATGTTTTGAATGGTATGTTGCCTTTGAGGTATGAGCTCATACTGGATTACTTCTTCAAGTTCTGCTAACATTTGAACGGAGACCATCGCTGGATAAGCTCTCTGATAGCTTTCACCAGCCATTGAAGTCAATTCCGAATCAAGCAGATCCCTGGCATTATCTATTAACTAATAGGAAATAATCATTATACTAATACTTTCACTTACCTTTATACAAAATACATAGAAAGGAAAAGTGTGTAAATTTTGGAATTCCAGTTTTCAACGGAAGGACGCGTTTTGGAGTCCCCTGAGTCCAAATAACCAAGTCTCACAAAAAAGTATGTGTGGTAAGTCTAGTGTGAAAACGATAAGTTGTATAAAACTGAAATTTCATATTTGAAGAACGTTTATGCCTGAGATGTAACAACCAGCGGAGTTACTTTATATCATGCATTTTGCACTTTTTTAGGCAACTGGCTGGCCTAATTGGTGAGTTGTGTTGCCATAACCCGAATTGCATATAGTGCAAGGTAGTGGGATCGTTTGGAGAAACATAGAGAAGAGTGTAGTGTTATTGGTGTGGCCATAGACAAGTAATAATGCTAATAATACACAAATGAAGAGCTTTATTCTAACAGGAAACCTTTTATTACACTATAGAGACGTGAAAACCTTTATATTAATAAAAAACGCTGCAAATTATTATCGGGTGTAGAAGTATGAAACCGGAACCGGAATGTTTTGTAAAAATTACATATTTGTTATTTGAAAATTATAAAAAATGTTTGGTTCAAATTAGTCTCCATTGAAATGTATATATTCTTCCCATCTCTTCGGCAGGTTATGAATGCCACGCTAAAAAAAAAAATTCTTTCTTAGAAGAGAACCATTTGTCAAGCCATTTTCATAGGAATCGAAGTTTTGTTTGGCGAGGGCATGTCCCAATGATGCAAATAGATGGTAATCAGACGGAACCAAGTCTGGAGAATAAGCCGCAAGCACTAGTATTTCCCAATTGAATGCCTTGATCATATCTGTGACCCATTTCACTATATGTGAGGGGGATTATCATGAAGCACAATGACTTTACATTACACCCTTTTGATCCCACCAAACGCACAGCATTGTTTTATTTCATCCATAAATTATACAGACATCCACGCTCCCCTGAAAACCAGAATCTTACGCCGTCCCACTGCGCCTTGGCTCACCCCCGAGATAAAGGATATGATGAAGAGAAGGGAAGCGGCGAGACGCAAATTTCGACGCACCCGTTTGCAAGAAGACTATGTGTCTTTCAAGAAGCTCCGTAATGAAACCCAATGCGCAGTGCGACGTGCTAAATCCCTCCATATCCATTCTGTCCTTTCCGATGCTCCTGATAATAAATCCAAATGGAAAATCCTTAGAAAATTGTCATTTCCCGAACCCAATAACCCCAGTTCTTTCCAAATCACGCCTGACGAAATCAATAACCATTTCATATCCTTTGCTTCTGATTCCTCGACAGCTCCTGACATTACTTACCGAAGCTTCAATCCCAACAGTTTCTTCTTTTCTCACGTGTCCTACGACGAACTACTCAATGCAATCTTAAAATCCCGTACTAACGACTATGGACCGGACAATATTCCAGTAAAACTAATAAAATCCAGCCTCCCATCTCTCATACCGGCATTATATCATATTTATAATTTCTCTCTGCAAAATTCCACTTTTCCTTCTTCCTGGAAAACCGCCCTCGTCCGACCACTAAATAAAGTTCCGAATCCTGCCTCACCGCAAGATTTCCGTCCTATCTCTATTCTCTCCAACCTATCAAAACCGCTCGAACGCCTTGTACAAACCCAACTATCATATTTCCTTGAAGAAAACTCTCTCCTTAGTCCTCTCCAATCCGGGTTTCGACCTGGTTATTCTACCCAATCCGCTCTCCTTAAAATAACACAAGACCTCCAAAATGCCATTGATCATCAAAAATTAACTATACTCATCCTCTTAGATTTCTCAAAGGCGTTTGACACGGTTGACCATAGTATCCTTCTTAACAAACTCCAAAATCTTCCAGTATCCAACAGTGCTTTACGCTGGTTTCAATCCTTTCTCTCCGATCGTTCTCAGTATGTAGTAGTGCCAGATCAACCTCCTTCCAGTACCCTACCTCTATCCTGTGGTGTCCCTCAGGGATCGTCTCTATCTCCTACCCTATTCGCTATCTACATTAATGACCTCCCTCTCCATATCAATCACTCTAAATACCACCTCTATGCTGATGATTTCCAAATATACCTCTCCTTCCCACCTTCCGACCTATTACTAGCTACAAAAAAATTACAAGAGGACATAAATCAAATAAGCCACTGGGCTGAAGTGAATAAGTTAAAATTAAATGTTGAAAAAACAAAAGCAATTGTAATAGGATCCCCTCACCTTCTGAAAACCGTTCCTCATATTCCAACCTTGTTCCTCAATAGTAATCCTATAAAGTTCCACCCTACTGTCCGAAATCTGGGAGTAACCTTCGATCAATGTCTATCCTTCAAAAATCATATTTCAGAAATCTCTCGACGTACCCTTTCAACCTTAAAGCGACTGTATTCCCTCCGTCACCT
Organism: Piezodorus guildinii; assembly: GCA_023052935.1. Classification (NCBI taxonomy): domain Eukaryota; kingdom Metazoa; phylum Arthropoda; class Insecta; order Hemiptera; family Pentatomidae; genus Piezodorus; species Piezodorus guildinii. Next base: position 75,857,653 of record CM041298.1, on the reverse strand, counting down.
ATTTCCGCTTGAAACCCGAACACTCCTCGTTACCTCCCTAATATTCCCCCACTTCGACTATTGCTGTACGGTATATGGTGGTGTGTCTGGGGATCTCGAGGTAAAAATAAAACGCTTAATCAATTCCTTTGTTCGCTTCATCTTCGGGGTCCCTAGATACACCTCTGTATCCCAACTTTATGGAGAGTTGAAGTGGCTTAACCCTTCCAATCGTCGCAAGTATTTCCTTGCGTCATTCCTTTACCAAATTATCCAATCCCGCCGTCCATCATATATTTTTGACCTCCTACAGTTCAAATCCTCTGTCCATTCCCGTTCTACACGCTCCAGGCCTTCGGATTTATACAGTACGGCCCACAGAACTGCACATTTCGACAGATCCTTTCTCATTCGATCCTCCATCCTATGGAATTCTATCCCTTCCTCCATCCGTCACTCCAATTCTCTTTCTACCTTCAAATCCCGCATATTTGATCACTTATTGCACATCCAGGCTCAATAGAATTCTAAATAAGCTTTTTATTTATTTATTTTTTTATATATTTTTTTTTTTTCATCTCATTTAAATATGTATATTTTATACCATTAATTATTAACTTGTTTATATTTAATTAATTTACTCTAAGACTCTAAAGCCCTTTTTTTTGTACATTTTGTATATTTGTTCTAAAGGGACATGTCCCAGAATAATAAAGAACTTATTTATTTATTATTTATTTCCAGAACGATTTGGTCTTGTAGTGGATGTTGATGGTTCGCCTGGATTCACCCATGATTTACAACACTTAGGATTCTGAAAATATATCCACTTTTCATCACCTGTCACTATTCGATGAAGAAATGATTTTCTTTTACATCTGACGAGCAGCATTTGACAAATGGTTTTTTCGATTTCCTAGCTGACTTTCATTCAATTCATGTGGTACTTATTTTCCTACTTTCTGAATCTTTCCCATAGCTTTCAGATGTAGAGATACTACTTTTTGCGTCACATTTAATTGTTCTGTGAGTTCTGGTTGAGTCTGAGTATCGTCTTTATCCAATAAGGCTTGCAAGTCCTTGTCTTCAAACTTTTTTGGTGGTTTCCCACGCTCCTTGTTTCTCACGTCAAAATCCCCACTTTTAAATTTTTTAAGCCACTCAAAGAATTGAGTTTTGATTTGATGCGATTCTGCAGCAGTTTTTTTCAAATTATAGCAGAAAACCAACACTGTCCACAAATCATAGTTCGTAGGCATAAAACTCGACATCTTTGAGGTTATAGAAATACATACTGGTGTATGAAACTTAGGTTAATGTGTGTTGAGAAACTTCATCAGCTGTTAGAGGAAGAAGATGGCACTACAGAAGCGATCTTACAGTCTTTAAACTGATAGCGAGCACCATCTATAAGAAAATTCCAGTTTCATACATCTACACCAGGTACAAAATGGTTTATTATTTCTAAATAAAAATATTAGGGTATAACTGTTTATAGAGCTGTAGATAGGAAATTAAGTAGTATGAAAAGCAATAAATAATTCAAGAAAATGGCATATCACCACTGCTAATTTCAAAATGCAATAAATTTTTTTTATTTATTAATTAGGAGAAACAGATTTTTTTTTTTTATTCGTTATTCGAGTTCTACGCATCTTGAAACGTGAGCCCTTTAATTTTGAAGGGGTGTAATTTTGTTTTTTTTATTACAAAGGTTCATTATTGAAAATAATAAACCAAAAGCACTTAACAAGTCTGGCTGGTATACATGTTAGTTAAACATTTTAATAAAATAAATTAAAATGTAGTTTAATATTATAACATTAACTCTCTTACCTGTTGAGCCAAAGGAAACTTTTTATTGTGTATGGCTAAAACCGCCCGGTAGAAAGATCCATCCATGGTTTCCTTGGGTATACAAGAGACATACCTCTCCATGCTCTCCCACTGATCAAGGCCCCAAGCTGCCGCAGAGGCCATACGTGACATCCTCTCCCGACCGATTTCACCAACCTGTGTCCAATGAGAATGGGCAGCTTTCTGTAATGCTTCCCTATCAACAGAAAATTTAAAATAATATAAGTGCATATTGACATGTATGTGGTTGACCTTAGATATAATTCGATTTTTGTCATGGGAGGAACACACAGTTTTATTGAACGCAACCCCTTTAAATATATATATATATATATATATATATATATAATATATATATATATATATATATATATATATATATAATATATATATATATATATCAACTATAATTGCTGTGTATACGAGTATACATGTTAACTGAGGGGGCAGGGTGGCTGAGCGGGTTAGAGCGCATTGCCCAGCAATCATAGATTATCAGAAACTTGAAGCCAAATAAATATGAGTTCGAGTCATGGTGACGGGGAAGGAGGAAGGGGAAGTGGAATGGCTGTGAGGGTGTGTGTGTTTTGAGGTAAGTATAGCTTGAAAACATTTTTTTTTAAGCTTAATAGAACTGAAATTTCATATTTTAGAAGCGTATACACCCGAAGATGTTACAGTAACTTTTTCATCAGAATTAAATCAGAAGAGCCACTATATATAATACATTTTGCACCTTGTTTAAAAAACATCCTTAACTATTTTGATTAAACTTGGTCTATCCATATAAAATTTAGAGGGCCTTAAGTTTCTTTTTAACCTTAATAATAAGTTTGTGATATATTTAATGTATTTGTGTTATATTAATTAGGCAGAAATAATAAGAATTGAGGAAGATCAAGATGGCGTGAGGTGATCGGCCAATGAGAAAAATGAATTGAGGAAGATCAAGAACGCGCGAGATGATCGGCCAATGAGAAAAATGAATTGAGGAAGATCAAGAACGCGCGAAGATGATCGGCCAATGGGAAAAAGGAATCGGAATGCGCAATATACCGCTGGTACCTGGTGTGGGTTCTGGGAATGGCACTCTTATATCGTCGACAATCGATCGGAATGGACGCGTGCGAGTGCTTGGAAATCTCTCTTCTATCCTCAACCCCCAAGCAGAACAGACGTTGAAGACACGTGATTGAATTATGCCAACAATCATCAAATCACTTATGATTTCAAGCCATCAGGATAAATTATTAGTGCACTAATACGTTGAAGTTAGGAAATTTGAAGACATCATTTTAAAAAGTGGGAATGGAGAATCAACTGAAGAGAACTAATTCAAATAAGTTATAAATTTCTAATATATTAAAATTTAAATAGTTTTTAAGTTAATTTGTATATTGTAGTATATTTTTTGCAAGAATATAAGTTTGTTTTTACCCTTAGCCAAGACTCAGAGTTATTAATTTGAAAACCCTAAAATTACCATTAATTATATATTTTTCATGTAAAAATAAAATATTATAAAATTTGGCACCCAAACAGGGACATGAAGAATTATTCATTATTCATTTATCATTAAAAAATAAAATATTATAACAATATAATACATTTTGCACCTTGTTTCAAAAACATCCTTACCTATTTTGATTAAACTTGGTATATCCATGAAAAATTTAGTTAGCCTTAATATCATATAGGTATCATTCTGATTGAAATAGTCTGACAGGGTTTGAATGCAGATTTTTTTTTTAATTTCTTCTTCTAAAGTAGATTTATTTTGTATATTAAAAAAAAAAAAAAAATCAATTTATTGATATTAATAAAAAACTGCTAAATAAAAGAGTTGAACAAACTTAATAACCAACTAAAGGAGAAAAGAGCAAAAATATTTTGAAGGTAAAGTTTTTTTTCCAAACATTCGAATAGTTATGTTGGGCTGCAGGTATCAGCATTGATAAGAACCACAAAGTAACAATGCTTCTCCCGGCAGATGACGTTTTTCTTCTAAGCAAGGACGGGCATGGCGCACAGATAAAACTGAAAATTCTTGAAAACTACTGCAGGATCAATGGTCTAACACTGAATCAGACTAAATCAAAAGTTGTTTTCCATAAATCACCCAGAACGAAAGCACTGAAACCTATTTATTGGCATAATCCTCTACTGGAAACCACTAAATCATACATGTACTTGGGAGTGCCATTCTCGCCATCAAGAAAGTTTCAAATGGCTTCCCAACATTTTATTTAAAGGGCTTCTACGGCAAGTGCCAAGGTATTAGAAATGCTCAGAAAAGGAAATAGTGATGCCTGGGAAACTAAAATGACCTTATTTGATTCGACAGTTTCTAAGGTATTTAGAAGTAGTAGAAACTGTGCAGCTAAAATTCCTTAAGAACATTCTACTCTGGCCAAAAAATATGCCCAACTACATCGTTCGATTGGAGACGCAACTCCCTTTCAGTGCTGTGATCATGTAAAAGGTCATTAACTTCTAGGCAAGACTCTCAACATTACCTGAGGTCAGGTTACCACGTTTATGCTTCAACAGACTGAGAACACTAGGAGAAGCTATGACTGAGTTCAACTGGATATTACAGGTTTTGAATATAGCTAAAACTTTTTGACAATGAGATGAATTTAGCCAGAGTTATGTTACAGACTTACTAAAAAATAAGAAAAGCATTGTGGAAAAAACAGAAAACCATTTTCTTTCAATAGATATCAATAGAGCTCTGAACTCATCTAGCATCCCAGCCTATAGAAACACTCAGCCACTTCAACTCCCCACAAGAAGAATACCTGAGGTTCCATGAAGAAATGCACAGAATACGAGTAGTCAGTCAATTGAGAATAAATAAAACTCCTATACCATAAATATATATTTAAAAAATACATCCTACAGCCTGCATGATGATGAAATATGTAGTACCTGTAAACAGTACATATCTAATAGTCTTTACCATCTTCTTCTCCACTGCCTGTCATCTACTGAATATAGAGAAACGTACCTATCTACTCCAGTACATTACAATCTCGCCCGCTCGTGATAATATAGAGAACATTTTGAACATGGACAGTATAAAAAAAATCTGGTTAAGGCAACACACGACTTCCACTTACCTCGACTGTTAAACAAATTTAAAAACTATTGAATATACTTTAATTTGAAAAATGTTTCTAATTGATTTTAATAAAACGTGTATTCATTTTCATTGGAAACATATGATTTAGATTAAATAATATAACTATATTAAATTGTAAATCACTAATAAGTTTATTCCCTATTCATCACTTTATAACATTTTTTTTAAATCATTGTCTTTCCAACGGTATATTACTGTTCCTTTAAAAAATTCTTTTGTTTTTAGTTGTTTTCCTTTTTGAGTTTAATTATCTTTTGGAATCTACAAAATTAAAGATACTTTAGAGGAAGAAAATTTAAAATATCGGCATTTAAGCACTGTCAGTCTATTTCAATCAGAATGAAACCTACATCATATTAAAGCCCATTAAATTTTACATCAATAGTGAGTTTAATCAAAATCTTTAAGAGCCGTTTTGGAGGAAATTGTGAAAAGGTGCAAAATGCTTGGTATAAAATGGCTCTTCAGGATAGACCATTTAGAAAAGTTGCTTGAAAAAGTTGCTGTAACATCTCGAACATATAGTTGTCTTAAATATCAAATTTCAGTTTTGTACGACTTTTCGTTTTTGTGCTGGACTTACCACACACACACACACACAAAGACACAGAGACCTTTTTTCAGGACTTGGTTATTTGGACTCAGGAGACCCAGACCCTAAAACGTGTACTTCTGACAAAAACTGGAATTTTAAAATCGCAATACTTTCCCTTGCTACATATTTCATATATAGCGAAGTGAAAGTAAAAATGGTTAGTATTTATTGGTAATTACTATTAATGTCCCATTACTTTACTATTACCAATAAATACTATTTAATTACCAATATAATAGTATTTATTGGTAATTAATGTCCCAACAACTCCCTCCTGATAACACGCCGTCACCATAGGAGTAAAGCATGAGTTGATGAGGCTCCTTAAAGAACGAGATTTTGCCTGCTTCGAGGAAGTTTATTGTGGTGGATACGGATGGATCCACGCGATATGCTGATATCGTGGCATTTCCTAAGACCGGAAATTCGGCTGTCATTCTGGATCCCACCGTGAGATATGAATCTAACGACCTTGAACAGGCAAGTAAAGTGGAAAGGGAAAAGAGAGGAATCTACGAAAAATGTATCCCTTTCCTCAAGGAAAAGTTCCGCAAGAGCCAAGGCGAGAGAGACTTCTACGTAAAAGGCCTTTGGTTCGGAGCCCGCGGAGCTGTGCCAGGTTCAACAAGGAGCTTCATGGAGGACATAGGTGTCGATATAAAAGACTTAGCAAGGATAGCAGAAAGTGTGGTTCTCGACTCCCTGGGAATTATACACTATCACATCTACTCCTAACAGTATAATTGGAGGGGCATGCATGTGCATTTGTGTTCAGTTATATTTTAATTTTAACAGATTATTTTAATATAAAGATATTGATTTTGGGTGCTGAGTGTTTTTATTGATGATATTGTGATTTTTGTATTGTGTTAATGTATTATAGCATTTCAGTCAATTCAACTTTCAAGTAATCAATTTCAAGTCAATTCACTTTCCAAGTCAAATTCAACCTTTTCCAAGTCAATTCACCTTTCAAGTCAAATTCAACCTTTTCCAAGTCAAATTCAACCTTTTCCAAGTCAAATTCAACCTTTTCCAAGTCAATCAACCTTTCAATCAATCACTTTTCCATTTCAAATTCAACCTTTTTCGATTTCAATAAAATAATAAAAATCAAATTAACATGATTTTATGTTTTAATGGTTATATTAATTACACCTTGTGTTTTTAACCCTTGTGGCTTGTTAAATGTTCCCAGGGGCCTTTCTACATATAATTAGTCACGAATATAATAATAAGTATAACCGATACTTTAAATTTAAGACATTTGCGATACAAGGTCTGGTAGTCGGATTAGCGGGATTCGTTTTATTTTAGTTTTATAATCGCGGGCGAAAATATTATCAATAGAGGTTTATTTTAACTGTTTCGTATTTATTGGATAGTGGCTCAGCAGATGCGTTCCCAAAGGTTCGTTACCGATTATACTATTAATTTTAATCGCGCTCGCTCAAATATGGGATTATTATAACTTTTTCGTATTTATTGGATATAAGGCTCAGTAGCTGCGTTCCCAAAGGTTCGTTACCGATTATACTATTAATTTTAATCACGCTCGCTCAGATATGGGTTTATTATAACTTTTTCGTATTTATTGGATATAAGGCTCAGTAGCTGCGTTCCCAAAGGTTCGTTACCGACTACACTATTAATTTTAATCGCGCTCGCTCAAATATGGGTTTATTATAACTTTTTCGTATTTATTGGATACAAGGCTCAGTAGCTGCGTTCCCAAAGGTTCGTTACCGATTACACTATTAATTTTAATAGCGCTCGTTCAAATATGGGTTTATTATTACTTTTTCGTATTTATTGGATACTAGGCACAGTAGCTGCGTTACGGGGGTTCTTTCCCGACCAGTCTATTAATTATTCGTGCGCTCACTCAAATATGGGTTTATTATAACTTTTTCGTATTTATTCACTATTAGGCTCAGTTGATGCGTTGCGGGGGTTGCTATCCCAATTATTCAATTTATTTTAAGTGCTCTCGCTCAAGAAGAGGTTTATTTTAACTTGTTCGTATTTACTGCATACTAGGCTCAGTCGCTACGTAACCAAGGACTCGTTACAGATTATACTATTAATTTTAATTGCGCTAACTCAAGTAGAGGTTTATCAAATAAGAATGTACTTATAAAATCGTTCTGTTTAGCTGATTATTATCAAACTCCAAAATATTAACCAAAAAGATAACTTACTATCCTGAAAAAAAGGATAAGCGGTAACCCAATACATGAAAAGTTACAAAAAACACGAAATAAACATAAATTAGACCAACTGACTAAAAATACATTAACACATTCACTAACAAAACTCCCAAGAAACAAATACAGAAATTAGCATAGAAAAGAAACACGAATTTATAATAAACCCATAATTGAGCGAGCGCGATAATAATTAATAGTGTAATCGGTAACGAACCTTGGGAAAGGCAGCTACTGAGCCTAGTATCCAATAAATACGAAAAAGTTATAATAAATCCATATTTGAACGAGCGCTATTAAAATTAATAGTGTAATCGGTAACGAACCTTTGGGAACGCAGCTACTGAGCCTTGTATCCAATAAATACGAAAAAGTTATAATAAACCCATATTTGAGTGAGCGCACGAATAATTAATAGACTGGTCGGGAAAGAACCCCCCGTAACGCAGCTACTGTGCCTAGTATCCAATAAATACGAAAAAGTAATAATAAACCCATATTTGAGCGAGCGCAATTAAAATTAATAGTGTAGTAAGAACTACAAGATAAAAAAAAAAGTAAAAATCAGACGAGCCTTATTATAGGCGTAACGACCTTGGGACCAGCTACTGAGCCTTGTATCCAATAAATACGAAAAAGTTATAATAACCCATATTTGAGCGAGCGCGATTAAAATTAATAGTGTAGTCGGTAACGAACCTTTGAGAACGCAGCTACTGAGCCTTTATCCAATAAATACGAAAAAGTTATAATAAACCCATATTTGAGCGAGCGCGATTAAAATTAATAGTGTAGTCGGTAACGAACCTTTGGGAACGCATGCTACTGAGCCTATATATCCAATAAATACGAAAAGTTATAATAATCCCATATTTGAGCGAGCGCGATTAAAATTAATAGTATAATCGGTAACGAACCTTTGGGAACGCATCTGCTGAGCCTACTATCCAATAAATACGAAACAGTTAAAATAAACCTCTATTGATAATATTTTCACCCGCGATTATAAAACTAAAATAAAACGAATTCCGCTAATCCGACTACCAGACCTTGTATCGCAAATGTCTTAAATTTAAAGTATCGGTTATACTTATTATTATATTCGTGACTAATTATATGTAGAAAGGCCCCTGGGAACATTTAACAAGCCACAAGGGTTAAAAACACAAGGTGTAATTAAAATAACCATTAAAACATAAAATCATTTAATTTGATTTTTATTATTTTATTGAAATCGAAAAGGTTGAATTTGAAATGGAAAAGGTTGAATTTGACTTGGAAAAGGTTGAATTTGACTTGGAAAAGGTTGAATTTGACTTGGAAAAGGTTGAATTTGACTTGGAAAAGGTTAAATTGATTGGAAGTGAATTTGACTTGGAAATGCTATATAATTGTTGTTGTTTTTTTTTTGTTTTTTTGTTGTTTTTTTAAATTTAATCTTTGGTGTATATGTATAGATATATCTAAGTATTTGTAAGAAAATGTGAAACAGTAGAGAAGGAAAAGAAAAAAAAAAAAGCAAAAAAAAAAAAAAACAGGAAAAATAAGTAGGAAAAAAAATTTTAAAAGAGTAAAAAATAAAAAAAAATATTGTATTTATAGTTAAATAAAATGTTAAGAATATTCCTGTAGGAAAAAAAAATCGGTATGCTGTGTTATAGCAACCCAATTAAGTTGGGCAGCATCATTTTGTTTATTTATGAATAAAGTGTATCTCTCTATCAAAGATATATTCTCCTGGTCAAAATTAGATATCAATACAAATAAATTAAAAAGAAAAACAAAGGATCATAGTTGTTGATACATTGTATTGTTTGTAAAATATAAATAGCTAAGACTCAGAAGTGCATTATTCATTTTTATTAGAATATAATTTGATATATTTTGTTATTTTATGTATTATGTGTTTCCACTATGATAGGCGGAAAAGGAACATGTTGTATTTGTACAAGATTATTTTCTTTATCAAATAAATATATATTTATCTATCACTGTCAGTAATTGGTGTGTGCATGTCAGTAATAGAAGGAAAAACATGCATCGAAATTTCATGCAGACAAAATAGGATTAGTTCATCATTTTGATAGAATTCAATGAGCAGGATGGAAAGAATAGATGTTGGCCTACTAGAAATATATAGAATGGCAAGGATCGATCAATATATATATATATAATATACAAGAGAAATATTTTAAAAACCACAAAATTTTTCTCAAATTGTCAGGAATTGTTGCAGTTACCCTATATATAAACAGATAATAATAATGGCAAACAATATTATTATAATTCATATTTAAATTACCAATCTCCAAGTGCTTCCATGCATCTCATTTGGCCCAAAGCTATCTCTATATCATGAGGATTGTCTTGGAGTCTTTCTGTGTAAGCAGCAAGTGCTTTTTCCCAGTTATGGAGTTTTTCATACCAACGTTCTTGTACCTTCAGCTGCTCGCACTCATGAGCCATTACATATTGCAACAAACCTAATGTAAACAAAAGAAAAATATCATTTCATCTTTTTAAGCCTAACAGATATAAGGAAATAACTTAAAAAATAGACAATTTTTCCTATTATTTTACCATTCTTTCAGGATAAAATAAATAATTTTTTAAAGGAATTTTAAACATTAATCTATGAAACAAAAGCTCTACCTAATGCGGCTTCCTTTTGCTGTAGCTTATTGTTTATAGAGATCAAAGATTCCAGAATTTGACTAGTTGGGCCTTTATGGAACTCTTCTTCTTTATAATGCAGAGCCTTCGCATAAGCCCTACACTTCATAGCCCTTTCTCCCAGAAGTTGAGGATCAAGAGGTAGAGGACCCTAAAATGTACAAAAAACAAACAACATATTTTGAGTCTTTATTAGTTATTGAATATAGAATAGTTATATAAGTGAATCCTGTATCTGAATTGAAATAATCCACACTTCATGGTAAAATTAGAGGTCGCATTCATTCCGATGGGGTACTATGTATTAAAAATAATACTTAAATGGTTTATAAAAATCTTGAATTTGAATAATATCAGATATGCTAAAAAGTGCTTCCTAAAATTGATGCAGCTAGATAGTAATGATAGACTGAGTAAACAGCATAACTGGATTCACAGATAAGGAAATTCCTCGAGAGCTTTGGGATGTTTGATCCATTACTATTCAATGACCCAGTAAGAATTAAAACCAGGTGGAGGGAGATTTTTGAGGGCTACTGCAATTACATAAAAATGAAAGATATAGCCAGGTTCCAAGAATTGACCTTTAGCCTGTGTTTCAATAGGGTCTATGCTAACAAGGATCTTCCGCAGACCTACCAAATGTTGAGCTGCAACATCACATACATCAAGGTTAGCCCAGATCAAGCTGTCGGAAAAGTTCGTGATCTCTTTCAGTGTAGGCCTGCAGAGGTATATCTTGGACACACAGAAACCATGCCCAGCTTGTGATGGGGACACATTAGAGGATTGCTTTCATTTTCTAGCTCAATGTCTATCATACCATAGAACTAGAGATCGATACATGCCCATATTTAATAATATTTCTCCTTTTATGAAGTTCTAGAGGATTCTCAGGTAATAGACTTAAAATTGTTATACGCTTTTGTAGAGGGAAATCCAAAAATCAGATCTACACATGTCGCGTCATAAAGCAGATTAGAGGAAATAGGATATTCAATAAAAATAAAACTTTTCATTGTTATTATTTATTCTGTTTATTGTTATTTATAAATGAAGAAAAAAAAAATTGTGGTAATTCAGGAAAATATTTTGTCACTATAAGCCTATTATGTTTATTTGTTTATGTATATTTTATCTTTGTAAAATAATTTACTAAGTTATTATTGTATGCTGACGATTAGGGGTGGGCATAATCGAATGATCGTCATAATCGGATGATCAGACTCCGATGATTTAAATAATCGAATGATTCCATAATCAAATGATTAATATGCATTGTGAGAGACGATATGACACAATTCCCGTGTTTCTATAATGGGTGAGCTGGCTGAGCCTGGGTGGGGAACTATGCATATAATTTATGTGATGAAAAAAAAAAAAATCATTCATTTCTACAAACCAATTAATCCGATAATCGATTAATTCGAATGATTAAATAATCGAATGATCCGATAATCGACATTCGATTATGCCCACCCCTACTGACGATAAATCGAATTATTTGTGCTCTATTTGTATATGAAATACCCTAAAAAAAAAAGAAATAAATTATATATTATATATATTATTATCATTGAAAATAAAAATAATTAAACAATATAAAATAGTTGACTGAAAGTAAATAATGATTGATCAGATGGGTAGCAGTCAATAGTAAAAATAGGCCACCATCTAAACCACCTCATTCCGTATTTATTACTTATAGTTGGTCATATGGCAAATCAAGATGTTCCAAGAGGTGTTCAAGAATACAATTATGACATAAATTTAATGAGGATTACACAATTCCTTCCTCCATTTATTTTATTGTTTTTCAAGTATCAGTCTCTTCCAATGTAATTAATTTTGGTGTGCGAGTAAACTATACTATTCCTCTTTTGTTTTATTATCAAACATCTGTTTATAAGATCTGGATTTTATTTTTATTTTATACTATAGGAGCAGCATGGTCTAGTTCTTTGAAACGTCAAAAATGGTTATGAATATGTTATAATTCAAATAAATAAATAAAAAAAACTGTAAGAAGAGCATAGCTCTACATTTAATTGTATAAAAATAATATACTCTTTGTATTACTACTGACTTAAATATTAATAATTTTATTTATTCATTTTAATGTTTTTTCTTTTCTTTTCTATAATTTTTTTTTTTGTTTGTTTTGCTTTGATTCTATTGGTCATTATACAATAGTTTGTATTATTACATTTTTTTTTAAAGGTTTTTTTTTTTTTAAATGCTGTATTATTTATGATAACATTAAATTATTGGGAAAAAAATTGTAAAGAAAATTTTCAAAAAATGAAGTCAAATAAAATAATATGGCATTTGATTGATTGTCATTATGCTGTGTAAAACAATAACTTATTACAGTTGGGCAGCATTGTTTTGTTGTGTATTATAAATGAAATAAACCATTTCTCTCTATCTTTTCCTAGATTATGATCATAAAATTAGCTAGTTGAATTGCATCAATAAATTATTTAAAAAAATAGTAAAACTTATTTTTTCTAAAATGAAAATTTTGACCCTTTAAATTAAACAACATAGCAGATCTTCATCAGGGTTTCTCTTTCTGAATTTGTTCTTTGGCATTTTTTCAGCAAATAGCCATTTTCTTCCTAATGTCAAAGAAACCCTGATGAAGCCAAAGTGGGTTGAAACCTCGGTTTCACAAAAGTTATCACTATTTTCTGTTACCATTTATTGACCTCCTTGGGAACCATTCTATTCTTCATAACATATGAGTGGTCAACAATTCAATCAATAACAAATAATGTTGATTCATTATGATCTCTGTCAAGTTTTCGACATCTTTGAAATTAAAAGTAAACAAACATTAACAGATGTAGAACAAATGAAAAATAATTGTCAGTTACCTTATCACAATGTTCCATGAACTCGGCCAAATTTAAAATAGTCTGTGTAATATCAGGAAGATCTGGAACCATCAGAGCTTGCTCCAATGTACGTAATAGCTCTTGCTGCAATGGCTCAGTTAATTCGGTCCAACATGATACAAATGAAGCATTGAACAAATCCTTCGGTAACTGAGGATAAGTTTCAGCAAGAGCGCCACAGGATCTGAATAAGTAAAAAATCATTAGTTAAGCCTTCTCCACCTTTCCATATATGATCACAGATAAAAACAGCACCATGATATTAGTAAATTTTCTCATTTTCAGTGCATTTTAAAACTTTTTTGTTTATTATTTTCAATAATGAACCTTTGTAATCAGGTTATCAAACAAAAAAAAAAAAAAAAAATGCTCCCATCAAATTTTAGGTCTAACGTTACGTTCATATTATCGAACCTGAATAGCTAATTTTTAAAAAATATGTCTGTCCTCTGTCCATGGATTTTATCCAAAACTACTGAACCAATTTTTTCGAAATTTTGCACAAAAATACCAGTGCATCAGACAATGATGCTTACACCTTGACACTAATATCAATCAGCCTATTAGTTTTAAAATGGTGGCTGATCAAAAATGTTTTAATTCAATAACTCAGTTATTTTTGAAGATGGAGACAATTTTCTATAGTTTTCTTAAAACCACAATTAATTATAGATTTAAAAAAACTTAATACAGCATCCCACTAGACATGTGAGGACCTTTTTTTTTTTTTTTTAAACCAGTACTATGGTAAGATGCTTATGGTTGTTGAGTTTCTAAAGAATTCTCATGGCAGAAAACAATGCGACAACAATGGTTTTATTGAAGTCCCTTAATATCAATGTTATTTTAAATTGATATTTCATCTGACAAAACATAAGAGAGAAATATATGTAATATATTTTGTATTACATTGAAGTAAATGTATAAGAAACAAATAGTTCATCAAAATATGTACAAAAAAAAAAATAAAATAAAAAATAACCTATTCATCATTATGGTACCTTAATGCAGGAGAAGATGATGCTTTCAAAAACTCAAGAGTAAGACCTTTAAGCCATTCTAACCAATCATCTTTGGAAACCCTACGGCTTGCTGTCCATGCCATCTGCAATTCTGGAGCTGATGTGTGCATCTATCAAATAAAATAACTATTAAAAGTCGACTAATACAAACACAAAAAATAAAATAATAAATTATTATAGGTATTAAAAATAAACAAAACAATTTCAAGCACCAATTTTTTATTTTATTTTATTATTTTCTCGCTCAGATTACTATACTAGAAGTAATTGTCTGTGAGTGACTCAAATACATAAAAATAAAATGTTAAGATGGTGAAGTAAGCAATGAGTAGTCCTCAAAGCAATGCACTGAGTGAAAACATTTAAGTACCAATTAATAGTATATCTTCTTCATGTTCTTCTTCCATCAAAGGTTGGAAATCAGCTTGGCAAAATATCTGCTATTTGAGGCTCTGAATAGCCCCTTGCTACTGTAGTCGAACCAATCCTTGAGTTTTCGAATCCAGTGCATCCGTTGGCTTCCTCTCCCTCTCTTTCCATGAAAGATGTGCTGTATCATTTCATAGTTCTCTACTCTCATAAGATGTCAAAAATACTGCAACTTCCTTGATTTAATAGTTTTCATCAATTCTTGATCTTTCCCATTCCTCATAATACTTCTATGTTGGACACCTAATATACCCAGGGCATGTTTAGTATCCTGCAGTGGCACCACATCTCAAATACATTTCTGATCTTCATATCAGCATGCTTCATCTTCCAGGTTTCCAACCCATTCAGCAAAGTAGAAAAGACGTAACATTTCAACATTCTGGTTATAAGTTCCAATGATGGTTTTCTGTTGGAGAAGTGATTCCTAATTTATATAAAGACAGATCTTGCAATTTCAATTCTACATCTGGGTTCCTTTGATATATTCCCAATTCTTGTTAATACACATTCCTTGATATTTAAATATGTATAGGACTCATTCTGCAATAGTATTATTGATTTTTTAGTTTTTGTACAATAACTTGTCAGATTTATCTTTATTTATGATCCTGAACTTGGTATCATATCATCAAAACAATATAACATGATATTAATGGAACTATAAATTTATGCTTGCTTCTATATAACGAGGAAGCGGCGTGGACTAGTGGATAGAGCACTAGTCTATTGTTCTCCGGCCCTTGGGTTCGAAACCCAGCTGCGGCAGAATATTATTTATCCTGTTAATTCAATTGGGGGGCGACCCTAGGGTATGGCAATCCCCTGTGACAGACCCAGACAGGGTATCTAGCAAATCAGCTCAAGAAGATACCCTAACTTTTCCACATTGTAAGAAGTCTTTTACCTTGACAAATCTCGGTGAAAATCGAAAAAACAAAAAATAATTATAATTAATACGGTATCCTAGATTAAAAATATATATAATGACTAATTACTTTATGATAAGGTTCAACTATATCTACTCGACACCAGCTGCAATTGTAGTTGTTTAAGTTGACTTACCAATGAATTATGATGAAATTGAATACTGCTGTTAGTACTAATCAATATTTACAAATCTGACAACAAATTAAAGAGCTTTTCTTTAATGTTTGAATCTCTGCAGCCAAATCTTCAGCTTTCTGAAGAGCTTCTTGGAGCAGTTTTTTTTTTTTTTTCCTCCAATTCCTTCACCTGAAGGTTGACTTTTCTCTTCTCCACAGCCCTCCTATCCTTTTATGATATTAAATATTTAACTCGCTTTATGATATTTGCAACATCACAACAAGTAGGTATATTGGAACTTTTGTCAAAGTAAAAAAGAAACAATGTTATTTAGGGACAATTTTCTCTGACCAAAGAACGAGACGAAATTTTTCCTGACTTTTCCCATTTTTCCCTATTGCTAGACACCTTGCCAGCCTCCATAAAGTGGGTACCGGGGTTACATGTAGAAGGATGGTTAGCATAACAGCCTCCTATGCCAAAGGTCCCGGGTTCAAACCTGCAAGTAGCCTTTGGATTTTTTAATGGGAGTAAAAAATCCTTAGTTATGCCGTCCTTCGGAGGGAATGTTAAAAGGTGGTCCCGAGCCTGTGCGATGTCAGGTACTCGTTAAAGATCCTATCCTAATAAAACCTGGATAGGCAAAATTTAGGACTCCCACTGTAGCATCGTCCAATTAGCCACAGAAGCATAAAGGGACTAAATAAATAAACAAACAATAAAGTGGGTACCCAAAATAATAGGGGAAAAACCTGGCTCCTGAGCATTATTAAGGCCTAATCACCTCATTGCACTGCCGTTGGCCTAGAAACAGTACGAATCTCTATATACAGAGCCCAAGACCCTTCATGGGTTGTAGTGGTAGTTTTTTTTTCTATATAATGAGTTAAATTTGTGTTCATTGATTACTTTGTTTACCTTAAATGAACCTTTACCTTCTTTAAAAAAATGAAGACTATCAATAAAGGAAAAAAATTTAAATTTTGTGAGAGTATAAAAATGAAACAAAAGGAGCATATCAAAAGATTAAAAATTGAAACATATTTTATCTCTTCTAATAGACATCTCACAAAATCAAAAGAAGGGTGTATTACAAAGCTTACTTTTTTAATAGTAGTACTGTCAGATGTAAGAGCAATATCCCTTGTTTTATTTCTTAACATACGATGTCTAGATGTTTCATCATCAGGCGGTGTGTTAGTTCCCTGTAATTAGGAAACAAAATTTTTATAAAGAAAACATTAAAACAATTTTAGACAGTAAGTAGTATTCAAAAATAAAACAAAGATTCAACAAAGAAATAATTAAATAAAGAAAATATCGATACATAAGAAATTTATATAAACATAACTTAGGAACAGAAACTACTAGCATGGGAAAGAAGACCTCTTTGTGGGATTGATGGCCCGGTTTGCCAAGATGGCCAGTGGAGAATCAATACCAATGAAGAAAAGCGCCAAATGTAGAGGAAACTGGATTTGATCTCCATCATGAGATGGAACCAGATCCGATGGCTGGAGCATGTAGCACGTATGGCCAAGGAATCTATTCCCAAACGCTTCTCAAGAAGCGACCTGATGGTAGGTAGGCGTGGTAGAGGAAGGCCATGTCTTAGGTAGCAGGACGAAGTTGAGAATGTCCTAAAGAAAATTAATATAAGATGTTACATATTAATGTAATATTCATCACTCAATATTGTCCTGCCATCTAAGAAGTGGCAAGTCTTCCTCTACCATGTCTCCCATCAGGATGATCCTGGAGAAGGCTCTTGGGAATAGATTCCCTGGACATAAATGGAAAAAGCAAAAAAGGAATAGCGACCACAATAGTCCTCTTTGCGAATGGTATAATATTGGGGTTTCTAGTCGTCCTCCATCGGATGCTGTGTGTGTGTGTATATTATATATTTGTCTGAATTTGTGATAATATAAGCCCTCTAAAGGTATTAAGGCCCATTCAATAAATAAACAACAATGTTCAGGCAACATTTCGAGAATATGTTGTTCTAATATTTTTTTTATTTAACTCTTTTTTAAATTAATATTTAATAATATATGGATGTGAAAAATTAATAACAGAGCTACGGCCATAGTTTTGTTAGGACACCAATTCATAAATATGTGATAGAAATAGATTATTAACTATTATAACAGATATAATATAACTATTTTCTTAATAAAGAAACTTACCAATTTATATTACTTACTGATATAATATTTGTCACCAGAACTTCATATCTGTGGCAAATAATTCGATGTTTTGTGACAACTTTATTGACAAGAGGAATAAACATTTCGTATTTTCTGCCAAGTTGTAAGACTAGAGAACACAAAGTATCCATTGCTGTAGATCTTAATTCAGGTGTTTGATCCATACTTCTCACCTAATAACAGTAAATTTTAATTACTAAAGAAAGAAAAATCCTCAAAAAGACTATGGTTAAATTATTAAGTATTAAACTATAATATATAATAAAACATCTCCAATGCACAATTTCGAAAAGTCCCAGTATGTTTGTAAGGGTTGCATGGACACTCCTCAAATGCACTTGGAGAGCCATATTTTCACGAAGAGACAAATTTAACTGTCAGACTGGGGATTTACCTATTTAATTGGTTTTACATATTATATATATATATATATATATATAATATATATAATATACAAATATAAAACACATAGTGAGGTCGAACAGAAAATACGGGGAATTTTCAGCTTCTTCATGACAATATCTCTGGCCATACATCACCGTTTACCAAGGCCTCTGTATAAGACTGCAAACCTCAAAAAAATGCTTCCTAACGAACAACTCCTACATTTTTTCAAAACCTAACCTTCACAGCAGGAGATTTTAATGCTGAGCAGCAGTGACAAGTTTCCAGCAAAAAAGATAATAATTTGTTTCATGGTATAGAAATATTTGTCTAAGCATACTATTAAGTGTCCGAGCATCATAAAAGACAATAAACATACCATGCCAATTCAAATAGGTTAACATTTAAACTGAGGAAATGAGAAAAGAGTGAGAGCGGGAATAAGGGTAAATTTGTAATGGTTATTTACAGACATATTGAAAAGCCTTAAAAATATAAATAAAATTGTTTTTAATTATAATTATAAATAGAACAATATAAAACTTTGCTGTCTTAACACAATAAAAAATAGTTTTATAAATGAAAATCTAAAGCCAAAATGTCTTTAGATCAAATAATTTGTTCCAAATTGTTCAATGAAATTTGTTCTGAAGATTGAATACAATAAAAGGATTATATCATTTTTCGCAAAATGTTTAATTTTGTTTCTCATTGAATCTATGTACTATGTTTTATTAAACACAAGATACTTATTAAGATGGTATAAAATTTAGGTTAAAATGGCAACAATAAATTAAGTTTCTACTTAATTAAGTGTTTAGATAACTGCATCACAATCAACTTCTCCTCCAGATACTTTTGTTCACTTAATGATAATAATGGTGCTACATAAGTTTCTTTTAAGTTCTAAAAATTGACAAAGAAATTAAATGAAAAATTCAAAGTCAGAAAGACCCTTTTTTTCTTGGATATTTTGAATATTATAAAAATATTCCTGATTATTAAAATACACTGTTTAAGTATCTTGTTCAGATATAAATTAATATTCTTGAGAGTACAAAATAGTATTATTAAACTTCCTCTGCAAAAGGAAAGTATGTTCGACCTATGCATGTCAATTATATTCAGAGGTTTCACAGTAATTTTTAATGTTTTCAATTTTAAAAAATGCCTTGATAAATAGAATATTAAATTGTTTTAAATGGATAGATATGCTCGTATATTGGTGGAATAATCAGGAGTCAGTCTCATCAGTCAGTCTTCAGACGTTTCGGCCCAAGCTTGTGAGCCATTATCAGAGCATTCGTTATTGAACCATATCCAAGCATAAACTGGTTGGACATGGCTCAGTAATGCCCTGATGATGGCTCACAAGCAGTTTATGCTTGAACATGGCTCAGTAATGCCCTCATGATGGCTCACAAGCTGAGCCAAAATGTCGGTAAAATTAAAATATTTAAAATAAGACTGACTCCTGATTATTCCACCTATAATAGTTTCTAAAGTTGACTATACATCCAGGGATATATATCAATACATTTATACAGGATAGATATATAGTTTTCAGAATTCACCTACGGCTAATATCTCCATGAATAATTTTTTTCTTAAGATTACTTACAATAAAACAAACAAAATTATTCAAGTAGAAGCACAATAAATCCTTCCTTACCAATGTATGGACGATTCTTGAAGCATATTCGGTAAAATCTAGAGTATCAGACAATTGATCGATGGTTTCCATAGCCTCCTTGGCGATCGCAAGAGGATAATCACAGCCATTAAACAGCTTTATGACAGGTGGTAAAACTAAATGCATGTATTCATCCAAGTTATTCCCAAATTTTTGTAATGCACTCAATAACTATAAATAATGAGAAAAATTAAAATTATACTACTCATGTTATAAAAACAAATAAATACATATGATATATCTTTAAACATCATTACTTTCATTGTTATTGCTCGTTCTTTCGATGTGTCATGAGAAAGAATCCTGAGAATCTGAGGTAATAATTGTGGCAGATATACTTTGAATTCAGCTCCTACAGCAACAGCTATGCTTTCGACAAGAAGAATGAGAGTATTTTGAAGGAAGTTAGAGCTGTTAGCAGTCCAAAACTCCTAATTGCATAAGAGAAATATTCATGAAATTAAAATTAAAAAATACATTAAAAAAATAGAGAAATAATTTTTTTAAATAAGCAATACTAACTGTGACCAAATTGAATATCTCATCGAGATAGTTCCTTATATGTTGTTTCACAATAGCAATCAATTTTCCCAACTGCTGGAAAATAAAATCTCGAAAACTTGGCTCTGCAGTCTTGATAGTGGTTAAAAAATGAGGAATAACCTGGGGAATGTACGGTACGCATTTGATTCCCAATGCAGTGAAAATAAATGTCACCGACTGAAAAAAACAAAACAAAAAAAAGAAACCTTATTAACTGGAACATTAAATAACAAAGAATTTCTAGACAAAATTATGGCAACACAATTAAGCAAGTGATGCCCTCTCACCATCTTCTACCCAGAAGCCTTCCCAAATCTCCTGGACTATTGTGCATTACCTGGAAAAATACCTTCTTTCAAATCAGAAACATTGTAACGTTGTGTGCTATATTTATTTCTTTAAAAAGATTTGAGGAAAGCTAAAGCTGAAGAAAATGAAGAACTAATTTCGTCTGAGAATTTACAATCTTGAAATATACATAATGTAATGCTGTTAATATGAATATATTTCTTCTTTCATTTAATTAAATCTGTTAAAATAAAATATACAGTATTTTTGTTTACATAACAGGGCATTTGTCCCTGCTTCAGGACAAAACTCATAACAAAAGACTTATTTTTTAAAATAATTAACAAAATCTCGCACTACATTTAACTAATACTTTCTGGAATTCTTTTCAAATTATTCTTTTATTATTAATTGTACTTTTTTAAATATTAAATATTTGTTCCACAACAACCCCCACTGAGGTTCATGAAATCATTAAATATATATATATATATATATATATATATCTATATATATATATATAGATATATAGATATATAGATATATATATCTATAAATGGGAAAAAATGGACAGAACAAAGGAAAAAGAGGCATTCTGAGAGAATGAAGAGATATTGGGATGCAAAGAAGACCAACATGAAACTGTGATTTCAAGTTCAGTCGTTCTTCTCAAAGGGAATAATTGTAATGGTAATATATGATAGATAATACCTACTAAATAGAGGCTGGATGAGCCGAGAATCGACCTATGGCTAACATACAGAATAAATACTTATCTTTATTCCACAGATAGATTCAAACCTTAGACCTTGAAATTAGTAGCAGAGTGCTTACCCACTAAGCTACCCCATACATACTTAATAATTATTCTATGGTTAAAATATTGACAAAAATAGAGTAATGGATAATAGTAATAATGTAACTTTAATATATGAACGAAGAGATGTTAACACATTAACAATCATAGATGATAAAGTTATCAATAAAATAATAAGTTCGTAACGTTTTTCAATATTTCAAATCAATCCTCTCTGTGTTTATAAAATCATGTTTACTTGGTCAATAATGTTTACATATTCTAAAAAAAGATTAGTTAAGGTGCTTATATGTATCAGTTTCAATCGAGATTCCTTATCTTCAAGTGGTATTTTGATGGCTCATAGTGGAATAGGAAAAAAATCATTTTTGTCATTTAATGAATTTGTATTTCCCAAAAAGAAAATCCACTGCACAAAATGTTAACAAAGTTTGCAGTGTGTAAGGCCATGATGCCTGAGGCGAAAGCATTGTTCGTAAGTGGTTTGCTCAGTTCAGAACTGGAAACTTTGACTTAAAGACATAAAATTCTTAGTTCGTCCTTAACTGTTGATGATGACCAAATTCAAGCATAATTGATCAAAAATGTTTAGATGAATCTGAGGTTTTCATTGAAATCACCAGTCAAAAATGCCAAGAACTTATTTTACAACCCAATAATTAATAGAATATAGAAATAAAAAGTAAATTTCTTTATTACCTGTACGACCATGAAATGATGCCTATATAAAGCTGGATCTCTCATTATTTTCATCAGAGTCGAGATAGTTATAGCTGGGTAGTATTCTTCTAATGTTGATGTGCTCATGTTTATAAGCATTTCACTAGTTGTCAACTCTGTTCAACATGGTTATTAATAATAAAAGAATTTTAATATATAAAATGAGGCAGAAAAAGTTAATGAAACTTACCCTGGGCTAATTCAGAATCATTTTTACTATCAGACATAGACAGAAGAGCAGTCGAGTTGGGCTGAGTATCTATTTTCCCAAGATACATTTTATGCTTAAAAGTATCCAACGCACCGAGGAGTCCAAGAACTCTAATAGTTTCTCGCCTAAATAAATTGATTAGCATATGATATAAATGAACATAAGGTTATTTAATATGAATACAAGAATAAGGATTAACATGCATATTAACATATAATGATGGAGTAATTGTTTGTTGAGAATATATGATGGATAAGTTGGTTTGTGTGTGCCAAAAAAAAAAACAAGTAAACCAATACAATTAAAATTAAAATAAAAATAATTTAATAAAAGTATAATTGTAAATACCCAAGAACAGTCATAAATGGCAAAGAGTACTAAATTCTCAAAGTACGCATTGCCAGAATGATCGCCAATATCCATAATGGATAGGCGCCAAAAGAAGAAGACAAAGAAAATTATAAGAAAGTAAAATAATAAGATAACAGTGATAAAAATGGAAACAAAGAGCCTGTTCGTTGCCTGTCTTGAAGTCCCACAATATAGGCTGAAAAGTGGAAACACAAATAAAATAAGTTTATCTTATTGTTGTGATTTCTTGATGACCAAACCTCCAACCAACTTCTCCATCGTATATATTATTTCTGATAGAACTATTTAAAAAAAATTGTTCAGAATGAGTAAATCTACTTTAAGATATTGTAAATGCAACCGATATTTAAAATTAATTAAAAACAATTTTTTTTTTTTTTTATATTTTAACTCTTTTCATTGAGATATGTAGATAAAATTTAGTTATTGCATTATCTTCAAGTTTTTAATTTAATAACATTATTATTTTAATTGTTAATGTTCAATGTGCTTATTTATATTTAAGGTTTAATGCGTCTCCCTTTTTCGATTTTTTTTTCCCCACAAGAACCTTGATTTCCTTCAATTTTTTTCTATATCATTCTCTGTACAGATATCCCTGGTCCGCAAGTCCTAGTCTTTCCATTTCTTTCTTCATCTTTTGGGTGTATGCTTCTGAGCTTTTGTATCCTAGGATTTTCTAGAATATCCTTTCCAGGGCCATTCTTACTATATGTCCGTGGAATTTCAGTCTCCTGATCCTTAATGCTGTTTCTAGGTCCCTTGTGTCTTTGTTGATCTCTAGGAGGGGTCTTAGCCTGTATCCTTCTTGTGTCTTTTTTGTGTCCGTAGATCCTTCTTAGGATTCTTCGTTGTAGTCTCAGCTCAGTAGTTTTCCTAGACTTGGGATGTGGTTTCCATCCCTTATCCCTTATAGTATTATCGGTTTAATGACTGTGTTTTATTGATGTATTTTTGCTCTTGCAGGCAGGTTTTTCTTGTTATTTATGTTACTGGTTGCAAAAATTAGTCTCCCTAGTTTGATTATTGTTTCATTCATGCCTTCTTTTTCCAAACCGTTTTTACATGTAGTCTTGCCTAGGTACTTCAATTTTTTTGTACTTTTATTGGTTTATATTTGGTTTCTACTTATTTTTACTATTATTTGTAATTATTTATTATTTTTATGTCTTATGAATTATAATCTATGTATACCATTTTTGTTAAAAACCAGTAGATTGACCAATTGAGACTTTGATCTCCAAAAAGTACTATCATATATAAATTCTAGAAAATTTTACAGGAAGCACAAACATTTCTCATTACCATATTATTAAATCAACTTATTTGATTTTTTTCCATTAAAATTAAGATTTTTTTTTTTAAACTATATTAATAACATTATTTTAAAGTTAAGGAATGAAATGTTTTAGTATGATTTGAAACAAAAATAAATGAGCAATTATTACCTTTAGGAAATAATTGCATTTGTAAATCATGTTTTTAAATTTAAAGGACTTGAATGTTCATTTGATAAATTCAAATAAAAGATTTAGATGCAACTAAATGTGAGAACACAAGTATGTCAAAACATCAATTTCATGAAAAATGTCCTTTAGTTCCTTTTGGAAATCAATGTCTCAATTGTGATTAGGTGACAAATATTAAGGGTCAGCTCTGTATTAAAAATAAATAAATAAATTATATATATATATATATATATATATATATATATATATATATATATATATATATATATTTATATATATTATAATATAATACCTAATGGCTGGTTCTTGTTCGGTCTTTAGGAAATTGATCAAAGTATCAAGAAGCATTGGATATTTCCTATAGGGTTCGACCACATAGCCTGTAGCTCCAACTAGCTGCCCAAGAGTCCATAGGGCAACGCCTCTTTTATCAGGAGAGCTCACGTCACCCATTATTTCGAGCAAAGTACATGCAAGGCTATCCTTCCAACGTGACAAGGCACTTCCATTTACCTTAAATTAAAACAGAGATTTTTTATAACTTGAAATTAATTAAATCAAACAAATAATTGAAGGTTATACTATACTATACAAAAAAATCTGTTATAAATGTATCAAAGACAAATAGTCACAGAAATAGAGCTGTTTGTGATTTTCCATGTAACTATGTTCATGATAATGATCCGACCGATTCCTCAGTTACGATGCTTGAAAAAATGTTTACTTTAATATTTTTTTCATGTATAACATATTATTTTGAAAATTCTAAAAAAGCTGAACAAAGTGTAGGATGGGAATAGGAAACAACAGTCTAATTGATTCCACAATTTTAGTTCTTCGGAATGTCAAATGTTTATTTGGTCAAAATGATTTTATCTATTGAAAGGTTGTTAGTTTTAAGGTTTAATTATATTTTCTGTTTGTTCTGGTGAACTGTTAACTAAGCCTTGGATCTGATCAAGACTGTGGATGCTAAATGTCTCTTGCTGACGGACTCATTAAGCTCATTAAAAACAATTACTGATACATCAAAAAAAATTCCTTGTAAGGGAAATAAATAATTGAATTGGGCAATTGCATGAATCATTGAGGAAAAAAGTTGTACTTGCATGGGTCCCATCACACTGCGGTATTTCAGGTAACTAAGTAGCCGATAGAGAAGCAAACAAGGCTAGGCTGAAAGAACCGGGGAGTAAAAGTGCAAATATTGCAACAGCAAAAAATTGCAAGAGACAAAGTAAGCAGACCATTACAAACAAGTAGCAATCAAAATGGACAATATATTTCAGTAAACTAAAAGAGGTAAAACAGGACATAGTTCCTAGAAAAATCTCAAACAGAAAAAGTAGATATAAAGAGATAGTATTAGCAAGGCTGAGAATAGGCCAAACAGCCTTTACGGACAGCTATCTAATGAGAGGCTTGGATCCGCTGTACTGTGACGCTTGTAATACAGCACTAACAATAACACATATTGTAACATCATGCACACTGTACGCTGACACCAGAACAAGACTTTATATACCTCATACCATAAACAAAGACAGATTACAGATATTAGTTTGTTCAATATAACTTTGTGAATTCAATATAACTTTGTGAATCATGAACCTAAAGGGTAGAGAGGAACATTCCATGGTTTTAAAATAATAATTTAAAAATTAATATTCTTACATAAAAAAATTTGATCATAGAACAAAACAATTTAAATAAAAAAACTAGTGTTACCTCAGCAAGATCTCCAATGACAGTAAGAATATTAGTGATTACAGCGGGATTTGTATCAGTCTCCTTCAATTTTGGTATGAGAACACGCAAAATGGGTTGTATATAAGGTTGAATGAGTCGAGGAGCATTTAAAACCAAATGATCAAGCATCCTAGCTCCTTGCTCCTTATTTCGATTCATTCCGCTGTGCTCTAATTCAGTGATCAACTGCAAAATCAAAATAAGCATGTTAGAAAAAAACATAATTAAAACCCATTTCCTAAGTTTAACTTATTTTCTTGTATTCACATAAATTTCATTTTAATTGTAAATAAAACCAGTAAAAGTTTTAAAAATTATATTTTATTACAAAAAAAAAACAAAAGCTAGTCATGATCAAAGTATCATATAGGCACTTTGCAAAATATAAGTGTATTATTACAAATAAATCAATCATTTCCTTTTCAAATTATTTCAAGATCTCTATAAAAGAGTAATATATATAAATATAACATAGCAACTACATAAAATAAAATACTAATATAACAAATTTAAACCTGTATTAGAGTTTTTCTCAGAGAGGGCATTGCATATGCAGGATTGATAGAACTAAGCCTCCCGATCGTACAAACAGCTAATTCTCTGATGGCAAAAACTTCATCATTCATAGTGATAAATAATGATGATAGATTCTCTGCTTGGCCGAGGTGCTCATCGAACGATTTGTCTAATGATGCCAATACCCAATACCTCACTTCCGCATCTAGAAAAATAATTTAAGACAATAAGTACAATATATAAAAGATGAAAAAATCAAAAAGAGAAATAAATTGATTGCTAGGATGTATCAATTTTATAGGTAACAATAACAAGGTGATTTTGTTGTTCTTGTCTCAAAGATAGATAGATAGATAGATTTTATTGTCTTAGGGCCTGAGGCCCTTTCTTACAGACAAAATAATGAATTTTTCACATACATATGTGCCTATTACTACAATTATAAAAATCTAATATCTTAACATTTTAATAATATTTATAAGAATAGTGTTAAGCACAGAAACAACTGATTTTTTTTTAAATTTTGATTAGTATGAAAGGAAACTCTGAAGGAAAAGATAGGGAGAGGAAATAATGATAATACTGAAGAGAAAAATGGATCTTAGGAAAGGGAAAATCAACTACTTTGCTTAGATATGAAAGCTTTAAGGTGCACTCAATGAGCCTCCGTCTAAAAACAGTCGAAGGCATGCCCTGCCAAAGGAGGGTGCGAACCTGGTCTCCACCGGAAGCATGTGAAGCTCTCTCGCTGCCGCAGCGTGGAAAGCATTCCTCAGGGCCTTGGTTCTGCATGCAGGCAATTGGAATACGCCCTGCATCCTGTCACTCCGTACCTCAATGAATTCGCATCTTAGTGCTTCAGGGACTCCTGAATCAAGTACTTTACGTTGTAGGCTCAAAGGGGCCTAAATTGGTGAAAAATCGACTAGTCGGTTTGTATAGGAGTATTTACAGAATGATAATAAATCAGAAGAATACACAGGGTACTTTATTATTATTTTTTAAATGTATTAATAGAAAATGCTCCGTTTTTTCAGGGCATTAAGTGAAAATTTGAGTCACATAACAAACCAATAGGCAGAGAGGAACTGTAAAAATCTTTGGAAAAAAGTTAAGTTCTAGGAGAACTGACAAGATTGGTGAAGATGACCATGACAAAATATAAACATGCACTCCTTGCAGGATCAGACTAGTCTAAAAAATTTTGAACCAGTAACAGAACAAAACAAGGAGATTCTCTAGCAAGTCTTCTGTTCAAACATATCAGTAGAAAAGGCTACTCATATATTAAAAACATATCCATGTTCCACCATATTTTTCAAACTTGTGCAGATATAGTTTAGGATATGCTTATGATCTCCATATTATGGAACAAGTCCGAAAGGCCATTGAATGAAACTTTCACTTTTGATATAGTGGCCGGGAAATTTGGTCTCATTGTTAATGAAAAAACAAATATATGTTAGTTGGAAATAATAGAAACCATGAAGGATTTCTCAAAATAAACAATTTAAATTCCTGAATGTGGAGAAGTGGAGAGAGCACTTCAGAAACGGATTTTCCTTGGATGCCAAGACAAGACACTACACCCAACATTTAACTATAGGAACTGAGGAACAGCAAAGCACAAAAAAATAAATTTTTGATTTTTTAAAAACTCTTGGTTATGCTTTGGAGGGGACCTAAAATGGTGGTCCCAAGCCTGTGCAATGTCAAGTACTCGTTAAAAATCCCTACCCTAATTAAAGCTGGATAGTTAAAATTTAGGATGTCCACTAGTAATTGTAATAACTTTGTTTTTTATATAAACCCATGTATGGCTCACGTAGCCGATCTGGAAATAAAGAAATAAAGAGATTAAATAGGATGTCCACTGTAGCATCCTCTGATTAGCCACAGTAGCATAAAGTGACTTTAAATGAAAAAACAAACAAAACATTATAAATAAAGTTAAAATGAAAAAAATAAATAATTACCTGGGTCAGTAATGGCAACAACCAAAAGTTTAGAAAGAACTTCTGAGACCAGTTCAGATACGGTAGGAGAAGTCATGTTATTAGAACCTTCAATAGCTAATTTAAGTAATTTTATGCAAGTACATACAGCTTCGAGCCTAACTTCTTGCTGGTCATGGTAAAACAGATCTGTTGAACAGCGCTTGACAAACTGAAGAAGTGATCTGCCTATAGACACCAAATAAAATTATTAAAATACTAAATATAAAACTTAAGTAATTCCTATATAATTAAATAATTATCAAAATTTTAATAATATTTAGGCCACTTTACTTAAATACAAAAGGTATAGCTAATAGAGTATTCAGCTGGACTTTAATAACTTTTTATTCAAACCACTGCCAGTCATTAAGACCTTGAATTTTCTTGATAGATATAAACCAAATGCCATTTTGAAAAGAAATGAGTAATGGTGATGTCGAGTTCCAAAGGATCATCCTCAGATGACCAACAACTTATATGCTAAATTTTGAGACGTAAAACCCTGAAGTTTGAGTGATAAGTGGAATGAAATTTTTTCTAATGATGGAGTTGTTATTGACCGTGACCGACTATATGATGGAGAATGGCTGGGAGTGAGATCACCAATAAGATCAATAAATAAAATTTGTGTGCCGTGGTTTCAGCTTACATTGTGGGCCTTCAATAAATTTTTTCCAAGTTAATTAACAAAAGTTTCTTCTGGAAAATAATAAACTTTTTTAAAAGTTTATTATACTGATTCTAAAAATCCTAGAATTTTTCATCCGTCATCATAAATGGCCAAGGTATGGGGTATATAAAATCTCTAATCAATCACCATTTTGAAACCAAATGGCTGACAGTTATGTTGAATTATAAAGACCACCCAAGGGGTGACCACTGATTTATTGGAAAAGCTGCCGACAGATAACTGATATTATTTTTAATTTGATTTTGGAACCTATAAATCTGGAAACATAAAAACTCAAATTTTGAGGTGATTTAGACTAAAAGTCTTCTAAAAGGTTCCATTATTAGAAACAATAAACCAAAAAAATACATTTACAATAAAAATAAGAATTATTATCTTCAGAGTCATCTAGAACATGTCTTTTGATATCTTCTGCTTCTTTTGCTTCTCCCTACAGTGCCGTTGCTACTCCTATCAGGATAGGGGAACATCTTTCCCTTTCCCCCTGCAAAGCTTGCCAACGTACTCCAGATAAGACATCCTTGGTAGCCCCCAAGGCCTTCTCCCATCTGGCACGTAATCCATGGTTTTTAGGGGATCCCTGTGTTCCTCCATTCTAATGACGTGGCCAAACCACTTTGACCAACGGGTTAGCAGAATTTCCTTTAACGAGGCAACCTCCAGTTCATTCCTGGCACGATCTCTCCTTGTCTGTTCTTCACAGGAACTTCATTACAGTAGCTATGACTCTGCTCTCCTGCTGATCCATAATACCCAGCTTTCAGCTCCATACAAGAGTATTGGCAAATATACAGACTTGAAGATATGAAGCTTAACACCTCTACCCACCTCTCACTTCCCTATTACAGTATTGTAGATCTGATAGTAGACTGCATTTGCCTTCTTAATTCTATTTGATATTTCTGAGTCCACTTTCCCAGATCTTTCTATCACTGTGCCGAGGTAGGTGAAATCCGTAACCACTTCCATTTCCTCCCCATTACTGTGTATATGGAAATCTTCCACTTGCCTTCCCACTTGTAGTACTTTGCTTTTGCTGGTATTTATTTGCATTCCTTTTCGGTGGAGCTTTTTTTGCCATCATTAATATATTTACTTACAATTCACCAGACCAGACCAGCTTAAGAATAATGAATAAGCATAACAGTTTAAAAATAATAGAGAAATTCAACATTATTACTGATTTGGTGCTACAACACATTAACGCGTCCAGACATCCTCAACCATCAACCTCCAGAAGTTTCTGTCCTGCCCATTCAGTTGTGAACTCCTAAACTTCTTGCATCCACAGCCACACAGTCAATCCATCAAAGTTGAGGGCGGACAACTATCCTCTAGTAGAGGACTCTCTCTCAGTAATCTTAAGGGAGTTTTGTGTTCTTCCATCCTAGCCACATGCCCAACCCATCTTAGATGATATCATTTGATAAGAGTGACGTCAGGCTCGCTAAAGAGATTGTAAACCTCCTCATTTGTTCTTTGTCTCCACTCTTCACCAAACAACAGTTCAAATATCTTTCGGAGGATAAACATACAACACAAACTGACTTTTATTTATTTCCTCTATTATGGCCCATAATAAAAAAAATAAAAATAAATAAATAAACTAAGAGAACACATATTTATACCATCAAAATTGAAGCTTCCAAGAGTTTTCAAAGCTAAGACAATAGTAGGAACATCGTAAACAACCGGTTGAACGGGGCCAGCTGGTAAGGCGCCAGGCTGACCTGGGTGTCGCAAATCAGTATTCATCAAAACATTGGAAAGCATCCCCAGCAAACCTAAAAAAGAGAGTTATATTTATAAAAATAAGTAACTAGTAAAATAGTGTGATATCAAAATTTAAAATCAAACAATTAAAGACAAAAGGAGAAAAAAAACCTTCTGAAATTTCTCTTTTTAGTTGTGGAATCATCTTGGCCAACTCCTTCAGACAAGTAGTCAATGCTGGGGTCACACTTGAAGCAAAGATACATGGCAAAAGATACCTAATATCTTCTTTTATTAATACATCGACAGCATGTGATAAAAGTGTTATACATCCAAAAATAGCGGGTTCTAATTTTCGTTTTCCTCCAGTAGTTTCCTATCAGCAAAGAAGAAAATAGTGGTTTAATATAAATTTCAAAAATTGTAACGTTTTCAAAATATTTTGAGAAAAATAGGAATTTTATTTACCCTACTCGGCAGCGTGTGACGTATAACCTCCATTATTTTCTGTAAATATGGTTTAATTTTGTTTTTGATAACTATCGAGATAAAACCAATCGTTAGGAAGGCAGAAGATCTATCGCGTTCTCTTGACCTCACAGTAGTCAACAGGTAAACCATAACAGCAGATAAATGTCTGTTTACAAACAATAATTATTCAAAGTATACATATTATTAAAATCTGGTGTAATGCATGCAAATTGATTTAAGATATTCATTATAATATAACAATAAAAAATATTAACTAAAACAACCATTAACGATTATGCATTTTTATTGTCACTTTCCATTATCTTATATGGATCTGAATGTTAGATATCAATTTTTTAAATCTTTAGCATTCCATTACCACTAGTACATTATACATTTATATTACTACTCTTATTACTGGAACTTTTTTCCAATATGGGAAATATATATATATAAAATATATATTTTTTTTTTTTTTTTTTTTTTTTTATCTTCTTTATCTCATTGTCAAATAACTTTAAAATTTTATATTCATACATTTTTTATAACAAACAAGAATGAGATATAATCAATTTTTTCGAATGAACAAAATTACAGATCCCTATGAGAAAAGAATTCCGAAAATCCAGCATTTAAATACTGTCAGTATTTTTATGAGAATAAGACATACTAGGGTTACTTATAATTTTTGTAAAATTATGTTATTTCTGTTTTTCGTCAAGTTTCTATAATAACAGGTCATAGAAAACCTACTAATAACAAACCTAAGTGTGTTACACGTAAACATACATAGTAATAGACCGTCATATTGTCTGTGGGTTTGTTTTGAATGACACGTGTCTGAGGAGTTTAAGCTGTTTCTGTTTATTAAAAGTTTTTTTACTATAATTATCTCTCATAAATCAATAAATAAAATACTTACTAATCGACAAAAAACAATTTTCATAACCACAAGGTTTCTAAGGTAAAATGAGTATTTTAGACATATACAGCAGCTCATGACCTATCATAACCTATATGACTACAGATGGCACCTCATAATTTATCAGAATACAATAGAACATGCATCAAGTTACTCATACTTATTACTTATACTTATTACCCTGACTTTGGTATCATCATATAAGAGAAGTAAAATTGTGAGTAACCCTAATAATGGTAGAGTGAAACTTACTAAAATTTTGATGTAACACATATGTTAAGAAGCATATTGATAAAGACTTTTGACTAGTACATTAACCACTAAATTTAATAAGAAATAATTAACGAACTACTTACGCATCTAGAAATCTATCTTTATTGAACGCAGCCAACCTAGGCAATATAGCTAAAAGCGTATTGTGAATATGTGGGCTTCTTGAAACTCTCTGTTTCAAAACAGAAGTGCAAATCTGATCAAAGTGTTCACTAATGAGGCTTCTGCAAGCAGCACTCTCATAAATAGGTTCAGTAGAAGTTACTGGTTTGGCCACAAGTTCCGCAGGTGATTTGGTTCTTGATTTATTTGAAAATAAAGGAAGCTTTTGTGGCAGAATGAAGAAACGAGACGAAGTATTAAGATAATCCTGAAATTAAAATAAAAAGCATCAAATATCAATAAATTTCAAAAATCATTCCTGAAAAAGAATAAAAACTACTCATGGCAGTGGTCAGTGGAGTCTATGAGTGATGACTAGGAGATCTTTAAGATTTGTTTAGAAAAATATTTGTCTAGTAATAAGATTCACTTTACTGAAATAGTCTTATACTGCTATTGTTACGGCAGATAGGTTTTTTGGTAAAATTTAAAACATAAATTTCAATTTTTTTTTAAAATATTCATCTTTGTCTTAAATTAAAAATTTTCATTTGAAATACAAGCACTAGTCCACTGTTCTCCGGGTCCTGGGTTCTAAATCCCGGCTGTGGCAGAATATTATTTATTCTGTTAACTCAGTGGGGAGGGGGGCGATGATCCTAGGGTATGGAGAAACTTCTGGGGCAGAACCAGCCTCAATAAAGTGGGTATCCAAAATTCTGGGGGGAAACCTGGCGGCTGGGCGTGGTGGAGGCCTAATCACCTCATAGCACTGCTGTTGGCCAAGAAACAGTACAAATCTCTGAGCCCAAGACCCTTCATGGGTTTTAGTGGAACAGGTTATTTTTTTAATTTTTATTTGAAATACTAAGGAATCCTTATTTATTAGTTTATTGCTAAGTTGAATGCCCATTGAAGTAGGATATATTTGTATGCAAATAGTGCTTGGACTTAAGCTTGGGCCCATGCCTACTCTTATCAGTGTTAAGGTAGCATCTAGCGGTGAAGTAGTGCAAACTATGTTCTGCGATCATTTGACGTTTGCAGAAATAAACATATTTTAAGCTGCGTTCTATTGAACTTTTTTCTCGTTCTCCTTGGAACTAGGAAGCGGCGCCCTGCAGTTATTTTCATCGCCGCCCTGCAGTAATTTTCATCAAGTTTGTGACTTCAACAAAGAGAATATAGCTCATATATCACTGTTTCTTAATTTAAAAAACAACTATATTTTCTAAAGGAGGTTATAATTTTTTTAATCATTATTTTTTCTATTGCGATAGTGAATGTTTAATTTATCTTAAATCCATTTTTATGGTTCATTAGGTTAATTTTGTTTCTTATTTTTTCTTTATGTATTCAGTTAGTTTAATAAATGTATTGTGATTTGTCGTTGAATTTTTTTTAATCAATACAGTCCATTAATTAACTGTAACTGAACCACTCTAAATTTGAGTTGTCACTTGGAAGTATTGATCTCTCATGAATAGCTCAGCATAAACAGCTAACTAACCTATAATGTTGGGTGAGCCTGTAAACAAAACCCCCACTTGTAAACACTAAGAAATAATGTTACTTTGATAAATGGATGAACATTTTTCTCACATTTCAGAAATATGAGTATGCAAGTCTAATCAACTAGATAAATAGACATATTAATACAG
This sequence comes from Piezodorus guildinii, assembly GCA_023052935.1. NCBI lineage: Eukaryota > Metazoa > Arthropoda > Insecta > Hemiptera > Pentatomidae > Piezodorus > Piezodorus guildinii. The sequence continues at coordinate 75,822,997 of CM041298.1, read as the reverse complement.
AAATAAAACATCATTTGTAACACTTTTTTTTTTAAATGATAACGGGGTGTATTACAAAAAATTACCTTTCTTTAAATTGTTATGTATTGAGAAAACTGGGAGGGAGTTAGAATACATTTTTAATGAAAGCAATATTAATAATCATATGAAGGCAAAATACAAAACCCATTTACTCACCCCCTAGGCTCTCATCCTTGTGGTTCCCAAGACCCCAACAAGAGCAGCAGCCGACAAGGGTCTTACGTCTGGTCAAGAGATAAATCTACCGTTGTAAAGGTTTACTATGCTACCTTTAAAATATTAGGAATATCCTTGGCCATGTCTTAGAACTTCTATCTTTGAAGAGGTTGCCAAACACAACCCTTCTACAAGAGGAGTTGTCATATCAGCACTGCCTTAAAGTTTAAAAAGAAGAATCTATATATAAGAATATAGAATCGGAAAAGGGAAGTCGAAGTACATCCCCGGAGTCACTCAGAGACCAAAAATAAAGAGAGAGAAGGCAGTCGGGGTCAGAAAGCAACCAGAGAGAGAAGAGTCAAGCCAGATACTAGAAAATGAAACATAGAAGACGCCTACTCACTAATGGCTGGTGGCTCAGGTGCAGGGGTCTGGAAAAAGGATAAACCAGACGCTGGAGCTACCATACCACTGGGCAAACACAGCAGTTTTTCAAACTGAACTACTTGCTATCCTCCATTATACTTCTGACCTGAGTACTAATAAAGTTAGTGGTAGAAGAATAACTATCTATACCAACAACAAAGTAGCACTTGGTGCATTAAAAAAATCATACAACAGCCTCAAAAGTTGTTAAGGAATGCAATCAAACCCTAAATCATCTTGCTCATAACAACAAAGTGAATGTTGAATGGGTGCCTGGACATACCGGAATCAGCAGTAATGAAAAAGCTGACTCAGTGGCCAGGAGAGGCACTGAAGCTATCCCTATAACACTAGAACCCAAACGCGGTATTTGCTCAAGCTCTGCTTTTAGGACCATTAAATAAACCTACAAGATGAAATTTAAACAAATTTGGTTAAACAAAAAACAACTCAATTAGATTCTTAAATGGTCCCAGTATTAATAGAAGTAAGTGCCAACTAAATATGAATAGGAACTATTTAAAAACAATCACTGCTATCTGTACGGGACAGATTGTAAACTCAACTATCACATTTAAGCTTGGATTTTCAAGCACTTTACTGTGCAAACTATGTAAACAAGAAGATGAAACATCTATTTATATAATCTGTTGGTGTGATAGGCTCTAAAGCTCCCGGAACAGCCTTTTTGATGTTGAACGATTAGAGCATCCATTAAGAAAAGAAAAAAATCCATAAATCAGTCTCAACAGCCTCTTTAAGTTTGCAACAGCAACAAAATTCATGTACTAACTGTACAACTTTTATACTATGGCGCACAATATACCTATTAGGCTGCAGTGGTTTAAAATGCCATCCAAAAAATAAACTAAAATAAAAGAGACGCTCAAGACCAATTCCACCTTTTTCAACACAGGTCAGCAGCTAAGTATCCTAATGCAAGGTGCCTTTTTTGTAATATTGTATAGCAACGTTAATAGTAATCAGACCCTCAGTATTCTCCATTCATTGTTCTAGGCATTATGTAAATAGAGTCTAAGTTTAATAGATATGTATTGGTCATTTTTAATAACACTAACATCAATTATTAAAACCAGTTAGTTATTTCATCTACCCCTACATGCCACTTAATACTACAGTAAATTGGTAAACACGATACCCTTGGAAAATACTTAATGGTTTCAGACAATACAGTATATAAATACATTATATATATATTAATTAATGCAGTTTTTGGAGCTACCGCTGCCCTACAAAAGCATTACCCGAAAAAATTGCAATATGACTATTAATTCTTCGATATAAAATACAATTAATAGTCCATTGTTATCTGGCGTCAAAGCTATCTGCTAGCCAATTGCTCGATCAGATGCTTCATTAAAATATTTAAAGTTCTTTTAAATCTTAAATTTGATAAAACAGTCACTTTTTTTAATATTTTATACACCCCGTTATTTCAATTTTATTAGTGCAGATCTTGTAAAATGATAAATTTTACAAAACTTATACTCATATTTGAAATTGCAGCAAGTTTATTGTTATGCTGGAGTTGAATAGTCATTTATGATAGGAGAGAAAATTTAGGAGATCCTTGTCATTAAAGCACTGAGTTAAGAGAATCCTTGAAAAAGGTTTATTACACAATGGTTTATAATTTCCAAATAGCAATATTAGGGTATGACTGTTTATATGGCTGTTGATAGGCAATTAAGTAATATGAAAAGCACTAATTCAAAGCATCATATCATAACACTACCACTGATTTCAAAACACAATATCTAAGCTAGTTGTTAACCAATTCCAATGTTTCTTTTTTCATTTAGTCCAAAATTTAATTCTCTATCAAATGGCACTAAAAGCAAAAATTTGTTGGTATTTTTTCATTTATTTACTAAGACAAACGGATTTTTGTTTTATTCGTTTATTCAGATTCTACGCATCTTGAAACGTAAGGTCTCAAATTTTGAGAAGAGGTAATTTTTTTTTTTTTTTTGGACGCTTACAAAGGTTGATTATTAAAAATAATAAACCAAAAGCATTTATACAGGACTGCGTTACTATTTCCTTTTCTTTTCTTTCGATTTTCATTCAAATAAAATTTCCTGATTCCAGAAAACCTTACATTTTATCTTTATCATCAATAATAACCGACTTATCAGGGAATCACATCTCTAAAGTTGTGGCTTGACCATAAAAGACGATTTTTTTATTTTTTTTTTTTTTTTTTTTTTTTACAATTTGTTCATCGAGTTGTCTTGATCACGAGAATCTTTTCAATTTTTCTCTATCTTCAATAATAGGATTTCATTTTTTTTTTTTTTTTTTTTTTAATTTATATATCGCGCTTTACTGATTCTAAAACTATACACACTTTTCTCTATCATCAAAAATAACTGAGTTATGAGCGTATTTATGTGAAAAAAAATTTTTTTTTTTTTTTTATGTAATTATTCGCGGTTTTTTGGTTAAAAAACAATAATTTTTTTTTTCTATCTTTGAAAATAAGGTAGTTACAAGCGTATTTATATATAAGTGAGATTTCAATTTTTTTTTTTTTTTTTTTTTTTTTTTTTTTTTTTTTTTTTTTTTTTTTTTTTATCGCGCTCTATTGCTTCTAAAACTCAATGCATACTTTTCTCTATCGTCAAAAATGACTGAGTTATGAGCGTATTTATGTGTAAAATTTCAATTTTTTTTCTTCTCTTTTTTCACATTTATAAAATTATTCACAGTTTTTGGTTAAAAAAACACTAATACATTTTTTTTAACTCGGGATACAGTAAAACATGTATTGGAAAAAAAAAGTACAAAAAGTTTTTTAAAGTTCTTTGACTTAAATAAACCTTCAGGCAAATCATTCAATATGGAGTAAAATTGTAAAACACACAATAAAAAAAAAAAAAAAAAATCAGTAGCCTTCTGGTTACAATAAATGTCAATTGTTAAGAATCCTTTAAATGAGAATGGCAACTTTGACTTAAAATAAAAAACGAAAATTAAAACAGTCCTTAAAATATGAAAATCGGGCATATCCTTTGAAATAGTAAATTAGTCCTCATCCACCCTAATATAGACAGTTAGACTTAATTTATTTCGGACCGTTTTTGCATCGGGAAGAGAGTTTTGATATTAAAAAGTGTCCTTTTTAATGTGGTAATCCAGTGAAATATTTCGATTCATATCCTTTTAAAAGAGAATCGAGTCAAAAATAGAGGTTCTCTTCCATTTTGAATCGTATCCTGGTTACAATAAATGTCAATTGTTAATAATCCTTTCAACGAGAATGGTGACTTTAACTTAGAATAAAAAATAAAAATTAAAACAGTCCTTAAAATATGAAAATCGGGTATACCCTTTGAAATAGTTAATTAGTCCTTTTCGGGCTGCATTGGCTGGAATTGAAAAATTTTCACGATCACAATACTTCCCCTTACAATATATTTCATATACAGGTAATTGAAAATAAAAATATGCAACTTAAACCTTAATAGACAAGTGCTACAACCAGCAGTAAATGTAATAATACATAAGTGAATTAAAAAAAAAAAAAGTAAATAAAAACAAAATGTATGAGCAAGAACAATTCCTATTATAAAATAAATTTAAGTACCTGTTGCTGAGGAGATGTCTGAATAAGTGCATTAATTTCATTGAATTTCTGCTCCCATTCAGAATTGCTACATCTTAGGAGTTCGTTCAGAACAAGCAAAGAACCATGAATTCTATCGTCTCTATTTACACCTTTTTCTCGTAAATAAATTTCTTCAAAGCCGTTCATGGCATCCTCAAAACATTGCTTATACCTTTAAAAAGATAAGTTTTCATTTAGAAAGTTTCAATACAGTTTTTTAATAAGAGCACTTTTAACTTCTAAGATTGCTTTATTCGATGGTTTAAATTGTATAGCAATTATGCTATACAAAATTGATCAAATCAAAAAAAGGTAATTGTTACATAAAAAAATGCTGCAAATTATTACATAAGGGTTTATTATTTCCTAATAATTATAATATGGTATTACAAGATATCTAGCTGTGTAGGAAATTAACTTGTATGCATAGTATTAATTATTCAAATAGCTTAAGAAAGTCAGACCAGCTACACTGTCAATTCATATTCAGGGAAAATTGAATTTCTCCAATTATGCTTAGGGGAATGAAAGTCCCAGAATAAAATTTACTTTCCTTCTTTAGTTATATTTTAATTAATTTGAATGCACTCTAAAAATATTCAAAACTAGAAGGTCTCGGGACCATCTCTTTTTCAGGCACCTTGGAGGATTATGAGGAATTGAAGAGGAAGAAAGGATTGATACCTGGTCCGGGCCTTTTCTTTTCTAATTTGTAATTAATCACAGTGTCCTGATTCTAAAACTCAATCAATTTTTTTCTCTATATTTGAAAATAACTGAGTTATTGAATTAAAACATTAGTACTGAGGACAGACAACGTTTTTTTTTTAAATTCTATATTTGGATTGTAATCATGTATTATATGTTGATTTAATTTTTTTTTTTATCAATTTTTCCATTTCAGTCTTGATAATCTGAAAAGTAGATTAAGCATTACCAAAGTATTGAAACCAAATAAACCAATCTTAGAAATTTAAACAGCTCATTAAAAAATAAAATAAGACGACAAAACTTGTCAGACATTGTTCAGTAAGCCTACCATAATTAACTGGTAAAAGTCACTGAGTTTTCCACATTAGGTTTTGTAAGGAGGATTGAGAGGGTACAGTATTAATTGACACATTATCTGATAGTTGGCTTCCACGAGGAGATTTCTGTTACATTAGCCAACTACCAATATGTTTTCTTCCAAAAAAATCATTCTATAAGATGAGTATACTATAGCTAACGTTATTAATAATAAAACATGATTATTTAAATTAGCGTCTGTGGCGGAAATCCTTGAAAGTACCGTGGTAGTCAACATGTTAATATGTTTTTCATGAGAACCAAAAACATGTCCACAGAAAAACATGAATTACCATTTAATAAAAACAGAATAAAAATGACATAGTAGACTCAGAATTAATTAATGTTACTTAGGCCCGTTGCACCAACAACCTATGTTAAAGTTAACTTTTGCTGTTAACTAACCCGGGTTAAAAGCTAATCATGATTAAAGTTTTTGTCCAGTTGTACCAACAAATTTTTAATTCGAGTTAGTTAACATGGATTAGCGCGGGACGTCATCATATTTGTGACGTATTTAACAACTCCAAACCTTCTAGACAGAGACAGTTAGGTTATATTGAAATGATTGTTTTACTCTGCCGATTAATATATATTAATACAATAATGGATATAATTAGTTGACCGTTGAGAATTAATAATGAAACATTTTAAGATCTATTGAATATCAAGGAAGCTGGATTGTATTGTGAAACCAGACAGACAATGAGTATCTAAATGGAATAAAAACTATAGTATATAAAATGTTATTAGATGTATTCGAAAAAAATAATAAATTAAATCAAGTACAATGAAATTAAAAATATCAATAATGCGATAAATATAGACATGATAAGTGGAAGAAATAGAAATATATACCATTATCAAAAAATGCAATTTATACCTCATCTATCCAAAGAAATTAAGAGAACGCTTGTTGAATTTAATTCACCACAGACAAAATTAGGACTATATAACCATAATAAACTAAGTAATCATTTATCAAACATTAAAGATTTTACCACACGAAAAACTGAATGTTATTTATAAAATAAATTGTATAGATTGTGATAAGATATACATAGGAGAAACCTCTAAAAAGATCACAACTAGAGTCAAACAACACAGCAATAATTGTAAAAATATAAACACTACAGCATTTGCACAACACAGTCTTCAGCTTAATCACAATTTTGATTTTGAAAAACCTACAATATTGATATAGAAAAACAATCGAATCTATATATAAACAAAAATATAAAAGATAACATAAATTATAAAACAGATTGAAAACACCTCTCACAAGCAGTTCTTGCTACAATTGGGGAATTAAAATTTGTAAACCTTACCTTAGTGACCTATATTTAATAATAAATCAGTGTATACTTACTACAGTAAATAGTATGACCCTAATTCATCAGGGGCCAAAGAATATGTCAGTTAAATGGGTATTTTTTCCTTAGTGTTAATTTAAAAAACAAACCAATTTTATGACATAAATTTTTGACAAAATTTTAATCAAAAATGGATAATTTTTTAAATTTTAAATGAATTTCGGGTAAATATAATTTTTTTGTAACATTGTTATGCATATTTTTGGTAATGTTTTTAGTTAATATTTAAAAAGTTATTTTATAATGTTAATTGATAATTTTTTGATGTATTTTAGTGAGTCCTGATGATGGGGAAGGCCCTCGAAATGTTGGCTCGTTTTAAAGTTAATTGTAATAAACTGTTTTTGGAAGATTTAGAAACCTACAAATTATTTATTATCATTTTTCATTCTTCCAATTAACCTATTTTTATTATTAATCAATTTACTGAATTAGAGGGAATAAAATATGTAAATAAAATACAAAAATCAGACTTTATTGATAAATATAAACAAATAAATTACCACTTGACAACAAAAGAGGGAAAGGTTAATTGATTTAATAACACAGATTGCAATTTATACAAAATTATGTCATTTCCTTTCATCTTGAAAAATTTGTGTCGACAAGTGCTCTGTGAAAAGCTATATCACTTTCACATATAATTTCTGATGGTGAAACAACATCAGGAAAGTAATCTTCTGGTTCTGGTACGTTGTAGATGTCCTGGGTTTCTATTGAAATGTTGTGGAGGACAGCTACAGCTACAATAATATTTAGGGCTTTTTTTGGATCCATTCGAATTCCATTGGCAAGGCAAGGAAATCTTCTTTCCATAAAACTGAACACTCTCTCAATGATTGTTTGATTTTTGTGTGACAATTGATTTTTCTTCAGCAGCATTTGTTGGGTTTAAAATTGGTGTCAGTAAATATGTTTTGCAGCCATAACTACTATCTCCTAGAAGCCAAAAATCTCCAAATTCTCTTGACTCAAATCTCACTCGTAATGCACTTTTATTGAAAATCCAACTGTCATGCACAGAGTAAGGATTTTCAAGTTCCCATCGCACACTACTTGTATATTTAATGAAAACCACCATTTTCTATTTCAAAATAGTTTTGTATTAGCTCCACTTAGAGACTGGATTTTAATATGAGTGCAGTCAATCGCACCAATTACTCAAAGAAAACATTTTATCCTGTAGAAATCTGACACTGTTTTGTTTTTATCAACTTCTGTTACGGACATTTTAATTAAATCACTTGACTTCCTGGCTATTAATGCTGTTATGCGTGGAATAATTCTATAAACTGTAGATTTATCAATATTAATGATGTCGCTAAGAACCTGCTGGTAACTACTAGTAGCATAATACCTCTTGAGGTTAAGTAGTATATGATGCAAAATATTAAAAATGTCAATCATATTTAGCACTGTTTCTTTTTGAAATCTATACCTTCTTATGAATTCCACATCATCCTAAATTTCAAAGGGATTCCTCCTCACTTTGTAAAGCTTGTTCCTAGGAAGTATATATATATCAGTTGCATTATATCTTCATCTGATGTTGAATATTTATCTGAAGAGATTGTGATCATTTTTCCTCGGTGTATTGGGATAAATGTAACGAAAATATTCAGAAAGAAACAAAATAAAAATGACACAAACAATGTTTCAAAGAGTAACTGGTTTGAAGGTGTTATGGATGTTCCTTTTTGTAGGATATGATTCAAAATCATTAATATTAAAATTGTCAATCATATTTAGCACTGTTTCTTTTCGAAATCTGTACCTTCTTATGAATTCCACATCATCATAAATTTCAAATGGATTCCTCCTTACTTTGTACAGCTTGTTCCTAGAAAGTATATTTACCAATTGTATTATATCTTTATCTGATGTTGAGTATTCATCTGAAGAGATTGTGTTCATTTTTCTTCGGTGTATTAGGATAAATATCACGAAAATATTCAGAAAAAAACAAACTGAAACTGACACAAACAAAATTTGAAAGCTAAAGTAACAGTAGAAAGGTAACATTGACATCGGATAATCGAGGTAGGAAGGTGAATTAACTTAACACCATCACTTAACATAGAGTTAGGGCTAATTATGATTGGTGCATTGGAATTTCTGCTAACCCGTGATTTACTTATCCAGATTAGTAAAGTTAAAGTTAAACACGGTCAGTGCAACCGGGCCTTATCAAGCAAAATTTAATTAATTTTGTGATTAGTTTAGCCATATTATGAAGTTCTAAATCAATAAGCTGTCTCCTTCTGTGGTATTCTAATGATGTTAGATATATAAAGCTTAATAAAATGTTAATTTTAAGATATTTATAGAAAAAATTAAGACAAATTCTTCAGGAAGTGATCATCGCTAATTTATTGTAAGGTAAATATAAGACCAAGCACTTGGTATCCGAAAATTAATGCAGGTCTGCAGATATAATAACCATCAGATGGAAGATCTTTGAAAATGTTTCTTGGTTTACCTGATGTGAATTCTTCTAATCTCGGCCAGGTGATACTTGGTAAAATAAAATAACACGTAGAATCCTTCCTGCTGGCTAATGCTATGATTCAGTGAGTTGCCAAGTATGTTTTTGGAATGACAACTTGGACAATATCTGAGACAATTGATAAGTTTTGCTGGAGTGAGAAAAGAAAATATTCAATAGGGCAGCTGCACGACCATGAATGGAGAAGGCGAACGAATCAGAAACTCCAAGATGTTGATGAGGAGCCAGATAGCATTCATGTCTTGAAGCAGGATAGCACAAAAAAAATATAGCTTATCTGCAACAGCTAGCCATGATCTGGCATATTATTAAAATGAGATCTACATGAAGCACAAGTGCATTATAACTGCCAGAAACTATATAAAGTTAACACACAGCTCTGTTGTAACATTCTAATAACAATAATAATAATAAATGAAGATAATGTCTTAAAAAAACAGGTGAGAAACTTATATCAATGACAGATAAGTAACATATAATACTCATTTGCGGAATATAAAGTTTGTTTGACTTAACATAACATAAAATCACATTAATCAAGAAATATATCAAAATGATACTAATTAAAAAACAAGAAATTGTTCATGACCTAACTTACAGCTAAGGCCCGGTTGCACCGACCGTGTTTAACATTAACTTTACTAATCTGAATAAGTAAATCACGGGTTAGCAGAAATTCCATTGCACCAATCATAATTAGCCCTAACTCTATGTTAAGTGATGGTGTTAAGTTAATTCACCTTCCTACCTCGATTATCCGATGTCAATGTTACCTTTCTACTGTTACTTTAGCTTTCAAACATTGTTTGTGTCAGTTTCAGTTTGTTTTTTTCTGAATATTTTCGTGATATTTATCCTAATACACCGAGGAAAAATGAACACAATCTCTTCAGATAAATATTCAACATCAGATAAAGATATAATACAATTGGTAAATATACTTTCTAGGAACAAGCTTTACAAAGTAAGGAGGAATCCATTTGAAATTTATGATGATGTGAATTCATAGAGGTACAGATTTCGAAAGAAACAGTGCTAAATATGATTGACAATTAAAAATTAAATGATTATTATATATAATATTAATGATTATTAATGATTAATGATGATATATATTATTATGATAATGTAATATTAATTATTATATTAATATTAATATTAATTATTAATATTAATATAAATATAATATAATATAATAAAATATAATAATAAATAAAATATAATAATATAATATAATAAAATATAATAATAAAATATAATATATAAATAAAATATAATAATATAATATATAATAAAAATATAATAATAATAATATAATAATAATAATAATAATAATAATAATAATAATAATAATAATATAATAAAATATAATATATAATAAAATATAATATAATAAAATATAATATAATATAAAATATAATTATTAATATTAATATTAATATAATATTATGATAATATAATATTATAATATGATATATATAATATTAATGATTAATGATATAATATTAATGATTATTAATGCACCAATCATAATTAGCCCTAACTCTATGTTAAGTGATGGTGTTAAGTTAATTCACCTTCCTACCTCGATTATCCGATGTCAATGTTACCTTTCTACTGTTACTTTAGCTTTCAAACATTGTTTGTGTCAGTTTCAGTTTGTTTTTTTTCTGAATATTTTCGTGATATTTATCCTAATACACCGAGGAAAAATGAACACAATCTCTTCAGATAAATATTCAACATCAGATAAAGATATAATACAATTGGTAAATATACTTTCTAGGAACAAGCTTTACAAAGTAAGGAGGAATCCATTTGAAATTTATGATGATGTGGAATTCATAAGAAGGTACAGATTTCGAAAAGAAACAGTGCTAAATATGATTGACAATTTTAATATTAATGATTTTGAATCATATCCTACTAACAGGAACATCCATAACACCTTCAAACCAGTTACTCTTTGAAACATTGTTTGTGTCAGTTTTAGTTTGTTTTTTTTTCTGAATATTTTCGTAACATTTATCCCAACACACCGAGGAAAAATGAACACAATCTCTTCAGATAAATATTCAGCATCAGATGAAGATATAATGCAACTGATATATATACTTCCTAGGAATAAGCTTTACAAAGTAAGGAGGAATCCCTTTGAAATTTAGGATGATGTGGAATTCATAAGAAGGTATAGATTTAAAAAAAAACAGTGCTAAATATGATTGACATTTTTAATATTAATGATTTTGCATCATATTCTACTTAACCTCAAGAGGTATTATGCTACTAGTAGTTACCAGCAGGTTCTTAGCGACATCATTAATATTGATAAATCTACAGTTTATAGAATTATTCCACGCATAACAGCATTAATAGCCAGGAAGTCAAGTGATTTAATTAAAATGTCCATAACAGAAGTTGATAAAAACAAAACAGTGTCAGATTTCTACAGGATAAAATGTTTTCTTTGAGTAATTGGTGCGATTGACTGCACTCATATTAAAATCCAATCTCTAAGTGGAGCTAATACAAAACTATTTTGAAATAGAAAAGGGTGGTTTTCATTAAATATACAAGTAGTGTGCGATGGGAACTTGAAAATCCTGACTCTGTGCATGACAGTTAGATTTTCAATTAAAGTGCATTACGAGTGAGATTTGAGTCAAGAGAATTTGGAGATTTTTGGCTTCTAGGAGATAGTAGTTATGGCTGCAAAACATATTTACTGACACCAATTTTAAACCCAACAAATGCTGCTGAAGAAAAATCAATTGTCACACAAAAATCAAACAATCATTGAGAGAGCGTTCAGTTTTATGGAAAGAAGATTTCCTTACCTTGCCAATGGAATTCGAATGGATCCAAAAAAAGCCCTAAATATTATTGTAGCTGTAGCTGTCCTCCACAACATTTCAATAGAAACCCAGGACATCTACAACGTACCAGAACCAGAAGATTACTTTCCTGATGTTGTTTCACCATCTGAAATTATATGTGAAAGTGATATAGCTTTTCACAGAGCACTTGTCGACACAAATTTTTCAAGATGAAAGGAAATGACATAATTTTGTATAAATTGCAATCTGTGTTATTAAATCAATTAACCTTTCCCTCTTTTGTTGTCAAGTGGTAATTTATTTTTTATATTTATCAATTAAGTCTGATTTTTGTATTTTATTTACATATTTTTTTCCCTCTAATTCAGTAAATTGATTAATAATAAAAATAGGTTAATTGGAAGAATGAAAAATGATAATAAATAATTTGTAGGTATCTAAATCTTCCAAAAACAGTTTATTACAATTAACTTTAAAATGAGCCAACATTTCGAGGGCCTTCCCCATCATCAGGACTCACTAAAATACATCAAAAAATTATCAATTAACATTATAAAATAACTTTTTAAATATTAACTAAAAACATTACCAAAAATATGCACAACAATGTTACAAAAAAATTATATTTACCCGAAATTCATTTAAAATTTAAAAAATTATCCATTTTTGATTAAAATTTTGTCAACAATTTATGTCATAAAATTGGTTTGTTTTTTAAATTAACACTAAGGAAAAAATACCCATTTAACTGACATATTCTTTGGCTCCTGATGAATTAGGGTCATACTATTTACTGTAGTAAGTATACACTGATTTATTATTAAATATAGGTCACTAAGGTAAGGTTGACAAATTTTAATTTCCCAATTGTAGCAAGAACTGCTTGTGAGAGGTGTTTTCAATCTGTTTTATAATTGATGGTATCTTTTATATTTTTGTTTATATATAGATTCGATTGTTTTTCTATATCCAATATTGTAGGTTTTTCAAAATCAAAATTGTGATTAAGCTGAAGACTGTGTTGTGCAAATGCTGTAGTGTTTATATTTTTACAATTATTGCTGTGTTGTTTGACTCTAGTTGTGATCTTTTTAGAGATTTCTCATATGTATATCTTATCACAATCTATACAATTTATTTTATAAATAACATTCAGTTTTTCGTGTGGTAAAATCTTTAATGTTTGATAAATGATAACTTAGTTTATTATGGCTATATAGTCCTAATTTTGTCTGTGGTAAATTAAATTCAACAAGTGTTCTCTTAATTTCTTTGGATAGATGAGGTATAAATTGCATTTTTTGATAATGGTATATATTTCTATTTCTTCCACTTATCATGTCTATATTTATTGCATTATTGATATTACCTATAATTGTTTTTTTATTATTTTCATTCTGGTAAAGATCTGTTATAATTTTTTGTTTAGGTTTTACTATTTATTGTTCATATTGTCATCAATTTTTGGTTTATTATTGATCAATTTATTGTTATTAACGTTAAGGTTTTTTGTCCTGGGTTCATTTTTAATTTCATTGTACTTGATTTAATTTATTATTTTTTTCGAATACATCTAATAACATTTTATATACTATAGTTTTTATTTCATTTAGATACTCATTGTCCGTCTGGTTTCACAATACAATCCAGCTTCCTTGATATTCAATAGATCTTAAAATGTTTCATTATTAATTCTCAACGGTCAACTAATTATATCCATTATTGTATTAATATATATTAATCGGCAGAGTAAAACAATCATTTCAATATAACCTAACTGTCTTTGTCTAGAGGGTTTGGAGTTGTTAAATACGTCACGAATATGATGACGTCCCGCGCTAACCCATGTTAACTAACTCGAATTAAAAATTTGTTGGTGCAAATGGGCAAAAACTTTAATCATGATTAGCTTTTAACCCGGGTTAGTTAACAGCAAAAGTTAACTTTAACACAGGCTGTTGGTGCAACCGGGCCTAAGTTTTCTTGACTAATACTTACCACTGAGGTTTCTGCATTTGCTTTGAGGTCTCTCTCTGAATAGTTATAACTAATGCTGCTCTTAATGCCTCCACAGCATTTTCCCTTATAATTGGTTTTGCATCTCGTACAGTATGTAAGATAGGCTCAAAAAAAGATTGAACTACTTGAAAAAAATATGTTGGTGCACAAGCTGCTAGTTCTTTCAGAATCAAAACCTATGAAAAGTAACAACATATGCTCACAATACTTTATTATTGAACTTTGTAAAGTAATTTATGACAGAGATAGACATACACAAATAATAAAACATAATATTACTTACAGCAGCATGCCTCTTGCCTTCTTGTCGTTCATTTAACCATTCAATAGCCTTTTGAATCTCAAACTTTACATACATTTCAGAGCGAGCTCCAGCAGAAACTGCTAATCTTCCAATAGCTTTTGCGGTAAGTTCCATGACTCCAAGATCAGATGACGGGATAAGAGTTCTAAGATAGTTAGAATACATGCTGTTTCTCGGATTGTGACTATTAAGCTTTTCGGAATCTGCCTCGGTCCCAACAATACATACTAGAAAAAAAAAAAGATATGAAAACAAAATGAATTAATTTTCTCAATTACTTGGCATTAACCAGACAAGTTCACTTACTGATAGCGAGTATTCCACCTTTATTTTCATTAATTTCAGAACTTGAAACCATTTCATAAATATTTTTATTAAATTCATCAATAAATTCTCTAAGCTCTTCAGGAGTTAACTCCTTAAGCTCACTTTTAACCTGAAACACGTATAATTCTATAAATTATATAATACATACCCTTATCTAGCAAAAAGGTCAGTTAATGATTTATGTTTGGACCGATGCTCATATAACTCTGCTAACTTAAAGGGACTCCTCAAAACTTTCATATTCCAGTAATATTATTTTATTTTAATCATTTTATTGGTATTTACAACTGTATTAACAAAAATACATCAAGTAAATGTGATGTGTTATATAATACAATGACTTGATATACATGTAGAGAAGCTTCCCATTGGAAGCACTCTAAAAATATTCTAAACTAGAACGTCCAGGGGCCATTTCCTTTTCAGGCGCCTCGGAGGATTATCCGGAATTGATGAGGAAGAAAGGATTGAAACTAGTGGGTTAGAGTGCGAATGGAGTTTGTCATGAAAGGATTGATACCTGGTCCGGGCCAAATCAGTAACAAAGGGAACATTAAGGTCTTTATGGATAAGTTTATTCGTGACAAAGTAAGGAGCGTTGAGGATTTTACGAAGGATTTTGGATTGTAAGGATTGGATGCGGGAAGAATTTGATGGTTTAGTAGAGCCCCAAAGCTCTACTCTGTAAGTCCAGATTGGTCTTATAATAGTCATGTAGATGAGCCTTTTGTAGTTCAGAGGAAGGTTTGACCGTTTGTCTAGTAAGTGTTGAAGTAGCCTAAAGCGGCGAGCAGTTTCTTGTCGTTTTAGTCGTGTATGTGGATTCCAAGTTAAGCGTTTGTCAAGATGAAGTCCTAAGTATCGGATCTGTTCAACAGGAGCTAGTTGAGTGTTATTAAAGGATACTGTAGGGCAGGAAGTCAAAGGTTTACGACGTAGAGTAAAGGTTATTTGATGGGATTTGTTGGAATTTATTTTTATTCTCCAGTTCTGACACCATACTTCTAGGTCTTTGATGTGGGCTTGAAGGGTATTTGAGGCAACAAATGGATCTTTATGAACTGATAACACACAGGTGTCATCAGCATACGTAGAAAGGAACGTGTTAGGATGGGTTGGGATATCAGCTGTAAATACTGTGTATAGAATGGGTCCTAGGTCCAGGAGCTTTGCGGGGAGGTAATCTGTGAACGATATTGGCTATTTCTGAAGGATGAAATGATTTAGGTGGTAGGGTCATTTGGAGAGGAATATCGAGTTCTGTTTGAATATATTCAACATGGTTGGGATTGAGTATTTCAGGATGAGGATTGTATATTTTAGAGAGGTGCTGAGCAAATATCTGGGATTTTTCTTCGTCAGATCGAGTCCAGGTTCGGGTTTCATTAAGGAGTGGATGGTTGAAATCTTTAAACTTGAGGATTTGTTTAGTAGTCATCCATAGTGATTTGTCAGTAATCGTAAGATTTTCCGTCAAGTTTTGTAAATTTTGTATTTTTTTAGTTCTGATTTTAGTTTGTTAGTCAGTTGGGTGTAATAAGCTTTATCTTTAGGGTATCTGGTTCTGTGCCACTTCGATCTTGCTGTGCACTTTTCTCTTAATAAGATCTGAATGTGCTGTGGTAGGTTACTTTTCTGAGGGTTATTAGGTTTGGTGTTTATTGTGTTGTCTATTATGGTGCTACTTATAGTCAGTAAGTTTTTCTATGGCTAGGTCAATATCTTGTTTTGTCTTTAGTGGAAGTTTTAAATCTAGTTTATTTTCTATGTCATATCAAAATTGGTCCCAGTTTACACGTCCTGTAATTAATGTAGGAGGAGAGGGTTTAGGAACAAAGTTTGAATGCAAAGAAAGCAGAACAGGACTGTGGTCAGATGAAAAGTCATTCAGGGATTTGATTTCGGCTTGGGAAGTAGGGATCTGAGAGGTAACAAATATATCCAGGATATCACGGTGTTTTTTGAGAGATGTAGGCCAATATGTGGGATTAGTAGGAGCAAGGATAGAATAACAATTGGAGTTTGTGACGTTAGAAAGGATACTACCACGGGAGTTGGATGTTCGTCAACCCCATCGTTAGTGTTTAGCGTTGTAATCACCTCCAGCAATGAAGCGTGGCCCAAGAGATCGGAATAAGGAATTAAGAAGGCTATAGGAAATTGTGTTACCGGGAGGACAGTAAACAGCTGAGAGTGTGAGATGGAAAGGACGAGTTAAAATGATTATAGAAGAGGATTGTATAGCGTCAGATGTAGTAGTAGGAATAAGGGAATGTGGAAGGGATTTATGGATAAGAATGCATGATCCGGCATAGGCAGTGTTGTCTGGGTGGTCTGTTCTATAAGTGATGTAGTCACGTACGTAAAATTTTGATCGCTGAGTGAAATGAGTTTCAGTTATTAATGCAATATGTATGTGATTGTCATGTAGGAGTATGTTGAGTTCATCTCCGTGGTTGAGTATGCCATTAGCGTTCCACAAGAGGATAGCTAGGGGCTTTACATTCATCGTTGGAAATTAAATGGGATTTTGGAAAGGATTCGAGTGAGAAGGGAGATAAGTGGCATTATGGTTTCTTTGAGATCCTGTAAAAAGGAATTCAGGATAGAGTAAATGTCGGAAGGCGGTAGGTCTGAGATTTGGGGAAGACAGTTCAATTGAACCAGAATGTTAGCTGGAGTCTGCATCCGTTGAGGGGTACGAGGATATGTATTCTGATATGATGGAATTTGAGGATTTATTAGAATTGGTTGAACATAAGAACGGGATGGAAGTTGGTGGGGTTTTTCTGGAGGAAGTTTGACCTGAATAGGTATCTGATGAGGAGAATTTGGTTGGCGTAGAACTTGAAGCTGGGGATGGGAGACCTGTGTCATGGGTTGGGAGATCGGAGGCGCCTGACGTCGAGGTTGTTGGGGTTGCGAGATCTCGGAGAGAGGCTTCTTAGCGTCCTGTCGAGCATGATTTCCCGTTGGTTTCGGCTGGGGAGCTGGAGAGGCTGATGACTGTTGTTCAATGTTGGCTGAAGATTATGGAAGTTCTGGAAAATTCGCCATGTTGTCCAATACAGGAGGCATCTGTCTGCTACTTTTTTGTTTAAGAGTTTTTAATGGAGCGTATTGTGATCTCTGCCTGAGCATGTTTTTATACGCCGAACAGCCTCTGTAGCTCGCTGGGTGTGCTTCACCACAAAGAGCACATTTCGCTGGTTCATTGCTGGATTTCTGACAGCTGTATGAGGCATGAGGGCCGGCACACTTGACACATCGGGCCTGGTGGAAGCAGTAGGACTTAGTATGTCCCAAGTTTTGACACTTGGTACATTGGACTTATGTTTATTTTGCTTAGGTTGTTCAAAGCGAACAGTCGAGAATACCAGTCTTGTGACATTAAATATTTCAGAGTTATTTCTAGCTGGTTCTAGGTCCACGAAAAATAATGGTAAAGGATATTTTCCTGTTGGATGTGTGACGTAAGTAACATGTCTAACATTATGGCCTATTTCTTCTATGCCTCTTTTGATTGCATCCGTGGGAGTTGATGAGTGAAGACCTCTTAGAACTACCCGGTATGACTTTTCTTGCTTCAATTGATAGCAGTGGAAGTCGTAGTTTTTTTAATTTAAATAGTTGATTAGATTTTTATAACTATACTTATTAGTCGTGTTTAATTTTTATATCGTTTATTCTAGAGTAACATCTAAAATTGGGCTGTCCTATCAAGTCTGCTATTTCTTGACCGAACGACATAAAATTGTTTATCTTACTGACAAAGTTTGGTGGTGGCTCCGGATCACAAAACCCTTGAGATTCAGAAATATTGTTGTCTGCACTTGAAGTGTCGATTGAGATTAGTGGCGCTGTCGTGACAGACGGAGCGTATGATGTTGATGGCATTGGTTCTGTTGTGTTGGCTGCAGTGAGTTTACTGGGGTTTTTGGCGGTGACATGTTTTTTTCAGTGGTCTGTTTAATTTAATTTGATTTATTTTATTATTTATTTTATCGGGAGAGTTACGTGACGCAATCCGGGAGTAGAGTATTTAGGTCGTTTCTTATTAGAGAAAGGGTCTCTGTGAGTCCTCACGACTTATTTTATCCAAGACATCTATTGTATCCTAAGACTATATTCTTATAAGTATATATATATATATATTACTAAAATATATATATATATATATATATATATATATATATATATATATATATATATATATATATATATATTATATACACCAAAGTACTAAAATAAAGAAGAAAATTTGTACAATAAAAACTTAAAAACTAAACTATTTACAGAATTATATACAGTTAATAAAGAAAACATTTCTAAAAAGTAATATTAATAAAAAATAAAAATAAAAAGTCTTTGAAAGTTTTAAAGGAATGGATAGAAATAAAAACAAATAAAGTCTTAGACAAAAACAGAGGCGACTGAGGCAGTAACCTTGGCCTAGCCCTTGAAAGTTACGAAGGAAAGTAAGATAACTGTATAGGATTAGGGCCACGTTGCTATCTCAACATGATAGCAATCAGTTATAACTTATTGCTTAATGTTACAATTAGTCACTGACCTCACTATACGTGAATATTAAAGTGTTTAGTTGATAGTAAACTCACTGTTCACAAAGTTTTATAGTTGACATGTTGATAGAACCGTGGTGAAAGTGTAACAAACACAGAACTACGAGAGAATAGGACTGCAGTTGCGGCCATTAACCAAGGTACTCAATAATAATATAAATTACTTTTCATTCATTCCAGTGAGTAATTATTAAAGCAAAGAAATGTAAAGATACAAACAATAACATAATGATTTGTTAAAATACAATAGTTACCATGATGCATTAAGAATCAGAAGGAAAAACTTTATTTCTGCAATGTTATAGCTCTAAGAAAGACTGTTTGCATAACTAATTGAAAAAATGCCTAGGATTCAAACAAAAAAAGAATAGCTATTCAGGATAAAAATAGTAATTGAATAATTGAACCTGATGGTCCTAGGATATTTTTTTAAGAATAAAAAGTAAAGTAAAGGTTCGAGCCTGTGCTATATCAAATATCCCTATTCTAATTTAAAATGGATAGACAAAATTTAGGACTCCCACATTAGCACCGTCCGATTAACCATAGTAGCATAAAGTGACATTAAATGAATAAATAAAACAATTGAATAATATAAAATGTTATAATTAATCTCCCGTAAACTTTAAAGAATTTTTTTGAACTATTAACATTTTTTGTTATGGAGAAAATCAATCAGCAACGAACCAATGAAGTTTCAACGTGCCAGTCTGATCACTAAATAATGATGAAACAAAGGACACTAGTTTGTAATTATTAGATAATATCGGTTAATATTATGGTGAGATTATTTTGCTAAACACACAATGAAAGTGAAATCATATGCAGCATTTTTAAAGAAAAAAATTATTAAATTTTATCTGGCATATAAAATTATAACACTATTCATATTTACAAAATAATAAAATTTGGAAAAATTCCAACCATAGCTGGGCAGCAAATATTATTACTTCATATTAACAATAAAGGCAATGAAGATGATGAAGCGACAAAAGCTCTATTAAGGTTAATTTGAATAAATATAGTGACTCGCATTAAAATATTTTAAAAAATAACAAATTTACTAATTGAGTTAATTCATGGCACCTTCTGATTAAGAGGGAGAAGCTTTTGTCTTTATGGATGTCAATAATGCTTATTTATTTTTTAATTAATTCATGGCACCAAAATAAAGAAACTATAAACATACAGTGAATACATATTGTTTAAATATACCTCAGGTTTGATACTACACTGAGCTGTTAAAAATCAAATTATTACTTGACAGTGAAGCCAAAACATATATAAGCTACATAAACATATTTAATTTTAATAGTAGATCATCATACCTTAAATATATTCTTAAAGTGACAATGTTTAATTAACATGGAATGAAATTCTTACATTTGGTGAAATGAGAAGTTTCAAAATTATTGAAAATTATTTAATTCTTAAATAAAACACAATTATACTTACATATAAAAATAAATCACTGGCAGCTTTAAATCGAACTTCTGCATTCCGTGATTTAAGACCAGCAACGAATTGCGATACTTTAGAAGACATTTTTGTTTTCTGATTCATTGGAATACTAATGATTAAATTATTAAAAAATTGATGAGGACTAGTTTGAATGACGTAGATAAATCTTTCCCGCTACATTTTCTAAAATTAAGTAATAAATAACATGCAATTTAATAAAAACAGGCGAAAATTCGCGAAAGATAAATTTAGTGTTCCTGAAGAAGCTACCGATGCACCAAGTCCATGTTTACCATGTTGATTCGAGGAGGTTTTGAAAGATAATCGGTTATAATAACAAAGCCGTGTCTCAACAACGATAAGAGGTAGTACAAACAACTTTATCACAAACCTGGAGATTTACTTTAAATTTTTAATACTTATTTATTTCCTAGTACAAATGTAATTTATTAAAACACAAATATAATATTAACTTTTTATTCAAAGTTATTCTCCTTAACTTAAAGGTCTGTCTACTCCTTGAATAAAACAAGACAGTGCACTATAAAATATGCACAGTACACTTTTTCCGTTCAAATATGTCAAGACAAGATCAATTGTACCAAAAAGTAATGTATACAGTGATTCCATGGTATTTCCAAGATAAAGCGGTCTTGGGGAAACAGGAAGGGAGAGATGGGACAAAAACAAATTGAATTGTCGTAAAACGGTGTATCAAAAAAAAAATAAAATAAAATAAAATAAAGGGAGGAGTTTGGATAACGCTCATCGCCATCAAGAGCGTTATCTTGAAGAAGAGAGCTTTCCAAATAGAGCCGAAAGTTTTTTTTTCTACTATACAGAGTTTCTACGATATCTTAGTAAAGGTATTGTTTAGGAGCTGATTTTGGAGTCATCCAGTACAATCAAGTTTTTGACATCCAGTACAAGGATGCAAGATCATAATAAAGGATTTTGATCCAGGAATTTCGGTGAAAGATGACGAGATAGATCAGGTCAGGACAGATGACGAGAATCATAAACTACAGCTACAGGAACCGAATTCGGAAGATGCAACGTACCAACAAAAATACTCAAGAAGAAGAAGGTAAATACCAATAATAGAAAGGGAGATAGGGCATTGGGATAGTTGCAGAAATTGTGAGGTCCATAAAAATCGAACAAACCAAAAAAAAAAAAAAAAAAAAAAAAAAAAAAAAAAAAAAAAAAAAAAAAAAAAAAAAAAAAAAAAAAAAAAGGAAAATAAACATTGTACATAAGACATCTTTTAAGATAGTTGTGAGTAACCTACCACTTCATATTAATCTTTATGTCTTGATAAAGACAGAAAAATCCAATTGTTTTTCCGTTAATAATAAATAGTTAATTATTGGTTTCGGTTTGTACACATTTCGTAATAACCCAGCTAATGACTCGAACTGAGTAAAAAATGTAATTTGTAAGATGAACTACTAATTAGTGGTGTAACAGTACAAAGGATTAGAACCAGTATTACTTTGTACGATAGCTCATGAATATCAACAAATATCCTGACCATATGAAATGGTCGTGCAGATATCCAGAGCATTTATCTCATGTTTTTAAATTATATTTTTATTAAAACACAATAATTTACATAAACTCGCAAACCAATGAGGAATGAATCGTTTTCTTAAAATCTGAAAAGAGATGAATCTCCCATTACTTTATTTTATTTGCAGCTGATGCTCATATATACCAACTAATCATGACTACCAATCTATAGTTAGGTTATTACACCATCAACATAATGGCGATTAGGCTATTCATTTTCCCTTTTAAATTTTTAATGGGGTTTTTGATTCTTAATTTTATATTGTTGCATCACATGATAAGAACATTTCAGGAAGATAGCGGAGGAATTTGATCCATTTCTTGCATCAGTAATTTTAAAATAAAAGATATTTCAGAATGAAAGAAGTAAGCGAATTGATTGTGAATGACAGTGTAGACGTATCCCTTACGTCGCCTGCAGACTACTCCTTCAGGAAGATAAAGTCTCTTTATAGTAAGTTAATTTAATTTTTAAGAGAGCTTTTACGTTTCTCGCTTTGATGATCTTGAACCGTAAAACATCGTATACTTTAATTTAAAGAGATTACAGTCAAAGATTTTGTTATATAATTACATTAAGAGCAATGCTTTGGCAATTAATTAGACTTTTCCAACGAATTGTGCCATAACCCTGAAAGCGTTTCGTTACGATGGTCAACGATAAAGCAGCCTCTTCGCAGTTTTTTTTTTCCAGTTTTGGGTGATTCTTTTTTCCTTGAGGATAATTATCAGTCAGCATGAAAAATGTACATTTCAGGAGAACGTTATTAGTATTATAGCGTTATTACACTGATGATTTATTAGAACAAGATATTTTTAATCGATGATTCTTTATTATACCGACACTGTGCCACTTCCTAGAATACAAAATTGAGAGAAATATCTTATGACGTGGCGGCCACTGAAAGTTTATTGACTAGCATAACAGCATTCTATGACCAAGGTCGATGGTTCAAACCCGGTAGATTGAGGATTTTTAAAGGGTGCAAAAAATAATTGGTTAAGCTGTCCCTCGGAGGGGACTTACAACGGTGGTCTCTAGCCTGTGCGATGTGAGCTACTGGTTAAAGATTCCTATTGTTGTTGAGCCAGAATAACAAAATTAAGGACTCCCATTGTATTGTCTATTTGATAAAACGTATCTCATACATTTATTTCGCCGCGATATTGTTAATGAATCAGACAAGTACACCATTTACCAGTACCTACGGATGTGGCTGATCATTTCCAGGCCCATGTCCGCACTGCTTCACATTTTCTAAGAAACTACTTCAAATATTTTAAAAAGTGAATATTGATTTTTTAAGAATACGTGCTCTATATATTTTATCTGTAGTATTTTCGTGTAAACGAATTGAAACACTTGACTTAAGTCGAGATCTTTTAGAGCCTAAGGGTAATTTTTTTCTTAAGACGTTCTTTCCACAAGAACAACAGAGAGCTATCTGCCTATTTGACATCCTTCTGAATGTTGCATTCCATCGACTCTTGTCCAAGTAGTCTCATCTGATATTTTGGGCTACGAAAGGTGAATAGTTTCAATATCGACAATGAATTTTAGAAATTTGAATATCACTAAGAAATTATTTATTATTTTTTTTTTTTTCCAGTGGCTGATAGAGCACGACCCCGAAGTATGAGAATCGGAAAGGAAGTAATTCGAGGCCCAAATGACAAAATAGTTTCTAATTCGCTTTGGTTAAATCACAATAACTTGGAATCTTTTAATGGGATAATAGCTTTCTGCAATAAAATATTTGAAGCTCCAAATAAAATCAAGTGGCTTGATTTGTCATACAACGCAATCGAAGATATATCAGAAGTAAGTTCGTTTGCGTATTTCAATAACAAATTAAACTCTCTTTGTGTTTTTGAAGCAATGCTGATTTTGTCAATATGGTTTACATTCTTTGAAAAAAAAATAAGTTTAGGTGTTTGTTGACATTATTTTTAGTCAAGATTACGTACCTTCTAGAAGTGTAGCACTGAATTAAAAAGGAAGAAAATGATGTGCTTTTTCGACGTTAAATGGTTTGTAATTCTCATAAAGGGGGAGCACGTGACTGTGTGGCTCACCACACCAAAAGTCAAGCTCGAATCCCAGTCCAATGAGATTCCAATTATGTAATTAAATGGGGATTCACTCACAACCTTCCTCTCGGTATGTGGGACCCGTCAGCCAACTGGTGGCTACTCACAAAAAATAGCTTAGGCAGTGATGTCCCTACCACATAAAATATCATCGAATATTGCTGTGTGTAATATTCGGAAACCATGCAAGAGTTTAACTGAGTATACCATCTTGGACCCTCTCAATCAAAGGTATACCGTCTTGAACACTCCGAATCCAAGGTATTCCTTCTTGGACCTCCCAATCCAGGGTATTCCATCCAGCTTACACCCTCCCAGTCCAGGTTATTCCGTCTTGGATCCTTCCAATCCAGGTTATTCCGTCTTGGACTTCCCAATCCAGGGTATTCCATCCAACTTAGACCCTCCCAATCCAGGTTATTCCGTCTTGGACCTTGAAACCTCCCAATCCAAGCCATATCGTATTTGATCCTCCCAATTCAGGGTATTCCGTCTTGAAACGTCCCAATTGAGGTTATACCGTCTAGGACCCTCCCAATCCAGGGTATTCTGTCTTGGACCCTTCCAATCCAGGGCATTCCGTATTGGACTCTCCAAATCCAGGTTATACTGTCGTAAATCCTCCCAACCCAGGGTATATCGTCATGGGCCCTCCCAAACCAATGTATACCATCTTCGAATCTCCCGAAATTTATAAAAGACTGTCCAACTGTTTAATAATAATAATATAATAATAATAATAGGCTTAGCGAACCCGAAGGTTCGATGCCGATACCACCAAGTTCCGCCTACACAGACTCGTCCAATGTTCACCATTCAAGCCCAAGCCCCCGAGATCAGCCTTAACGCAATCCTCCCATCTCCGCTTCGGCCTACCTTTCGGACGCCTACCAGTCGGATCAGCAAATACCAACTTTCTCGGAATCCGCTCGTCATCGAGCCCAACAACTTTACTCGCCCATTTGAGTCTCCGCGATGCAATCAGCTCAATTATATTCACAGGATGCAAGTTCCGTAATTCCGCGTTGTGCAACCTTCTAAACTCCCCAGTGGCCTCATCTCTCTTTGGACCAAATATTTTACGCAATACCTTATTTTCGAAAACCTTAAGCCGTTGTTCATCCTTCAAAGTAAGCGGCCACGTTTCACATCCGTAAAGAACCGTCGGAAGAATAATAGTTTTATAAATTCTTATCTTTAAGTTTTTAGATAGAAGCCGCGAACTAAGTAACTTAGCAACTGAATAATAACACGCATTTCCCACCTTTAACCGGGACTTTATTTCTTCCTGGATTTCATTTTTTCTAGTTATAATTGAACCTAAATACTTGAATTTCTCTACGTGTTCAAAAGTATGACCTGATACATCAATATCACCAAGATCGACACCATTTCTGCTACTAATCATATACTTCGTCTTATCGGTATTTAATTCGAGTCCTATTTCTTTACTGGTTTTTATTAACACACTTGTATTTAGTTGTATGGTTTCCGTGTCTTCACCTAGCAGTACCAGATCATCGGCATACCCCAAAACCGGAATCTTGTCACCCATATTTAAGCCTTTCTCATTACACATCACCTTTTCTATGACATATTCTAAAGCTAAATTAAATAACACAGGTGAAAGGGAGTCACCCTGTTTCAAACCCGATCGAACCTCAAATCTCTCGGAGTAATTATGACCGATTCTAACTTTATGGAATGTTTCCGACAAACACATCTCTACTAGGTTTACTAACTTTCTAGGTATTCCCTGTTCAATCATGATATTATATAGCTTCTGACGGTCTATTGAATCATAAGCCTTTTTAAAATCGATATAAAGTTGATGGACTACACCGTTGTATTCCAATTTTTTCTCTAATATTTGACGTAAGGAAAATATTTGGTCAATAGTCGAGCGATTCCGCCTAAAACCACATTGGTAATCTCCGATAATATCCTCAGCGTATTCCGTGATTCGACTAGTTAGAATTGACGAGAATATTTTATAGCATACTGGGAGAAGAGAGATCCCACGATAGTTGTTACAATCCGACCTCGGTCCTTTTTTGTGAATCGGAATAAGTATTGATTCTTTCCATTCATCGGGCATTTTTTCAGTTTCCCAGATTTGTTTAACTAAAAAATGTATTTTGGAAACGCCCGCTTCTCCACACGCCTTAATTAATTCACTCGTGATATTATCATTTCCTGCAGCCTTATAACGTTTTAATTTCCCTATCGCCATTTCGACTTCCTCTTTACTCGGTGCGTCTATCCATGGTTCAGCGCTCTGATATTCAGAGAGAGGAGATTGATTATTATTTTCCGTATTTAAGATGCCGTCAAAGTGTTGTTTAAATTTATTTAATATCTCAGAAGGATCCGCAATTATATTGTTATTTGCATCTTTAACCGCATTCAATAGAGGTTCAAATATTTTACGCGATTGGTTTATACCTTTGTACATCTCTCTTACGTTATTTTCGTTTCTGTGTTTTTCTATTTCTATTATTTTGCCTTTAAGATACTCTCTTTTCTTATTTTTTAAGAGTTTTGAAGTTTCATTCTTTACTAACCGAAAATAAGCCACATTATTATCGCTTGGATTATTTAAGGAATTCAGTTTAGCGGTTTTTCTTTTTTCGCACATATTTTGACAATCCCTGTCGAACCAAGGTTTGTTCTTTTTATTTTCGATTTTTCCAAGACATAAATTACCGACCTCTTTAATATTATCCCTGATCCCTTCCCATAATTTGTTTACATCTTCGTGTTCCTCGTCTGAAGATTCCAAAGCTTCGAACCGATTTTTTACTTCTATCGCGAACTGTTTTCTAATTTCGAGGTTGTTCAATTTAACTAAATCAAAATTCTCGGGACGAATATAGTTCGGTGTTCTCTTTTTTGTATTTAGTTTTTGTCGAAGTTTCGCGATTACTAATTCATGATCAGAACCGCATTCTGCACCCCGATACGATCTCACGTTAATTATGCTACTTTGCCATCTGTTTTGTATTAAAACATGATCGATTTGATTCCGTGTTTGTCCATCCGGCGATGTCCACGTATACTTATGAATATCCTTATGTTTAAATGTAGTACTTTTGATTACTAGGTTTTTCGAAATGGCAAAGTTTATTAGTCGGGTCCCATTATCATTACTATATTCGTGCAAACTTTCTTTACCGATTGTAGGACGATATACTTCTTCCCTTCCAACCTTTGCGTTCGCGTCGCCTACTATTATCTTAATGTAATTTCGCGGTAACTTATCGTAAACCGACTCTAGTTTATCATAAAATTCGCATTTTACTTCATCATCACTGTCTTCGGTGGGAGAATGAATGTTTATAAACGCGATTTTAAACCAACGCCCTTGAAATATAGCAACCGATATTCTATCACTAAAGAACTGTACGTCCCGTAATGCAGAAAGAAATCTATTCCTAATTAGAAACCCGGTACCTAGACAATAATTAACGCTCCCCCCGTACCAAATAGTATACTTTCCTTCTGTTAACGAACCCTCCCCTGGCCAGCGAACCTCTTGTAATGCAACGATATCTAAGTGGTACCCCTTAACTTCATTCGCGACCGACTTTAACCCACCTGCCGTATTTAAACTTCTAACGTTCCACGTCCCTATTGTTAGATCCCTAATTTTCATCTGGCGCCATGATTCCCCTGAAGCAGTCCCCACCCGGAGACCCGAACGGGGGACTAGTTTACCTCCGGATAATGAGCGTTTTACCTCAGAGGAATCCATGACTTTTGGTGATATTTTGTGAACTAAAATATGTGAGTAGGGCGTTCGAACCTACGTCACACCCTCCAGCAAGCCTGGGGGGCCGCTCTCATTGTTGGTCAGCGAGTCCATCAGACTTAGCCGGGAGGAGCTTCCGAGGAAATTCCACCGACCATCCCCACATCCGCCACCCGTGGGACGCTCCCCATACGCGGTAATGAGATCCGCGCGAGGGTCCAACTGTTTAGAGTTAAAATAATTCTGTGGATCTAAAACAATACTAGATCCAATAGTTTTAGATCTTTTTTTTTTTCCATTAATGGTTTTTTTTTCCTTTTAGGAAATTTTGAAATTCAAAGAGCTTCAGATTCTGTATTTACATGGAAACTGTATTGACAACATGTTGGATATCTTAAAATTAAAAACCTTGAAAAATTTGAAGACATTGACACTACATGGTTGCCCTATTGAAACTGTCCCATTTTATCGGCAGAAAATGGTTTATTTATTACCACAAGTCAAAAATCTAGATTTTGTAACTATTACCCCAAGGGAAGCAGTCGCACCAGCCCCTCCAGGGGCAAGAGAAATATTAAAAATGTATGAAGGGGAAGTCAAATAATTCATGAAACCAAATGAAAAATTTTCTAAAAGCATTATAGAATACTGGATAATGAATATTAAAGAAGCAATCGTCATATCATGACAAAAATCAAACATAAAGTAGGGTAAAAACAAAAATAGGTTTTTACTTGGCTATAAAAACTTATAAGATTGTTTTACAAAATAAACTATTGATTAAAGCAAATCTACTTATTTATTTAGGTTTATAGATCCAGAAATAGTTAGAAGTGGTTAATCATCAATAACAATTTCAGTTCTTAGATACACCAAATAGTCAATGGAAAATTAATTAGTTTCACTACAACTGGAATGATTCTAGAATAAGCTATGGGTTATATAAATATATTTAATACACCAGCAAGACTTATAAGTTTTTAATATCATCACATATAATTATCATTTTGATCAATTTATTACTATATTATTTAAAAAATCTGGTGCGGGCAACACACGACTTTCACGTACCTACGGTTTTATAATCTATTAAAGAATTTTCAAACACAGTAAAAGATAAAAATAAGTAAAACCATTAAAGAATTAATTAAATGGAATTTCTATAGAAACATGTGTATTATTAAAAGATATGTAATATTATTATCTAAAATAATCACTTAGTTTTATCGGCTTTTCATCACTCTCTATTAATTTTTAAAAGCTCGTGTATGAGATAATATTTATTCTAAAATCTTTAGCTTTCCAACGGTATATTATACATGTATAATACTGTTCTTAAGTTAAAAAATAAAAAATTGCATTAAAAAATATGTTTTCAGTTTTCTCCTTTATTTGTTTTTTAAATTCGGACAACTTATGTATTCAGCTGTTATTTATCAATGCTAACAAGATAATTTGGTTATTTTTATAGAATCTACAAAATTAAAGGTACTTTAGAAGAAGACAATTTAAAATATCGGTATTTAAGCCCTGTCAGACCATTTTAATCAGAATGAAACCTACATGACGTTTAAGCCTATTAAATTTTACATCCATATATAGAGTTTAATCAAAATCGTTGGTACCGTTTTCGAGAAAATCGAAAAAAGGTGCAAAATGCATGGTATAAAGTGGCTCTTCTGGTAAGCTCATTTTGATGAATAAGGTTTGTAACGTCTCGGGCGTTTATTTGCCTTAAATATGAAATTTCAGTTTCATAGCACTTACCGTTTCCGCCCGGGAGTTACCACACACACAGCCCTTTTTGCGGGACTTGGTTATTCGGACCCAGGGACCCTAAAAATTGTATTTCCGTTGAAAACTGGAATTCGAAAATTTTCACGATCGCAATACTTTCCCTTACTATATATAGATAGTGGAAGTGAAAAGGGAAGGTGACACATAAGATAGAAGATGCTTCAGGAGAGATAATTTATGAGCTTATAAGACCAAAGCCAAGCTAAGAGACCAAATGAATGGCCAGCAGTACAGCAGGGAGGAGTAAGGTGATAAAATGAATGCATCTTTAATTAAGAATGATTATTTTAATCTGATTAGATGTTATTCTGACTTACAATCATTTAAGATGTTTCTCTCACAAATGCTGAATGGATTATTTGAGGATCTATTGTTTTTCTTTAATGTTAATAGGCAGTAAGGCTCACTGAATTGACAAAGGTAGCAGCATTAACTCTAGGAATTAACATACAATTCATTACTAAGAGGAGAAAAAATGGTGGTCCAAGTGATAACAAAATAAAAAAGGAGTGTAGTCATTACTGACCCATTATGATCCTGGCAACTTATTTCCTGTTCTATACCATTACTTTCTATAAATCACTGCTCTTCCACAAGCCTCAAGATTTATTTTAAAGCAGGATAATTTAATAAATAGTTTACTTTTTATTCTCATGGTAGGTGTTTGGATAAGATAAATGTTTTTCCAAGGTATGCGATTTTATTTAATAAAGTGATTTGAGACAAGCATTAATACTTTTATAACAAATCATCAACATTGATATAAACAGGGTCTTAATATTAATAATATTATGATCTATTAGGTCAACAAACAATTAGATTATATAGGGACAATATTCTTTTCTTTTTTTTATAAATAGCAAAGTACCATGATGGAAGGCCTGTGGTTGTGTAGCAAGCGTGCTAGTCTACCAAACCAAAGATTGGGAGTTCGTTAATCCCAATTTCACCCACACATTTTCACAAATATAATAAAAATGATTCACTTACAGGATTCTGAGCCCAAGAGTATATATAGTATGTATAACAGAATTATTAGTTCTGATAAAACAAAAACGACTTTGCACTCTTACTTAATGGAATTAATTAAGAAGTGGTAATATAATTGGTGTAGAGAAGTGGAGATCTCACTGTTCAGTCATTATAATGCAGTCAGCCACTGGCATTCCAGGTTGGGGGATGGTACAGAATTACAGCACACTGTACACACAGTCACATACAGTACAGTAAACAACTATAATGGGGATGTAGATGTGCATACTCAAGAGAGGGGTGGATGGCTCCACTATCTATCTGAAATATAAAATATTGTGAAACCCACACCTGTCTCGGATGTAAACAGTCTTAAAGGAAAACAACACAATAGGCCTTATATGATTCCTAACTTTGTATATTAAAAGACATTGTCTCTTTATTGACTCAGAGCATTAAAGCTGCTCTTAGATTAGATCAACATGAGTACAAGATTGGCATAGGCACTATCCAGATCAGATAGACTGGTGAAGACGAGAAATATTTTTTAAGAACTTATAGAAAGGAGCCCGGATGCATGCTCTAGGTATGAGATGAAAGTATTTGCTGAAGGTTTTAATGCTAAGTTGGGAAAAGAAGCAATACAACAGCGGATAATAGGAAAACACAACTAATGATAATGGGCAAAGGCTCTTTGATCCACAAGGGCACATGGACATCCCCTGACCAGTCATTGTTTACCAGACCAACCTTTTTCTGGAAGTTTCCATAGAAGCAATTTATGAAATGTAAGAACATTCAGAGAAGATATATTTATTCAGTACGCTTTCTGCACATGTGACAGCAAAGAAACCCAAATGTTTCAGTCTTAAAAACCTCCACAAACTCAGTATAACTACACTGAATCAATACCTTCCTGTTTGATAAGGAATGTAGAGTAGCCACAAGCATGCAAAATAGTGCATACCAAGCAATGCTTAGAGCAACTACAGGGTCTCTAGATGAATACCTAGAAAGAAGTTAAGAAGAGAAGCGGTGTTTTCACCAAAAGAAACAAAAAAAAAAGAGGGAGTAACAAGAAAATTTTGAACTGCTAAACCGTAACAAAGTAGATATTTCTTTAGATTGGTCAACAAGGGAAGAAAGCAATACCTTAATAAATGATATCTAGTAAGGGAAAAGAAAGTAATTTGGAGACCTCATATTCTAGAAGAATGAAGGAATTATTTTAAATCAAAGAAGACTCCTTTGATGATGTAAAATCAGATAATCAATAAAAGGAAATCAACCAAATACAAGTGAGGGAACAAGAGATGGACCTAGAATATCCTGTTGAAAATGAGATTACCGATAAAAAATTATAATACCCCTAAGTTAACGCACTCCCTGCTGAACTCTTTTAAAGTATGATGGAAACAAAAATTTAAAAAAGTAAATATTGAATCTTTAATGATTAATAATAGGTTTTTTATTCAGACATATACTTATCTTGGAACCAAAATACCTGAAACAAGTTACAGTTATTCATATATCAGTTTCAGTTAATAATCACAAGACTCTAACTGAAGCTTCTTGTTCAAAACTTGAGTCATTTGAGATGTGGTTATTTCGATGTATTTTAAGAATCCTACGGACCAATCATATCAATAATCTTAGGTTCCTAGAAAGAATGGGTAAAAACAAGGAGCTGCTGCTTTTAATAAAAACATGTAAGCTGGAGTATTTGGGACATATAATGAGAAACAGCAAGCGGTATAACTTGTAGCAGCTGCTTCTGTAGGGCAAGGTGCAGGAAGGAGGAGGCCTGGTAGGCAAAGGTTATCGTGGTTGAAGAACTTGCGTATATTGTTTAACACAACAACAGTAGGCCTTTTTGTGCATCAGTTGATAGAATAGGCATTGCGATCAACATCCGTATCGGAGATGCACCACAAGAAGAAGAGGAATAGGTTTTATCTATAAATAACAAGAAATGCATATTTTACATTGCCTATAAAGTTGTGAATTGATTTAATATTTAATGACAATCTTTATTAAGAACTGATATCCATCTATAGAATTCACTAACCACAGTTTCAGCTGAAGGTTTTTTTAAAAATAAATTTTTATGTTTAAAGATGTATAATTTCTAATCAAAAAGCCATAATTTTTCATGGCTGACTCGATTTAAAGGAAATATTAAGTGTCCTAGGCTAATAATCAAAAAGGTATGTTTGCTCCTAGATAAAATTGTATGTTCTTTAAAAAAAATAAATATAAGTTTCTATAAATAAATACAAAGGAATACAAAATAAAAGAAAGTAGAAGTGAAATAAAAATGCAAAATAAATTTATTGTTGTCTTATGACAATTCCAATTTTAATAATATACACATAATAAAAAAAAAAGAAAGAAAAAACATACAGATATATACTTTTTCTTTTAACAAACTCCTGTACAATGTTTTTATGAAAAATTAATTGTTTTTAAAAATAATACGAGAATAATTTACATATTTACAAGTTTTAACAGTAAGTCCACTGTATTATTTTTGTTATAAATAAATATATTTGTACAATATACACTTTACAGGTAAGAAACTAAAGAATTTTATCAATAATAAATGTCTTTTATTAAAACCGTGATATGAATGTGTAGTTCTTACCACTCATTATTGTTGTAAAAATAAATATCAATATTATTGTACAAAATTCACTATCGTCTAATGTCTACTGCGTATCCTTACTTCTTCATAGCTATCTCTATGCTTTGATCTTGATTTTTTATCAGAACTCGAATAATATTTGTCGTAACTTCCTGAGCGTGCTCCTGGACTTCTAGATCTTGACCGATATCGAGCCTTTTCCCTGGAAAAAAAATGAACTTTAATAAGAATTGATTAAGATTTAAACTAGATGATCCATGACCCTAACCGTTAAGTAATGAAGATTATCGCATCAATTAAAGCTTTAGAAATGAAAACATTTTAAGTAAATTTGATTTTTAAATGAGAACTGTAAATTTTTGTTATTATTTTAATTTGTCATCAAATTAATTGATATGCAGAGAATTATATTGTATATTGTTGCAGATGAGATGATAACTAGAACAGTAAAACTGTAGAAATAGTATGAATTAATTTTTATAAGTGACTTCTAAGTTTATAAAAATATATTAAGTGGCATAATAATTATCAAATTATCTTTTCTTTAGTAAGATATTCTTATGCTAGGTATGATTTATCTAAAGGTGGAAATTCATACAGACATAAACTTTTAACCCCGACGACATTTCCACAATTATATCATTTTTTTTTCTTTTTATTTATTTAATGTCCCTTTATGATGCTGTGGCTTATCGGACAATGCAACAGTGGGAGTCCTAAATTTTGCCTATCCAGATTTAATTATCCCACAGGCTCGGGACCACCTTTTAACATCCTCTCCGAAGGACGGCATAACTAAGGATTTTATTTTAAGTTTCAACAGAAATATATGTTTTATATTAAATAATCTATT
The DNA here is from genome assembly GCA_023052935.1 of Piezodorus guildinii. NCBI lineage: Eukaryota > Metazoa > Arthropoda > Insecta > Hemiptera > Pentatomidae > Piezodorus > Piezodorus guildinii. Next base: position 75,788,602 of record CM041298.1, on the reverse strand, counting down.
ATATTATCATCTACGACAATCAGTTAGTTTTATTGGCTTTTTATCACTTCCTGTTAACTTTATAATCATGCATATAAGATATTTTTTATAAAATCCTTAGCTTTCCAACGGTATATTATACATCTATATTACTTTTTTGTATGTTCTATAACCCAAAAAGTGCATAAAAAAGTATTTTTGCCCTTCTCTCCTCTAGTTGGATATCGAATTCGATCAACTTATATATTTATCAGTTTTTTATCAATGCTAAAAATATGATGTGGTTATTTTTATAGAATCTACAAAATTAAATGTACTTTAGAGGAAGAAAATTTGAAATATCAGCATTTAAGCCCTGTCAAACTAATTCAATGAGAATGAAACCTACATGACACTAAAGCACATTTTACATTGATAATGTAGGATAAATGGTTAGAGCTATTTAAAAAAAAAATGTATAAAGGTGAAAATGCATGTATAAAGTGGATTTTCTGGTTAGCTGATTTTGATGAAAAAGTTGCAGTAACATCTTGTGCGTATAGTCTTTAATTTCAGTTTAATACAATTTTTTGTTTTCCTGCTAGACTTCACACACACCTTTTTTGCGGGAACAGGTCATTTGGACCCAGGGGACCCTATAATGTGTATTTCCGGTGAAAACTCAAATTTTCACAATCACATATTTCATATATAGGTAAGTGAAAATAATAAATCCTGATATTTTTTTTTCCTCACCTCGAGTGTTTACTGGAATGTCTTGGTGGCGATGGGCTAGGGGTATAACTTCTTCTTCGATGTTTTTTGCTTCTTCTTTCACCTGATCTAGACCTAGCTCTGTAATAAAGGTAGGACTTTAGAAAATAGAAATCAACACAAAAAATTCTTGAAATAAAATTTTCCTTATCAGATCACCATTACACAATTCATAAAAAATAAGACAAAATTAAAATTGATAAGAGAAAATATCAATACAAAATTAAACATAAAAAATCAAAAACTTTACATAAATTGATTAAATAAACATTTACCTATGTCCTTTTGTTCGTTTATGTTTCGGACTCCTACTGCTAGACCTGGATGGGCTTTTACTTCTGTTTTTCTCACCATGATTATTTCGACTATTAAAATTTAAATAATATTATTAAATTAAAGAAAATCTATAAATGTTAAAATCTAAAAAAAATTAAATTAAAACTTACTTATTGGGAGAACTGTTACTATTAGGAGAGTTATTTCCAGAAACAACACTACCGTTACCACCAGCAACATTTGTTCCTCCACTAACAACTTTATTTTTCAAACGGGATTCTTGGTAAATTTTCTTTAATTCTTCAACTTTTTTTTCTAGCTCTTCAGGATTTACCTGAATAACAAATAACACATGTTTTTTTTAAATATACAATTATCATATTAAATATGTATTATTAGGAAAGCGACTTGACTGCCTATAATATTTTAAATTTACCTTTTCTCTTTTATACAGTAGTAAAATCCTACGACAAACATCTAGAATTTGTTCCTCAGTAACTTTAAAAAGTGCGAACCATGGAGGTTGTTTAGGAAGGGCGATATTCATATATCTAGCACTTAAATATATACAGGCACATGCAACTGTTTCAGGATTGTATCTCATGAACACATCACTTCTAAGGGCATCATTCATATAATTCCTAAATAAGACAAAAGAAATTTTGAGTTTAATTCAGCAAAAATCATAAGAAGAATTATAATATAAATAAGAAAAAATACTGTACCATGATAGTTGCATAAAGTCTCTATTGTCTTGAAAATTCAATAACTGCAGGTACATAACTATTATCTGTAAAAAAAACATTTTTATTACTATTTTCTTAATAAAGTTGATGATGGATTAATATGCCTAGGAAGAAATTACGGCTTAAATCATCTAGGCATAATAATTCCAAAAATTTTAATACTTAAAAAAGTCTTTAAATAACAATTTATCAACATAATATTAGCAGATCAAGCTTCAGTGGTAAACAGATAAATATTTAATAGGGTACTTTAAATTTTAAACAGGCAGTATTACCTCAGTAACATTCTACTTAAATAGAAAACGTATAATAATTACCGGGTGAGACAGATTTAAAATACGAAGCCTTCTACATAAAATGCATCAATATCTGATTTTATTGCATATCAACTTTTCTAAAATCTTGCGCTTTTCAACAGTACATTGAATACCTCTATTACTACCCATTATTCATCAATTTTCTGATGACTAGATTACAGAAAATTTGATTTTCCCACTTTAACTGTAATGTATTTTACTTATAAACCTTGAGAAAAGAATGCCCTTAATGATAGTGAAAACCATGTCAAAATGTGGGGTTTTAGAAGGAGTTTTTGGAAACCAAGAATCACAACATTTTATATAATATATATATATATATATATATATAATATATAAAATGTTGTGTATATATAATATATAAAATTATATAATTATTATATATAATTATGTATATAATATATAATTATGTATATAATATATAAAATGTAAATATATATATATTATTTTTGTCATTTGTCTTATTTTTTACTTATTATTATTCAGTGAATATTTCTTTTCTTTTCATTCTTTTTTTTAATTTTACTCTAAGACATCTCACATTATTGTATTTTGTATTATTCTAAAGGGACTTGTCCCAAAATAAATAAATTATTATTATATATATATATATATATATATATATATATATATATATATATATATATATATATATATGAGAGAGAGGAGAGAGAGAGAGAGATATACAAGGAACAAAAACAAGTAGTATGTCAGGTAAAGGTCGTTCTTTTAAGACAAAGTACATAGCTAAAAACTCTAATGGTAAGTATGAAGACTGTCATGCTTAAAAGTAATACTTCATAATTGAATAAAGTTAAGTTGTGAAAGGGTAAAGAGACTTGAGGTTAATTTTTATTTTTTTTTTCCAGTATTTTAACAATAAAAACAAATAAAGATACTTGCCTTATGAGGATGCTTAACATGAACACAAAAACCTAGTTCTTTTAAAACTCTTCTTTCAGCTTTTATAACCTGTGTCTTGAGGGCGATGTAATGCTGATCCAGGACCAAGGGTACTATTGGTCTAAATAAAAATATCATTGCCATTAAATAAAGCCTCAAAAATAATAATTAAGTAAATAAAAAAAAAAACATAAGGAATAATAAGATATATATATCACAGCCGTAGAGGATGTATGCTATTTCTTTTTCAACTCGTAGTGGACTCATATATAACATCTAACATTCGACTCATTAATCTTTCAATTTAAAATTTGTTCCTGCAAAATACTTACATACAAATTTAAAGCAATGGGAACACTTGAAATCTGAAAAAAAATGATTAAAACAAATATATACACACTGTTTATCCCTGCAGACATAATTTACCTTACCACATTTAATGTCCTTAACATTTCACTTCATTCTATAAATGTAAATCCGGTATAAAATCTAAAGTCTATAACACAATAAATATTCCTCTTTTTTTTTTTTTCTTTTCAAATAAGTTTCTGTGTAATCTTCTTTTAAACCGTTATTATCTTGTGCACTTATTTTCAATGTATGCGACACTTTTAACAGTCCAGGGAGCTTCAGTCTAATATCCAGATCTGTAGCCTGATGGAATACTGCAGAAACAAAGTTTACGCACACAAAACGAAATAATAAATAAATAAATGAAACAAGTAGAAATATAGTACAATATACTATTACTTCAATGGAAAATATAAACTACATAAATTCGAACTTCCATGATGAAAAAAAAAATGAACTATAATAATAAATGGGCTACAAATTTAACAATAAATGCATAATTGAAAAATTAAAAAAAAAATTACAAACAAAACCCGAAAAAAATATAACAAAAATTCCTTATATTTCATACATACCCCTGCAGATCCTGAAAAATCATTAACAACAAAAATCATAAATAAATAATTATATAAAGGTAATGAGCAAAATTTCAGAAATAGATTTTTTTTCTCTTCTGTATGAAATGTGTTTCTATTCTTTGAAATAGAATTCAATATATTATAAAACACATTTTTCATCTTCAGATTGAGTACATTATTGGAGAATGTCGCAAATAAGGATAACTGTACCATGTTGCTACCCTCTAAGCTCGTTTAGTAAGGGAAGGTGACACTTGGGTAATGAAGAGCGGTCGCCAACCAATACGGCAGCTCGCCAGTCACTCTCCCATGGTCACACTCTCATATCATCTGCGAATGGAACCGCAAAAGCATATTTGAGCAAAAGTTCAACAACATAATTATAAATAAATACTCTCTACAGGATTTTCAACAATAGTTTTAAAATACATACAATATAAAAATGAAGCATAATGACTAAATAACAAAGAAAAAATTATGGAACCAGTCAGTTTACGTGCCAATCAAATTCGCTTGGGCAAACTTGACCATATGATTAATCATTTTCTACAAGTTTTCTCATCAATATTGAGTTTACATTGTTCCTATCATGAAAATTTTCAGACAAATTAATATGGAAAATATTTCCCCACTGTTAAATCCTCGTTCCTCCCGAACTACTGGATATCGCAATTCCTCACAGATGATGGAGGGTTTCGAGCTAAACTTCAGTTTAGGCATGAATATCGATCTCTAATGTCTAACTTGCGGAGTTCTGGAGACTGCTGAAAATGTGGTCATGACCTCTGTATTTGACACCCTGAGAGCCACGGTAATGTTTGACATCACAGAGGAGTTTCCTAAACAGTGAGTGAAACAAACTTCCCCTGCTTCAAAGACTTTATCTATGGCTGGAAGACAAGCTTTGGGTCAGCCACTTCAACCTCAGTGTTCGAAAAGGAAGAAGGCCAGTACAAAGAAGTGATACAAGAGATCAGCCTCCGGTATCAGTTATTTAAAGCACCGATGTTAAATCCCCTTTAGCCATAAAGCCTAGAAAGGGATATAAATAAATAAATTAATAGGCGCAAAAGTGCAGAGAATTTTATTTATAGGCATGGAATTATTCCAAACCGCCCCCACAAAATTAATAACAATCATTACATGAAGATGTGTGTTGAGGAATGCAATGAAATTGCATTGGCTATATAATTGGCAATGCAATGCTCGGAGATGTAGAGAAAAGAATGGAAGTCTGGCGTTGAAGATCAGCAAGTTCATTTGCCACCTATATAATTTTAGAATAGTATTACCCTAGCAACGGATGTTTGGTGGCCTTCATTCCGAAGCATAGTAGAATTTCCTGGAGCTAGAACCTCTGAGATTGCGATGGACATTATTCACAGAAGGATAAACATTGGTAGGATTAATGTGTTCAATTGTCGGAAAATTTATACTATAGAGAGTATACACATCGAACTGTAAATCATAATTTTCACTTTGTTGATCCTCAAACCCTTGCAAATATTTAAAGGACAAAAAAGCTCTGGTAAATTGCAAAATGGCAGAGTAAGAAAAAGGAGAAGGGGCATAAACATGACTTCTTAGTGGCACATTTAGTGGAATTTATTTGGAGGGAAACAAATAAAACATTAAAAAAAAAAAAAAAAATGTAGTTCTACACCTATGCAGAATCTCAGGATCAGTATACTAATAGAAATTTGTACTACTTCACGTCCAACGCCCCAGCAAGGAGGTGATAAGGCCTAAATCACACTCAGCCACCATGTTTTCCTTCCCCCAATTTTGGGTACCCACTTTAAAGAGGCTGGGTGTGCCCCACAAGAGTCTCCATACTCCAGGGTACGTGGGATGTGGCCCGTATAACCAACTGGTACCAAGATTATTATTTTCCTATGAATTATATAAAAACAAATAAAAAAAAAAAAAAAAAGATCGATTAAAACATAAAATGTTAAATATCCTGTAGAGGAATATAAAATTAAATGAGCCAAAGGTTTTCATGACTAGTTAATACTAAAAAAATAAAAAACTAGTTAATAAAAATGTAACAGGGGAAATTAAATAATGGCACACAATTTTGACAAAAAACTTTAACAAATTAGATACATAATTTATATGTAAAATAAAGAAATATATAAGAAAGAGTGCCTGTTTCCTCCAGGATAAAAATAGTGACAAGAAATAGCATACCTTCCTCTGTTGTATAATGGAGAATCGAAAACATGAGCTGAAATATAATTTATAACTAATTCCTTACAGAACAATGGCTTATAGCTGGGTTTGCAAAAATTGTATTAAGTGAAAAAACTAATTAAAAAATATTATGATGTAAAGAATGTGATCACAACAAAGCAAAATATAATCAAATCAGTAGACAACTGAAAAAAAGAGATGACGCAAACACTATCAAGATAATGTGTTATTACTTATCAAATGTAATACTTATTACACGAATAACTTGGAATAATAAGAAGCTATTTCTTAATATTATTTAATCTTATATAATGAATACACACAATAATCTTTTTATTTTGTTTTATCTGATATCAAAACAAAAAATCTTGATTATCAATCTTCAGAATTGATTTATGAGTTTAAAAAAAGTAACCATTACATTTAATAATTAAAAAAAAAAATATTGGTTTACTAGAATAATAAATAATACAAGATAATGTTTTGTGAAAGAACTACTTATACTCATCAAACACTTGTCTCATGTCTCACAATTTAGCAGATCCCAAGATCATTGTTAATAAATAATTTTTAGAAGATTATTTTTCTTTTTAAATAATTGTAATAATGCATTTATTCTAATATGCAGGAAGAGCACAAGAGTATTTAAGAAGATGTTCCATGTGGAGGCCAAAAATAAAATAAAATAGCTGCTGCTTGCTTGGGGATGTGCTGAACAATGAATCAAATGATCAGGATCTGATCCATTAAAAAAAAAATAAAAGAACGGTAACTATTTATCCATCATCAGTGCAAAAATAATATATATTAAAAGTTAATGTAGCTGGATAAAAGGCATATATAAAAACAGACCTAATATACACAAGAATAGGAATAATAAGCGATGAAAACAAAATTTACTGGTATAAAGTTGATATAAAAAACAATTGATGAAGAAAATATTATAAATAATAACAGTTAAAAAATTGAATATTTGATAACCAATCCTACTGAAAAATAACTGTTGATAAAGTTATTACCAAATATAATTAAACAATGTATGTAAAATATAGATCATATCATCCATTTATTCATCTTATTTATTATATTTGTTACTATTATAATTTATTACTTAAACAACTATCTACAATTTGAACCTTATTAACTGCTATTTTCCAAAATTTTGTTTGTAGGAATTTAACTCAGTAACATATTAGTCATTTTTTTTTTATAATGATATCATAATAATATTTATATCATAACATATTAGTAACATAAGCTAATATTTTTTTCATAACTGTCTAATTATTCCTATTTTCCATAAAATCATGTTTAGAATTATTTATATAAATTACTTATTTTATACCACTACATTAATACTTCTACAGTTTTTGGCACAAATGAAGACATACAGTAAAAGCAGAAAGCATAGAATTTATTAAAATGTTATCACCATTTTGTTTTATCCTTGCTTTCATCAAGTGTATTGATAAATCAAATAAAGGAGGATGTTTGCTAATGGTTTAATAAATTTATGAGTTATATTAGGTTAATTACACTAATGATATTTAATAAAACACTTAATAAAAAAATAAAAGACCACAAATTTTCAGTTTGATAATAACAAGGAGAGAATCCATCCTAAATGTGTCTCACACATTTGAATGAAATTTTTTAGGTAAAATTAGACATTGAACCATTAGACTCTGCAAAATATTAGGGGCCAATACTCCCCAGCATTTTATTTAATATCTTTAGTTCAATTGAAGGTAGAAAAATCACCTTATTTCAAAGCGAAATAATTTTAAAAAATAAGTCATTAAAGTAATTATTTTTTATACTTGGTAATAACCCTAAAAATATAAATAATCTCACCAAAACAGTAATTTTAATAAGGTTTCTTAATAACTGTGCTCAGATTAAGATTCCTTTTTAAGAAACCTTATTAAAAGTACTGTTTTGACAAGATTAGTTAAAAGCTTAAGGCTATTACCAAGAATAAAACTTGAATACTTTTATGGCTTATGTTATTAATCATTTCGCTTTGAAATAGGGTAATTTTACACCAAACTAATTTTTCTACCTTCATTAGAACCAGAGATATTAAATAAAATGTGTTTTTCACCCGCAAACTTTCTGATATTTTTTTTTACGCAACTCCTGAGGAGCGTTGGCCCCTAATATTTTGTAGAGTCTAATGGCTAAATGTCTAGTTTTACCTAAAAATATTTCATCAAAATAGGTGAGACAAATATAGGATACCTCTCCTTGTAAGAGACCAAAAGATCCTGACCCTTTAAATGGTGATAAACACTAAAACTTACGTTAACTTAAACGATCAACGTTTGATTATCATTATTTTTTACATTTCTCTTAACAAAACTGAATGAAATATTATAATGAATGAAATATTATAATATTTATTCATTAGCAATAACTCCACTCGACTATTGAAAGTTCAAGGCTTTTAAAAATCAATTATTATGAGTTACCAATGATCAATTTTGTGTCAGATAAAGTGAATTTGAGTTTATTTGTATCTTATTTCAATGACCATAAACCTATCATTTTATACTTAAAGTATAATAATAATTATTATTGAATTAGGGAGTCACCTTAGCATAGTGGCTAGCATAACAGCCTTATAAGCACAAGGTCACGGATTCAAACCTGCAGGTGGCCCCAGGGTTTTTTAATGGGAGTAAAAAATCCTTAGTTATGCCATCCTTTAAAGGAGACATGAAAAGGTAGTCCTGCACCTGTACGATATAGTAATCATTAAAGATCCTTATCCTAATTAAACCTGAATAGGCAAAATTTATGACTCCTACTGTAGCATCGTCCGATTAGCCACGGGAGCAAAAGATTAGTGATACCGCATTATCTTTGCATGAGTGCGATTTAATGTGGTGTCATTTATGTTTAAAAACTTCAGTTGGACCAATTATGATTTTATCACCTATTAAATAAATAAACAAAGCAAACAATAATTGAATTAGTATATTTATTATGTATAAGCTCAATATAAATGATTTTATATAGTTTTGTTGTTTATCATCAAAATATATACTTTTTTAAATTCAAACATTACATTGATTTTTAGCTCAATCGTCATGTGCCGCAATACCAAAGAAGCGGTACTTCGATCGCCCGCATAGGTTACGCATTCTCATTTTGTATTAAGATCATAATTGAAAACCGTATGTACAATAAATTAGGTTCTATTAATTACTTTAGGCTTTAAACACATAATCTCTTCTTTATAAGCTATATCAGCGGTTCTTAACAAAAACAATTTGGCAGACCCCTGCATCCAAATCAGTTTCAATGACAAGGATCCTTCTACATCGCAAATATTAGATATAAATATAGATTTTAAGTGGGATACACCATATCAAGTATGTATTTTATGCCAAATACCAAATGCTACCTAAACTACATTTACAAGAAATAACCAAGGAGAAGGGTAAATGAAAAACAATAGAGTTAACTTTAAACAGGGAAACAATGAATTGCTAAAATTTAAAAATACCATAACACAGGTATTTATTAAAATACACATAAAGAAAACAAATATTGTTTAATATCATGTCTCATTATTCTCGAAATGTTAGAAAATGACCATTTTAAGGTTGTAATTGTGAAGTAGTAGCCACTTGTTAGTGATCAAAAGTAATTTTATCACTTGAAACCAGATTTGTCTGTTTATAGCATGTGTGAGACTTCTAAAAATCCAAGGCTTCACAAATATTTTAGGTTAATGTAACTAAAATAATTTATCATCAACTAAATCTCTTTCTTGTTTTCACTATCTGTTCAAAAAAGAAATGGGCTTAACTTAAGAAATAGGTAAAATAATCAAACATCCGTTTCATGATAAATATCACAAAATTATAAACCCAGAAAGTAAAAATATAATGAATATTCGTTAAGGCGTTCACAGGAAATGGCAGTTATCTTCAAATGTTTTCCGATTTCACCCGTTTTTTCAATTTTCACCTAACATTTCATCAGTGATGCCTGTGGCTTCTTCGAAGTAGAAATTCTTACTTGGAATCCTGTAGTCTGTCAGTGAAAAAATCGAAAACACGGGTGAAATCAGAAGTCAACTAAGAAGATAACAAATGTTCAATTCTTTATATAAAATGTTAATACTGACTAATAGGTCTGCTACCTGCTTGCGTGGTCATCATTTTGTCGGTGGCTTCAATGTTCTTTAAGCCATTTATTGATTTAATCGCTCTCCATTCCTGAAATATGGTTTGTTTTTTATATCAGGTATTTGTTTGCCCGCTACAACTTCATCACAAATAAGTAAGGGATTTGTTTTATGATGTGTTATCTTACATACATATAATACGCATTAATTTCCAACTGAAATTATTTTACTTGACTAATAAAAACATTTAAAAACAGCAAGCCATAGAAAATACCATTAAAATATTTGCTATAAATAGTAAAATGTTTTCACTAAAAAAATTATTTATTTTTATCAATAAACTCGAATTGTTAGCAAAATTTAAATAATAATTAAAGTTGTAAATAATAAATACAACCATGTAGTATTGATTTAAGACTACTTGAGATAATAGGACAACCTAACATATTTTACAGAATTTGGTAAAGATATAAATTAAAACAGAATACATGGTCAGGTAATTGATAGTCTTATTGAACTTAAATAAACCAGGATTTGTGGAATCACTTGTAGCTGGGTGGCTAGCATAACAGCCTCCTATGCCAAAGGTCACGGGTTCAAACCCGCAGGTGGTCCTAGGATTTTTTAATGGGAGTAAAAAATCCTTAGTTATGCCGTCCGTTCGGAGGGGACGTTAAAAGGTGGTCCTGAGCCTGTGCGATGCCAGGTACTCGTTAAAGATCCCTATCCTAATTAAAGCTGGATAGGCAAAATTTAGGACTCCCACTGTAGCGTCGTCTGATTAGCCATAGAAGCATTAAGTAACATTAAATATATAAACAAACAAACGAAGGTTCATTATTGAAAATAATAAACCAAACAGATAAAATAAACCATATGACATTTTGATATACAAATTGAAAAATACATTACTTGTTAAGCTATTAATCAATTCATTCTATTATATTTAAGATTGCAAATAAGTGTAACTTAAAATGAATCCGAAAAACACATGAAAATATTAAGTAAATAAGGAACACCTTTGTTGTAAACCATAAAACAGACCAATAAAACTTTCAATCCACTGTAACATGTAAAATTAAAAACATAAAATCATACGTAGTCATTAAAATGCATAACTAAGATATGCAATATCTAATAAAATTAATAATAGAATATTTCCTTCATTAAAATCTTTAGTTTCTTTACATGCAAGAAACATAACGACTTATAAGATAAAAAACATAATGTTAAATGAAAATAATCGATAAATAAGACTTATTTATGTCATAAGCAATAAAATAATGTATCATAAAGGATCTAAAACAATGATAGATTCCACACCAATGTCAACTAATCAAAAATTACTTTATCATACTATTACCTAACCTAGAAACCAATATTAGAATCAAAGATTCAATAGCTGCGAATAATTAAATGTTTAGCAATGATTCGGCATTTAATCTTTCACTTGTTCTTGAAATAAAAATTAACGAATGAATATATTAGATGAACAATAAATAAACAAATAATAAACAACTCAAGAACCACAAATCAAAAGAAAAAAACATATAAAAGCACAAGGATATAGAAATTTTGTTATATCCACAATTTATAGTTAATCATATATTAGTTGGTTTTTAAAAGTTACAATTGATAACATTTTTCTTCATATGGAAAGTTTTCATATTTTAATGTTGCCTATGGCTCAGATTAAGCTAGCAAAAATAGTCAATAAATATGTTAAACACTACTGTTCTTTTAAAATCAGCCTTTATCACAAAGCATCATTTGGACGCAGTGCCTCAAAAATAATATTATATAAACTGAGCTATAATTTGGTGTGAATGATTTCAAAATGAATACTATAGTCATCAGAATACAAAGAGAAATAGCAAGCAAGTTTAACATATTAATTCAGATATTACAAATAAATTTAATAAAAAAAGCTCGCTTAATATCATTTTGATTGAAAGGTATTCATCCATGACCTTATATCAGATATATAACTCATAACTTATAAATGAATCTGAGTAAGAAGGTGGTTTTAATGAAGAAAGAATTTGTTTTCTTAGATAAATTTTAAAAGAAAAACATATTATAATTCACAGAGATAAAAGTATGTTACTCACTATATTTATAAACCGTTAATTACTAATTTTTAAGTTTTACTTGACGAATCTATATAACAAAGGAAGATCTTGATAGTTATTGACAAACAGCAGTAGTTACAACAGTCATATACAGTAGATCTATAACATACGAATTATCTTCTGAGATAATTAATAAAATCAAAACCTATACAAAACCAATGACTTTCAGTTGTTCAATAATTTATTTAAATTACATTTTAACACCTCATTAATATCTTTATCACTGATAATTCATCAGAATATTTCATTTATCTTCACAGACACGATGATAATTATTTAGTGGTATCACTTAATTTTACTTTCATTAAAATCAGAGATTGAGGCATGGTCCTACTAACATAATTGAAAGGCAAATTATTATTTCAACTTCAGTAAATAAATAATCACTTGTCTTGAATCACTTCACTAAATTTTTTTAGGAAAAAGGGTCCATTATTATCCTGGAAATCCACTTTACTATAAAGTAGTCTCACTATTGAACCACTTAACCATAAGCAATAATAAATCTCAAATTTCTCTTTTTAAAAGCAATCACAATTGCCTTGTGTTGGTTAGTCTTCTGGATTTGATTTCTTCAACATCATCACACTGGGTCCTTTTATCAATCTGGACATTGAAATATTCTCAACTTAAGTTGGTACCATCACTCATAAAACAGAAACAGAATACACATAATAACACAAGACCATTAAGCATTTTTTAAGATTACACGGTGATTCTTACCTGACTCAAGTACTTAAAAAATTGTTTTATAGCCCAGTTATTAATTCAATAATTTCTCTTAATCACAATGATAAAATGCAGAAAAATGAATGCTTACATCAAAGTAAATGATTTTTAAGTATTAATGTGCTTACAATTTGATTATTGTTCATCATAAGAAAATGTTTAAATTACGATATGTATGTTTACATTGCAAGGTAATCGTATAATAATTAAAATATTGTATCAGAGCATTTATCATACAAACAGCAGCTCATTACAGCCACAAGAATCTTAAATTGATAGTATAAAATAAAAAACCAACAAATGAAAACATGCAAACAGACAAAATGGGCCACCAATTTGTCCAACTGATTATTATATGACTTAAATTAACAGATATTAAAAAATATTGAAGATTAAATAGCAGACCTTGTGATAAAAAGGGAGAGATGATTCGGGTGGCAGTAAAAATAAGTTTAAGTCTTGTGATAAACTACTTTCTAATTTTTTTTTTACGGACGCCCAGGTCATCTCAAAGTTCATAAATTTTTAAAAAAGGGTCTAAATTTATTCAAACAAAGACACCGGAACTATCTTATCCTTCATGTTCAAATAAAGTTTTCATTAAAAATTAATCATAAATTCTTTCCAAATTTAAAAACTAATTTGATATTTATCTCTTACGCACTGACAAATGCTTGATAGTTAATTAACCGTTAGTTTACGGTTGATTGAAATAACGTACCACATGCTTATGTTTAACCATTCTATAAACAGATGATGGCTTGATTTAGCGGTTTAAACAAAATTGACTCACTAACTTCATATTATTGTACTTATATACTTGAATAAATAGTTATTAGAGATTAATGATAGTAAAGTGAGTTAATATTGGGTTGATGCAAAATTAATGCAGGTTTCCTCTATTGCAATATCTTAATTCCAATTGTGTAAACAAAGCTAATCCTAACATTGATCATTATTATACCAAAACAAACCTTATCTAATACCCTCTCTTTCACCATGAATTTGTTTAGTAAAATCGTTTTGTTCAGTGTGTTCAAAGGTCTTGAATCGAAAATGTCAAAGTGCGATTTTCGTCAAATTTATTTTTACGAATTTAAATTAGGGCGCAGCGCTGCGCAAACGGCTCGTAATATTAATGAAGTGTGGGGTCAGGGGCTATTAATGAGTGCACGGTGCAGCGTTGGTTCCAGAAGTTTCGCAGAGGAGATTTCGACCTCGAAGACAAGGAAGGTCGGAGCCGTCATCTTGCTCTGGACAACGACCAGCTGAGGTCAAAAGTGGAAGAAGACCCAACCAAAACCACACGAGAAATAGCGGCGGAACTCGGAACTCAAAAATTGCAACGTCTTTGTCCAGCATTGATGAATCGGAAGGGGCCGATCCTGCTCCACGATAACGCCAGACCACACGTTGCACAACCAACGCTTCGACGACTGCACGAGTTGGGCTACGAAGTTCTCCAACATCCGCCTTATTCACCTGACCTCTCTCCTACAGACTTCCACTTTTTCAGGCATCTGGACAACTTTTTGAGGGAGAAAAATTTTCAAAACCAGGACGACATTGAAAATTCTTTTCGTGATTTCATTGAGTCCAGGGATTCGGATTTTTTTTCTGGTGGAATAAGAAAGCTTGTTGAACGTTGGCAAAAGTGCATTGATTCAGATGGAAATTATTTTGATTAAATATATATGGTTACAATACCTACTAAAAACCTGCATTAATTTTGCATCAACCCAATATAACAGCCTACTACTAAAAATAAATATTTTTTTTAAAAATTTGTATCAAGGAAGTTTTATGCACCCATACTAACTCTATCGAAAGGTTTATAAAAAGATAAAAGAACCACTATTATATTTTAAAAATTTACAGTTAAGTTATGAGGAAAAAAATAATATAAATGGTAATAATTTTTATTAATGAGCACAATTCATACTTTCAGCATGGATGCAATACAGCCTCCTGCAAGCTCTACAAACTTTTGCAACACATAAGAAAGGTTAGATACTTCAAGTTCAAAAGAACTTTTAGGACGAGTTGTTAGCCAATGAAGCATGTCCCTCTTTAACTTAACAATCTTTTCTACATGAATAGGTTTTCGACATGGGGACATTCGTATGTGGTCTTGTCCATATCGTTTAAAGAAATCTGTTGCCAGCAACACAAGACTTTCACTTAACTCGACTGTTAAAATCAATTTAAAAACTATTTAATATACTTTAATTTTTATTCTTTATTCGTCACTTTATATTACCTTTTATAACTTTTCGTATTGGATAATATTTTTTCTAAAATCTTTCTCTTTCTAATGGTATACTATATGTTTATATTGCACTTATTATTATATAATAAAAAAATTTCATTAATAAATAGTTTTGCTCTTTTATCCATTAGTTAGTCATCAAATTCGTCCAACTTGTATATTTAGTCTTCCTTCATCAGTGCCATTAAGATGATATGGTTAATCTTTTGGAATGTACAAATTTAAAGGTACTTAAAAGTAAGAAAATTTAAAATATCGGCATTTAAGCTCTGTCAGACTAAAGAAAATGCATGGTATAAAGTGGCTCTTTTGGTGCGCCAATTTTAATGAAAAAGTTGATGTAACATCTTGGGCATATAGTTGTATTAAATATGAAATTTCAGTTCTGTAAAACTTTTCACTTTTGCGCTAGACTTATCACACACACACAAGGACCATTTTTTAGGACTTGGTTATTTGGACTCAGGAGGCCCTAAAACGTGTATTTCCGTTGAAAACTGGAATTCAAAAATTTTCACGATCACAATACTTTCCCTAACTAAATATTTTATATATAGACAAGTGAAAGTAAAAATACAAGTAAGCACTAATTGACTGATATAATTATCAGGTGTATATGGTGCTTGAGACACTAAAAGCTTCGGGAATTCTTTAGTAAAGGTTAATTAAAACTGACTACCAGGAAAGTAAACCTAACTTAAAAGGTTCACCACCGGTGGCCAGTACTAGGCTGTTTTATCGGGAAGCCTGCACCACCAGCGGTACGTATTCGATTGAGTTAACAGACCCTGAAAATTAAAATAATGAAAAATTAACGTTTATTTATTTAAAAAACTTTTTGGGTAACAATTATAATTAGCGAAGTAATATATAACGCGCCAAATGGCGAAGACCATGAAAATCAGCACCAGCGTGAACATGTCATTCTGTTCCATGATGTAAGGCCTCACACAGAGATCTTGATATAACATAAATTGGAAAAAATCCGCTAGAAAACATTCAAATGTTTTGTCTTATAATCAAAACTATTCTTATGAGACTATTTTTTGTATTTGCTCTCAAAACAAAAGATTTAAAAATTATTCAAAAACAATGATAAAGACATCGATGAACTTGCGTGAAATTGGCTGGCATCTTCATCACTCAGTAAACAAGAAATATCAAAGCTTCCAATCTGGTAATGAAATTGTGCAAATCAAGCATGAAGCATAATAGAGAAAAGCTGAAAGTATGGTTTGTGCATAACAATCGATTAATGTAAATAAAATAATTACCATAAGTATTTTATAATTTATAAACGTAAAATTCAGAACTTTTAACTATTTTAAAAGAAAAAAACTAGTTTAGAACTATTTTAAATGATTAAAGTGCAAATAAGGGTAAAATGTTTATTGTGATATAGTAGTTATTAAGCCATGCACTCAATACATTAAGAAATAGTTGAAGTTTCAAGACTACCTCAAAACTATAATTAGAGCACTCACTATGATCCTTTTCAG
The DNA here is from genome assembly GCA_023052935.1 of Piezodorus guildinii. Classification (NCBI taxonomy): domain Eukaryota; kingdom Metazoa; phylum Arthropoda; class Insecta; order Hemiptera; family Pentatomidae; genus Piezodorus; species Piezodorus guildinii. The sequence continues at coordinate 75,771,736 of CM041298.1, read as the reverse complement.
TTTTTAATAAATAATTCATAAGTCAATTCTGATATGCGATTTTTTATCATATTATTTTACTTTGTTTCATACAAATTTTTATTCTCCATTTTATAATAAATTTGTTAAGAAATTTCAATATTATAATTATTAAAATAAAAAATTCTTATTAAAACTTTAACAAAACATCGAATGCAACAATAAAAAATTTTGATTAGAGCTCCTTACACCAGCCTAACATTAATATCAACTTTTTCCCCTACAATAAATAATTACATAAAAATGCAGAGAATTTAATTAAGGATAAAAATTGTAAGTTGAATACTTCTTACAAATATGCTTGTATTGTTGAGACAAGATAAGATGAATAAATACTTATTTACTAATAAACAAAATCTCAGCTTTAATTATAGCAACCCCCTCCTTGCAGTACCAGATGCCATAACCAGTAGGCCATAATTCACTAGTATTATTGTTATTTTTTTAAATAAATACTAGTATTGTATCTATATTTACACGGAATTATTTAAAACAACAAAAGATTCAATAATCATAAAATAAAATACACATAACTTAGGGTAACTCACCCAAGTTCTTTTAAAGATGGCATTTAGATTGTTAAGATAAACCACAAAATAGAGAAGTTAGATGTAATAATATTAAATGAATAATTTTTCTAGACAATACATATATAAAAAAACAAAACAGAAAATTTCAATACACTAATAATTACTTCATTTTCTTTATTCATATCAACTTATACTACTACTAATTTATTATATTTCAACTATTTAACGCTAATTAAATTAATCTAAAATTATTTGGTAAATTTGCATTGAATAAAAAATATTTTGATCTTCAACAAAGACAATTATTGATATACAGTAAACACCTAATTATCCAAAGATTAATTATTCAAAATTTTTATAAGTAGAGAAATATGTGGAATTGTTTGGTTTAAGAGTACATAGAAAACGGTGAAAGGAATTAGACAATAGCTGGGAATCGTTTGAATCTGAGCGAGTTTCCTAAAAATGTGGGCGCTGATGACAAGAAAATGTTTGGCAACATGACCACTTCCATTCTAATGTGAACACAGATTATTAGTAAACGAATCTATGTAAGAAAGATTAAACATCTTGGGTTGAATTAGCCCAACCTGAAATCAGCCATCTATTGAAAATTTGAGGCACAAATAAAAGTATCACTAGTTAAAGAACATAGATTAAGGAAGGATGCAAGCTTTGTGCTTTTATAAAAGATCAGTTGAATCGTGAATATAAAGGCTGAGATAGTTTGGCAGTCAAATATGGTTAGAACATAGTGAAAAACTATTTCATAACTAACATTTCGACCAACGTTGCGAGTCTGCATCATGGCTTACACGCAAGAGTTATGTAGCAACTGACATTACAAGAAAATTAATTTGCCTTGATAAAGACACAAAACGTTGGTTCATAAATAGTTTTTCACTATTTTATAATCTTTGATTATCACTCAAACCATCTCACCCTTCATGTTCATAACATGATAAACTAGTTAATATTCAAATAGTTAATAATATTTAGTGAAATAGCAGCTGCATGAAAATTTATATATCATTCACTCTCTCTAACTTATGGAGAAAACTGAAGCTTGGTATGGTAAAAATAATTAATCAACAATTAATGAGGGTGAAAAACGTGATTATCAAATTAACTGGAATGGTAAGAGCAATATCTGAAGCAAAAAACATAAAGAAGACATAAATTAACCAAACCAGCCATCATATAAACCAACTCTACAGATAATTAGGAGTTTACTGTGTTGCTAACTAAGATTAATTTTTTCTATACAAATAATAAGAATTCCATGAATCAGATATCAAATTATATATATATTATATATATATATATAATATTATATATAATATATATATTATATATATATTATATATTATATTATATATTTAAACACTTAGCTTTTAAATGATCTACTTAAGATAAGGATATTTTTCTTTATAATTAAAAATCAATTTAAAACTTCATTAAAGATGATTAGTTAATATTTTAACTTATTAAAAAAAATAAATAAATAAATAAAATTTTAGGAGAATTGTATTGTTTTTATGATAATCAGATAAAACAACATAGAGAACTAGTGATCACGTATGTCATTTAGAAACATAAATTTCAAATTGAGCTTTATTTGAAATTTTAAAAACATTAACTCTATTAAGAATATTTCGAACTGGGCGGTCTTATATTAATCCTTCATTATTGTTCAGTATAATTATAATGTTCATAGTATGAAAATACATTAAAACTTAAAATCAGTATTAAAGATGTAAATAAAAACACTTTAAAAAAAAAAAGAAAAGAAAATAACATCAAACCTTTCATAACTAAGATACTTAAAAGTACCGTACTTACAGAAAGTATCCCATCCTCCAACTCAATCATTGAATAACATTCTGTGATCACTTCCTTCACACGTATTTATGAAAGAGTTATTGCAGTACACTGCTACGAAAAACTGTTACTTTAGAATTTATAAAAACTGTATTGGTAATCTCCAACAAAAGGAACTAAATATAAGTAGACATACAATTTTTAATCATTATGAAATTGAATAAAATCATAAGTTAAATAAAACTATGATTTTAAAATCGAACTAATAAGGAGCAAATAGGCTTAAAGAAAATTAACAAATCACATATAAGCCATGACAACCGAAGAACCAACTATGTAACTCTCTTCACATTTATTATAGCTTCTAGCCAGTTTATTAACTTAAAATATTACTAATTGACATCTTAATAGAAATAAACATTGTTTCAAATTAGCTTTAAAGTGAAAAAATTCTAGTTATAAAGTAAGTTCATGCTTTATTTACTTTAAATACTTTGGATAGAGAATGAGTAGATCTATGATTGAAGATAAGCCCTTAAGATAACAAGCTTAGAACAAAGGTGAGTCAATTCAAACCAGCATGAAGAGCATTTAAATGTTAATAACCTTACATTTTGAATTTTTATTTAGTAAAACTAAAAGAAATTGGTAGCATGATAGATAACTAGTAATTGTTAGTGAAGGATGTTAAACCTGACTGAACAATAAACCTATATTTTAGTCGGCTATAACTAAAATTAAAAAAAAAATAAATAAAAAAATTGAAGGTAATAATAAAACATTAAGCTACCTATTGCTAAATCTCTAGCAAAATGTAAATAAGGTAAAAATATTAAGATCATTATTGCTTAAATCAATCAACCTAATCTTAGAATTAAGAATCAAGTGGCTTATCTCAAGGCCATTAAACAAACAAATACATCATAGACTAAGGGGCATTTACAACCAAATTAATCACCTCAATAGAAGTTAACATAATTAAAGAGATTGATGACAGAAATAAATAAAATTGCATGATTCAACTTTTTAAACTGGTTTATTCAATTTCCAATGATAATAGACAACTTAAATTATACCACGCATTAGTCCCTTTAGGTTGAAGATTACCTTAATGCACATATATAGTAATAAAATTAAGTCTCATATATATATATATATATATATATATATATATATATATATATATATATATATACAAAACAAAAACAGGTTTTGCCTTCAGACTATAAACACAATCATTTTATGTTAGCATTAAAGTGAAATGGGAATCAAATCGACACGCAACTGAGCATGTCATTGACAAAATGTGAATCCAGCAAATCTCAGTCACATTATTTACATAGCTTCGAGATTAATTGATTTCAACAAATCATGATAGACAACCAGAGAAAAATTTTCTGGATTATCATAATAAAAAGCCATTGTTCTATAAGAAATTAATGTAATTTAAAAAAAATATACTCACTTCTGGGCATTAACTTGTCGGATATGATGAAAAACATTAACAACATCTCTGATTCTCCTGGGAGCTTCCTCAATTTTAGAAGCAAGGCAAATACAAGCCATTGCTAGTGTATCCATGCTATGCCTAACAAAGGACTTTGAATAATAAAATCGTTGAAATAAAACTTGTCCAGTGGCCATTGCTACCTAAAGAAGAGGTTACTTTATATATCTAAAAATACACTCCAATTGCCAGTACTTTAAAACTCACTTACCTGAGGAAGCTTTAACAAAATACCAGCAGTCTGTATGAGCTCACATCCTAAAATCCTGAGGTCAGTTTCTGTTTCTGGATCCATACCATCCAGTATCGAGGGCGTGTTGTTAAGTTTTTCTTCTGGCAGCAAAACATTATTAAGCGATAATTCTATTTTACCATAAGGTTTACTAACAAGTTTAGATACGTTTGTGGAAGAATGCTCTGGTCTCTGAGAGCCCATTATTATTCTAAACTAAAACAATACCCCAACAAACATACACTGACCCTCTAGCGGCAATGGCGCTGACTACAATAACTCGATCCTACAAAGCAGATGTATACAGTCGGATATTAAGTCAACAGTGGCTGGAAATTAAATTTAAAAAAAAATGTAAAATAATAATTTCTTTGTTAAATTAATTACAATTTTTTTTACGAAGCATCAGATTAAATATTCGGCATTTAAAAAAAATTATAATTATTGATTTTTTTCATTTATTAAATTGTTTGTATCCATAGTAGGTACATTCTAAAAAGTTTCTGCGGGGTATAGAAATTATAATATGAATAGTAGGTATAAACTACTTTATTTAAAATAATAATTAAACTATGGATGAACATGTACATTTTTTATACTTCATTTTATGCGTCATTTCATATCCAAATAACTATAAAATTTTAAAATCTGACAAAAATATATTTTAATAGTAAAAATATTGAAACATCGGAAGAGCCTTGTGGAATCAAAGTTCTATTGTAACGTGGAATGATTAGAGAAATAAAAAAACTTATACTAATAAGTAACTTCATTAAAATGTTATATTTAATAAATGATATATGAATGGGTGATTAATGGGATCTTAATACTTCTGTTGCATGTGTTGTATTATTGATAAATACTAATATATGCTGTTAAAAAAAGCTCGAGAAACAAATCTTTTCATCAATACATTCAGGAATGGATCGATTGATAAATAGAATCTGTCGAGAAAGTTGGTAGTGGATTGTGCATTAAAGGTAAAGTTTGAATAAATGGAACCCGTTAAAATAATTAGATTAAAATAAATTTATCTTCTAAGCATCCTAACAATATGCTTACAGCTTTCTAAAATCTGATAGAGAAGAAATGTCTACATCCTTTCCGTTCGGGGAATTACCGAGTACGCGATTGAACAATATAAATTAACCAAATCAGCCAAGGTTCTGCGTTATTGGAAATCCCCTACTTTAAGTGTCATCACAACTATACGGTTCTACTTGATAATATACATACACAAATGTAATTGTTCTACTTGAATATTCCTAATATAAACAATTTTGAAAACGTTATCAAGGCAAAGCTTAGTCATACCCGTGAATTAGTAGTTCATTGATTTTTTAATGAAATATTGAATATAAAATAGACCTAATCCTTGGAATAAGCAGCTAAACTGAAAGCAAACCTTTCTTCAACAAAACAAATAAATTGTAAGTTTATTTACTTCTACAGAGTTACATTTATTTTTTATAAAACGTCTTTAGTATATGAAAGAAGGGAAATAATTGAAAATACTTCATATTTGCGAAAGAGGTCATGCAATATGTAAATAATTTTATTTTATAATAGATGATTGTAAAATAAGTAATTTTATGATGACTTCCTATATTTATAGTGAACTGAAAAAACTAAAAACCATATAATTTCATGACCAATATAAGTATATGTATCAATATATACTTTTAGGGATCAATATTCTTATTTACACTAACTAAAAAAATTCTTTAAATATTGTTTTTGTTTGGTATCTAACAAATCATAATTCTTTAACATTAACAGGGTCTATTAAAAACCACTTCTAATATGAATTTAGATAAACTTTCCTGTTTTCCAAGAACACTAAAACCATGACATTTGGCAGCATGATGAATAAATTAAAAACAGAAATAATGAAGTCAAATAAAATTAAAATTGTATTGTAGGACCTCAAGTCTACTTAAAATAATAAAATAAAGAGGATTTCTCAAGACTGAGAAGGATGTATCCAATGGGTCAAAGGTCTTTGATGCTAAATGACACAAAATAAGATTCTAATTATATGACTTCAAATTATCTAGTCAAACTAAACTTTCCTAGTTTTCATAATATTATATTTTTTAAACACATTTTATTGATTTTTACTTCAGTATATATGCAAAAATAAAACCAGTATAAGTGCTGCAATAAAATTATGGGCATGAAAAAGTATTGAGAAGAAACTACCTAGCGGCAGGGCTTCAATGTTTACTTAATTTCGTGGGTCCCGAGAACATCTTCTTTTCAATCCCCTTGGAGGGTTATCAAGAATATGGAATGTTGGGTTTATGTAGATAGCGAGTTTGAAATTAAAAGTGGTATATCTATTTCAATTGGTATATCTATTTTGGATTAAGGAAACATCTCAGCAGCAAGGCCTTATCCAGACAGACTAAGTGCAGCCTTTATAAAACCCTTACTCGACCAGTACTAACTTAACGAGTTCAGAAGAAGCAGAGCTCTTGATCTTTGAAAGAAAGATTTTGCAGTGCATATCTGGACCCAATAAAGTTGGAGATCAATGGAGAAGGCTCTACAACCAGAAACTAAATGAACTATTTGGGGAAGTCAATATTGTACGCTACATTAAGTGTGGTCGATTAAGATGGGCAGGCCACTTGGCAAGGATGGACGAGGAGGAAATTACCAGGATGTTGCTGGAGGGAAAACTGGACCGCTCAAGAGGAAGAGGAAAACCTAGGCTGCGCTTCTGAACGTGCGGAATTGGAAAGCAGCTGCACAGGAACGAGCCACCTGGAGATGGCTCATTGAGGAGGCCAAGGTTCACATCGGACTGTAGCACCACTGCATTATTATTATTATTATATCTATTTCAAGATAGATCAGCAACAAATAGAATATTAAGGTCATAATGGATGATTTACTTTGCGAAAAATGACATTTAGGATTTTGGATTGTAAGGATTGGATGCGGGAGGAATTAGATGGTTTAGTAGAGCCCCAAAACCAATTCTATATGCTAGATGGGCCAGATAATTGAAACATATATGATTTTTTTATAATAGAGTGGAAGTTTTGAACATTAGTCAAGTAGTCATTGATATCTATGAGTAGTTCCTTGTTGTTTAAGTCTTATATGAGGATTCCAAGTAAGATGTTTGTCAAAATGGAGTTCTTGGTATCAGATTTGTTCTGCAGGAATGAGTGGGAAATTATTTTTTAAATTAATATTTTTCTATATTCATTTTTAAGCGTTCTTTCTCACATATGTTATTGTAGTCTCAATAATTTTGTTTTCCCTGATGAACTAAAATGTGGGTGAAAACATTGGCAAAACAATAAATAGTTACAGACTATTTCACTGTTTTTTAACTGCTACCTGGACTATTTGATTAATGAATCTACAAATGGTCAACTAATGATATGCCTCATAATTATTACTATAAAAAGTATAAATAGAATCAAACTAATATAATATCAAAAGGGATGATTTAAAAAAATCATTATATTCATACATACACAAGATCTATAATTAATTATATCTTTCTTTACATAAATGATTTTATACATTAAAAAAAATCACAGACCAAGGAATTTTAGTGTTTCATATGACATTTCTAAAAAATAAACTATTATCACATTAAAAAACTTACATTTACAATTTATGTTATAATATAAAGACTATTTCTCATAAATTAAAATATACATATATATTTTTATATAGTGGAAGAATCGTTATCGTTCTTCAGTGAAGGTCATCTGATTCCAGATTTCTCTAGTTCATCAATCAATGCCGTCAGCCTTTGTCTTGACTTTTTGTTATTTTGACAGACACATGATACTAATGCCATTAACTGTTTTACAGAATATTCCTAAAAAAAAAAAAAAATAATAATAATAAATTTATAATAAAAATAACTTATCACATAGAATCAAACAATGGTTGATCTTGTGATGGCCTGATGTGTGTGAGGGAGTGAGGTTATAACACACAGCTGGTGGGAGCAAAGAGGTTATGTGAAATGGATTTGTCACTGCCTCAAACATGTTTATATTTTAGTTTTCTTTATATTTAATTGAAGGTCATTTTTATTTATTATTTTATTTTCTGTGTTTTATGATAGTAGAAAGATTATTTTATTTTACAGTGGCAAATCCATTGCAACCTCTCACCAGCTGTGGGTTGGCGCTATCTCGATTTGTGTGTGCTCCTCATATTGTGTTCTCCTTTTGTATTATAGTATTCTATGCTTTATTTAACTGTTTTTATCATTACGAACAATAAAAGAACCATTCGTACTAATAGTGCCAGGCTGTAGTTATTTCGCCCTCACCTCCTCTAAAGTGGTGACCCCGACGGTGAGTTTTAAACTATTATTTTTTCTTCTCTTTCTCCTTTTTTTTATTTTTCTGGCAATATCATTACAATGCCATTTGATTTATTCACGCTGGACATGGAGGACAAGAAAGTGGAGGTGGAATCAGCATCGGCCCCCAATGCGCTGGCGAGATTGCCAACTTTTTATAGAGAAGAGCCAGATCTGTGGTTCATTCAAGCTGAGGCGGTATTCAGCTCATGTAAGATCAGTAATAGTAAGAGCAAATTTCAGCTGATTATCGCCCAGCTTGATTTTCAGACTCTTCGACAAGTCGCAGATCTGGCTCGTAATCCGCCTGTTAATGAGCCCTATGAAAGGTTAAAAGAGCGGCTACTTTCCAGCTTCGGGCAGTCAGATAGCTGGAAGATGAAAAAACTCCTGGAAGAGCAGAAATTGGGCGATCAGAGGCCTTCCCAATTTCTGCGAGAGATGCAGCAGCTGGCAGGAGAGAAGGTCCCGGAGGACATGCTTAGTACTCTGTGGCTCCGGGGGTTACCTGAGGGAATGCAGGCGGCTTTGGCTGCTACCGATCATACTGATCTGACCAAGTTGGCCCGCATCGCAGATAAAATAGCGAAGATTCAGCAACCCCCAGGTAATCCGATTATGGCTTATCAGCCGGAGCCAACTCCGGGGCCTTCAAGAAGAGATGGAGGAGACATAGGAGCTGCCATCGAGCGCCTGACTACCGAAGTAGCCGCTCTAAAAGCGCAAATGGGGGCCAGGACAAGTCGGCGGGACAGCGGATCGTCTAGTCGGAATCGCAGGGGCTCTAGAAGCAAGAGTAGACGGCGTCTCTGTTTTTACCACGAACGCTTCAGAGATAAGGCGACCAGATGCCGTCAGCCCTGCGACTGGAAACCGGCTAGGGCTTTAAACTAGTCATAGCGGCGAACAAGGCGGGTCCCGTCGCTATGGCTAACAACCGTCGACTCTTCGTCTCTGACAGAAAGTCCGGGGTCAGATATCTGGTGGATACCGGAGCCATCCTATCTGTCTACCCGGTGACGAACAGGACGAAGGCCACCGAGGAGTTCACGTTGTATGCTGCCAATGGGACGCCCATTCCAACGTATGGCACCATTGTCCAGAACCTTGATCTGGGGCTCCGGCGGAAAATGTCGTGGCGATTTATCGTTGCCAAGGTTAGCCATCCCATCATCGGCGCGGATTTACTTTTTCACTACAACATGATGGTAGATCTCGCCGGGTGCCAGCTGGTGGACCAGAGGACGGGGCTGACATCTAGAGGTAAATTGGCGAAGGTACCGGTGCCCACCATCTGCTCAGTACCAGCAGGAGAATGGTATTCCGCCCTGCTGCGCCGGTACCCTGCTGTGACTCAGCCTTCGTCCTTTATGACAGAACCGAAGCACGATGTCGTCCATCACATTGAGACCAGGGGAGCCCCAGTCACCGCGAGAGCCCGCCGCCTGCCACCGGGAAGATACAACACCGCCAAGAAGGAGTTTATGCAGATGATGGATGAAGGGATCTGCAGACCGTCGAATAGTCCTTGGGCCAGTCCGCTGCACATCGTCGAGAAGAAGGATGGAGGTATCCGGCCCTGCGGCGACTACAGGCAGCTCAACGCTAAGACGGTCCCGGACAGATACGCTGTGCCCAACTTGGCGGATTTCAACGTTAATATGCACGGTAAGAAGATCTTCACCACATTGGACCTTAACGGTGCATATTACCAGATTCCGGTGGCAGAAGAGGATATTCCGAAGACCGCCGTCATCACACCTTTCGGCCTCTTCGAGTTCCTCCGTATGTGCTTTGGTCTCAGGAATGCATCGCAAACCTTCCAACGGTTCCTGGACCGTGTGCTTCGAGGGTTGGACTTTGCCTGGTGGTTCCTCGACGATATTATCATCGGCTCAAGAGATGAAGAGGAGCACAAAGCACATATGGAGGAAGTGCTACGGCGGCTGCAGGATCACGGCCTCACGGTGAACCTGACGAAGTGTGTCTTCGCTCGTCAGGAGGTCGAGTTTCTGGGACATAGAGTGAACTCCTCCGGCATCAGCGCCCAGTCAGCGAAGGTGGAGGCCATAGTTTCCTATCCTAGGCCTGCTACTATCAAGGACCTGCGGCGTTTTCTGGGTATGTTTAACTTTTATCGCCGTTGCATACCCAGAGCGGCGGAAATGCAAGCTCCGCTCAACAGGTTCCTTGCTGGAGCGAAGAAGAATGACAAGAGGCCAGTCGAATGGAACAACAAAGCCGTAGAAGCGTTCGAGCGCTGCAAGACTGCCATCAAGAACTCCGCGGTACTGGGACATCCTAAGGCTGACGCTGAGCTTGTCCTGGTATGTGATGCCTCCAGCACAGCTATGGGAGCAGTCTTGCAGCAGAAGGATGGCGACGTTTGGCGGCCTCTTGGATTTTTCTCCAAGGCTCTCGCTCCAGCGCAACAGAAGTACGCCACGTACGACAGGGAACTATTGGCCATCCACCGCGCCATTAAGCACTTTCGCCATTACCTTGAGGGGAGACATTTTGCTGTCTGGACGGACCACAAACCGCTTGAACAAGCGTTCTATCAGAAGCCAGAGACAGCGACGCCCATGCGGATTCGGTTGGTGAACTTTATCAGCCAGTTCACAACCGACATCCGCCACGTACCCGGGGAAGACAACGCAGTTGCCGACGCGCTCTCGAGGGTTGAGGACATCGACTGTACCGAGGACTATGAGCGCCTTGCGTCCGAGCAGCAGAAGGATCCATCGGTTTCTGAGCTTCAGAAGAACAGCCGTCTTCAGCTTCGCTGGATCCAGCCTCCCGGTACAGCCTCGTCTGTCCTCTGCGAAACCTCTACGCCTCAAGCGCGACCATACGTTCCTGAGTCCATGCGAGAAGAGATCTTCCACTGCCTGCATGGGCTCAGTCACCCCGGGATACGGTCCTCGAGGCGGTTGGTCACGCAGCGTTTCTTTTGGCCAGGCATGAACGCCGACGTCTCGAGGTGGGCACGCTGCTGCATTCTCTGCCAGCGATCGAAAGTTGTCCGTCACACAGTGACTCCTCCAGGTACCTTTGCACCCAGCGGAAGGATGGAGCATATCCACGTGGACATCGTTGGGCCTCTGCCACTCTCCAACGGCATGCGTTATTGCCTCACGATGATAGATCGATTCACGCGTTGGCCTGAGGCGTGCCCGCTAGAGGAAATTACAAGCACCAAGGTAGCAGAAGCAATAGTGGGCACGTGGATTTCCCGTTATGGTACGCCTGCAAGGATTACTACCGACCAAGGGCGCCAGTTTGAGTCAGACCTCTTTATTAGCCTCACTCGCGTCCTTGGTATCCAGAGGAGCAGGACTACGGCGTACCATCCTCAGTCCAACGGGTGCGTGGAGCGGTGGCATAGGTCCCTCAAGGCATCCCTAAGAGCAACGTTGGGAAATATGGGGTGGACAAAGGTGCTACCCACCGTCCTATTGGGTCTTCGGTCGGCGGTGAGAGAAGATGTTGGTGCCAGCGCTGCGGAAATGGTCTTCGGCCAACCACTTCGCCTCCCTGGAGAATTTTTTGAACCCTCTGAACGGCGGGAGGACGCGGAGGCGACATTGAAGACGCTGAGGGAGGCGATGAAGACGCTCCGTCCAGCTCCGCACCGCAGCAGTACGGCTCGCACCTTTGTTCACCACGACCTCAAGGACTGCACCCACGTTTTCCTTAGGGATGACACCGTCCGACGCCCGCTGACGCCGCCTTACACCGGCCCTTATCAGGTTCTCTCGAGGGAGGAGAAGACATTCAAGCTGCTGTTACCGACAGGACCGAAGACCGTCTCCATGGATCGCCTGAAGGTAGCACATCTTCTCCCGGGACCGGCAGAGGACAGCGGCAACAGGGATCTGCCTACTCCATCGCCCTCTGGTGTGGCCAGCGGCAAGTGCGATCACCCCACTCCTTCTCCCACATCAGTGGACTCCGGACCTTCAAATGACCTCGACTCAGAACAGCAGGATGCACCACCGCCTTATCGCACCCGGTCTGGTCGGGTGGTAAAGCCAAAGGTTCGTTTCTGTGCCGATGTCATTGGGGGGGAGTGATGTGATGGCCTGATGTATGTGAGGGAGTGAGGTTATAACACACAGCTGGTGGGAGCAAAGAGGTTATGTGAAATGGATTTGTCACTGCCTCAAACATGTTTATATTTTAGTTTTCTTTATATTTAATTGAAGGTCATTTTTATTTATTATTTTATTTTCTGTGTTTTATGATAGTAGAAAGATTATTTTATTTTACAGTGGCAAATCCATTGCAACCTCTCACCAGCTGTGGGTTGGCGCTATCTCGATTTGTGTGTGCTCCTCATATTGTGTTCTCCTTTTGTATTATAGTATTCTATGCTTTATTTAACTGTTTTTATCATTACGAACAATAAAAGAACCATTCGTACTAATAGTGCCAGGCTGTAGTTATTTCGCCCTCACCTCCTCTAAAATCTAATGTATTTCAAAGTGTGTGAAAAAAAAAAAAAAAAAAAAAAATGATACATTAATATTTTAATTCAGTGGATTATCTATTTTTTATTTCATATAATAACGAATATGTTTATATCTTGTAGCGGTCGCATCTAATTAAGAGTTAATAACATGTAAAAAAAAAAAAAAAATATCCAAATAAAAATAAAATTATAGATTTTTCTTACTGGGTGCTCTTTGATCCACGATTCTAAATCTTCTTCTGGTTGGTAATAAGCTTTAATGTAGACTTCGACAAGATCTCGATATGGAATGGGTCGTATGGTAGTTATCGCTTCAAGCTTAGAAATCAGTTGAATAAAATCAAGCTGCATAAGTGCTCGTCCTCCTGTTGAACACTTTTTTGCAGATGAAAATCTAGAAATAAATGGATGAACACATTACTGTTTTACACATATAAGTTATGAAAAACTTATTTATAACATTTAAAGTAATTTTTTTCACATAAAATGGCAGATTTCTTATTTTTATGGTTTCAGGGATGTCTGATATAGATAAATACTAGTGACTTGTTCCTGCTTTGCACGGGTGCAATTTGAATGTGGTGTCATATATGTTTAAAAAAAAAACTGCTTAGCTGATTTAAAGTTTATTATATTGAGATAAGAAGTTTATCATAATGAAAAGTGCACTTAGAAAGAAAATATTATGTTCATTTTATTATTAAAAACCGGGATTTAATTGGTTGAGAAAAATACTACACTAATTATAATATAGATAAAAATAAAATGTACCCTTCAACTAATATATTTGATAACAAGTATATCAGATTATCCCAAAGTGAATTATATGCTTCTTCTGGAATATGAATAACATTTCTTAGATTTTCTAATCGTTTGGCAAACTGCTGTAATTCCTGAAAATAAATTATAATTAGAATAAACACACACACAAAAAAAAAAAAAAAAGACATTTAAATAAAAGTTATGTTATAAATATAAACAAGGAATACTCACTCCAATCAAATAATTAACATAACTACTATGCTCACAGACAACATCTTTAACCTCCCAATCCACTCTAGACATTAAATCTAACACTGCTTTATCGTTAATAGCTCTCCAAGCTACATTAGCGTAAACTGGTTTTCTCACTTCAAAACTTACTGCTATTGTCTAAAAAGAAAAGCAAAACAGAGAAACTGAGCAACATTCTACTGTACAATTAAACTTACTCGATACTTACTTGGCTATAAAACTGCTGTAAGTTGTGTAAAGTACTACCCTGGGATTGAAGGAGCTGTTCTAAATAAGTCTTTAAATAAATAAATTCCCTCGATAGAAAAAGAAGTGATTCCACCCCGACAACTCTCTCAACTAACCCAAATAATGTGTTGGGAGAGGTAAGATCTACCAAAGGAGATACCTGAGCCTCGTAAACCTATTAGAAAAAAAAAATTCATCAATAGCTCAGATTATTTCTTATCAATACTTTCCAAAATCTAATTCTTACCTTGAAGTCTTGTTCTTCTTCATCATCAGTCTGTATGATTAGAGTATCTTTTATCCTGTTTAATACGGCTTTCAATTTCAGGGATGAAACATTTAAAGAAAGAGTGTTCTAAAAATAAACATAAAACCTATAATTTATAACTTAAATAATATTATTAATAATCAGATTAATATATTTGTGTAAAAGGCTTTTTCCAAAACCTTAAATAAAAGGTTACAAGTGTGGTATTTGATGTAGTCTTGGACTGCAACACTAGGCCCCATTCAACTGCATCTTGCGTCTCACCAAAGAAAGTATAATAATATCAACATTATTGAAAAAGAAAAGTATTCAGGAGAAAATATAGACCTTATTTATTAGAATGACGAGCATTCAAGAAACATTTGGGGAACTGAACCTAGCATCTTTCATTTGAAACAACAAGTTGAGTGGAAGAATCATAAGGAGCTGATGCCTCTGGGTAAAACACATGAAACTTCGAGGAAGGTAAGCAAAAGAGAACAAAGAATAAGAGAACGTACAGACTTAGGATAAAATAAAATAGATAACAGGAATATGAGTGAGAAAATGTCGGAAGTTTGTCCAGGACAGAAAACAGTGGAATGGGATTAATGAGAAGGCTCAAGCCCGTCAAGGGCCTGTAGAGACAAAAAGTAAGTGAATAATTTATTAATTATTAAAAATGAGCAAGGTTTCTACAAGAAATAATCAGAATCAATTAAAGAATTTTCAAATATAGTAAGATATAAAAATAAGCACCTGCAGGTGGTCCTAGGATTTTTTAATGGGAGTAAAAAATCCTTAGTTATGCTGTCCTTCGGAGAGGACGTTAAAAGGTGGTCCCGAGCCTGTACGATGTCAAGTACTCGTTAAAGATCCCTGTCCTAATAAAACCTGGATAGGCAAAATTTAGGACTGTAGCATAGTCCGATTAGCCACAGTAGCATAAAGTGACATTAAATAAATAAACAATAAAAATGAGCAAAACCATTAAAGAATTATTTAAATGGAATTTATATAGAATTATGTGTTTTATTAAAAAATCTATTATATTATTATCTAAAAAATCACTTAGTTTTATTGGCTTTTCATCACTCTCTTTTAACTTTTAAAAGCTTGTGTATGAGATAATGTTTTTTCTAAAATCTATAGCTTTCCAACGGTATATTATACATGTATATTACTGTTCTTAAGTTTAAAAACAAAAAATTGCATTATTTTATTAATTGCATTATAATTAATTTTCAGTTTTTCCTTTAGTTGGGTATCGAATTCATTCAATTTATATATTTATCTGTTTTTCATCAGTGGTAACAAGACAATATAGTTATTTTTATAGAATCAACAAAAATTAAAAATACTTTAGAAGAAGAAAATTTAAAATATTGGCATTTAAGGCCTGTGAGACTATTTTAATCAGAATGAAACCTACATGATATTAAAGCCTATTAAATTTTACATCTATATAGGGAGTATAATAAAAATCGTTAAAACCGATTTTGAGAAAATCATAAGAAGGTGCAATATGCATGGTATAAAGTGGCTCTTCGGGTTAGCAGATTTCAATGAAAAAGTTTTTGTAACATCTCGGGCGTATAGTTGTCTTAAATGTGTAACTTCAGTTAAATAGGACTTTTCATTTCCGCCCAGGAGTTACCACACACGGACACACACACACACACACACAATTTTTGCGGGACTTGGTTATTTGGACTCAGGGAACCCTAAAACGTATATTTCTGTTGAAAACTGGAATTAAAAAATTTTCATGATCACAATACTCTCCCTTACTATATATAGTAAGTGAAAGTAAAAATTGTATATATATTATATTGAAAATGTATACTTACGCAAAGCTACTAGCGCTAAAAAGAGAGTACCATTGAGCAAAGAAAACATTCTACAAGCCCCAGAATATAGAATATACTGGACTCAGGCTCTAAGAACCAATTAAAATCCATGAAATATTGTGTGCAGTGAATTGCTAAAATTTAGAAATACAATATAGGTGTCTATTAACTATCAGCTGCAATTCAATGTGTCACAAGCCAAGACGCAAATATATTTAATTAAGGTAACTTAAAATAATTTTCAAATGAAATCTCATGGACCATCTAGATAGGAACCACTGATCTAGATGAAATGATGCTTAAGTAAGAACATACGATGTAAACTTAATGGAATAATTAATATTAATAATTTCACAAACTATTTTTTTGCTGCTAGAACATGGGCAGTAGAGGTTTGGGACAGAAAAACTACACTGTGCATGCTCAAGTAGCAAAATATTTGTGGGGGAAAAAACTTACAGGTAGCAGTCAGGTACCTTGAATATAATGTTAATAATAATAATTAATTTTATAAATTAAATATGCTTTTTTGAGAATTCTTTTTTTAAATAAAATAACCAATGTGTTAGCTTTTTTTTCCTATATTGCTTATCCATTTGAGACTTTTGAGTCCTAAAAGGTACTATATCCATTATAGGAAATTTTACAGGAAGCACGAAAATCTCGTTATTAATAAAATTATTTGCTTCTTTTCGCATTAAAATTTAGAATTATTTTTTACTAAATTAATAACACTATTTTAAAGTAATGGAATGAAACGTTTTAGTAAGATTAGGAATGAAACTAAGTGTGTAATTAGTACCTTTAGAAAATAATTGTATTTCTAAATCACATTTTTAACGGACTTAATTGTTCAAAAGAAAAAATCAAATAGAAGATTTAGATAAAACTAAATGATGAGAATACAAATATGTCAAAATATCAATTTCTTAAAAAAATGTCCTTTAGTACCTTTACCAGGAAATCGTCTCAATGAACACAGCATAAATAATAACAAGCAACATATTGTAACTATATTGAGTTTTGTATTTGAATATAAATTTCAAAGCAGTATATTTAAGTTTCATATACATGTAAATTATATTATATTATTTATATAGAACTATCAGGCTTAGATGAAATAGGCTACATGTTACAGTAGCTTACTTTTTAGGAAAATGTTCATATACCTCAAAGCAGTCCTTAAATTTCATATAATTATTTGTTGGATGTTTCCAATACTCACAGGCATATTTGTGGTAAAGAATGAATGGACAGTATAAAGATAGAAATCAAACAGCTGTGTAAGTGCAGAAACAACTTGGGATGCAATAGGCTTCAAATATTTTGACATCTGCAGATATTTTCCACATAAACGTAAAACACTAACAGTGGTATTTGTAAGCAATGGTGAGCCATTAGCTATGTCTCTTCGGCTAACTGAGTCCCTTAAATAGCAAAAACAGAATTATTCAAATAGAAATATTCAAAAACCGACTGAAAGACTTAAATCACAAAAAATGTAAGAGGGTACCTTCCATGACTTGCAGAAGCAGGTGCAAAATCCAACTCTTCTTCACTTTCTTCACTGAAATAACCAGAGGGATCATCCTGTAAATTCAAAATCGTAAAAATTAAAAGATATAAACAATATCAGAACAAAATGAATTATTAGCAGAGTAAAAGAAGAAAATCCCAATTAGATTATATTTAAATTTCAAAATGAAGACAATAAGCAACAAGTTCATTAACTATACAGGAGAAAGCTACTCACTATCTTAATATACACAAATATAAACTTTAATATTTTCCGATGAAATATTTTGTTTATTTGTGTTCATAATGATACATTAAAACAAAATAAAACATTAGTGGAGTTATGTAACATAGCATAGCAATCAGTCATTTAAGATTTATTTTCTCATTTTGTAATGATAATTTTTAAAAACCGAATGGATAGAGCCTTTACAATCAGATTCTAATTGAATATATTTTTCAATCTATTGAACAGAAAACTTAACAAATCATAAGTTACAAATAATATATTATATTTTATGTATATAAAAAAATGAATCCCTCCCTCCTGTTCAAAATTTGAGGTATAGAAGCCGAATAACATTAAAAAAAAAAAAAAAAAAAAAAAAAAAAAAAAAAAAAAAAAAAAAAAAAAAAAAAAAAAAAATCCATCCATAACTTTTCTTCGAAACAACTGGACCAATTTTTTTAAAATTAGGCACAAAAATACAAGATCATCTGATGATGATCCTAACACCTGAACATTGATATCAGCTGATCAATTTTGAAATGGCAGCTGATCAAAAATGGTTTAATTCAATAACTCTGTTGTGTTTGAAGATAGAGAATTTTTTAAAAATATTTTTCTAATCCAGAAACTGTGATAAATTATTTTTGAAAATAAAATTTTACCCATAAATACTCCCCATAACGCAGTTAGAAGAAATCATTGAAATAGCATTTTTAAATTAGAAGTAGTGATAGGTCACTGTCCTTTGGTTAATTTATTGCTTTTCATATTAGATTAATGTTGTTAACAGCTATATAAACTGTTATAATCTAATATAGTTTTAAAGAAATAATAAACCATTGTGTAATAATTTACTTTTTTTTTTTTGTTACTGATTATTATCAAACTATCAATAAAAGCCTGTTTAGGCAATACAATAAAATTATTTTAATAACTTCTTACCCCTACGCTTGCTAAAATTTCTTCATTGTTTGAATCCATCTGGAAGTTAATATCGAAGGGAGTGGCTTTTGAAGGATTCGGATAACGGGTGAAAAAGTTGGAATCAACTGAACCATTATCTGATGAAACATTCTGTTTAGAATCCGTCCCCGCACATTGTTCTAGGCTACAACGTAGTCCTCTGAACTCCTAAAAATTAATATATATTCAGACAATTATTAAATATAGTGTTTTTTTTAAGATTAAAAATGTCTACATCCAACCTTTCAATATCGAATTAATATGTTTACCTGAAGATGCAATATAGAAAAGTCGGATCTAACTGGGCAAGGTGTCCAAGCTTCATTTTCCAGAAAAACTTTCAAATCATCTAGTTTAGCTGCGTGGTAGGTCTTAAAGTATATACTGCTTTGCTTTCTGATGGAATTGGCAACTTCTTCAGAGCCACTACCACAAAGTTCTTCTCCGATTAAGGAAAGCCTGAATCATTAAAAAAGAAATTACTAAATTATATCAATAATGGGGATAATACAGCCTAAATTGACGAAGTTAACTTTTAAAAGTCCTAACTTAAAACTTAAAATCATAGTCTATAAAAATCTGGCACTTACCTCCGTTTTAAAAATCCATTAAAGAATTTTCAAATACAGTCAGAGATAACAATTAGTGAAACTATTAAAAAATAATTAAATTGAATTTCTATAGAAACATGTGTTTTATTAAAAAATCAATTATATTATCATCTAAAATAATCAGTTAGTTTCATTGGCTTTTCATCACTCTTTATTAAATTTTACAAGCTGGTATTTAGATAATATTTTTTCTGAATTCTTTAGCTTTCCAACGGTATATTACACATGTATATTACTGTTCTTATGTTCAAAAACAAAAATTGCAAAAAAAAATTTTTTTAAAGTTTTTTCCTTTAGTTGGGTATTGAATTCATTCAAGTTATATAGTTACTTGTTTTCCATCAGTGGTAACAAGATAATATAGTTATCTTTATAGAATCAACAAAATTAAAGGTACTTTAGAAGAGGAAAATTTAAAATATCGGCATTTAAGCCCTGTCAGACTATTTTAATCAGAATGAAACCTACATGATATTAAATCCTATTAAATTTGACATCGATATAGCGAGTTTAATCAAAATCGTCGGAACCTTATTTAAGAAAATCATAAAAAGATGTAGTGGCTCAATCCTGTTTCCCGGCGAAAGTATTTCTTGGGAGTTATTCTATTCCGTACTTTCAATACCAAAAATCCATCCTACATTCTTGACCTACTCATCCCTTGTTCATCGGTACATTCGTTTAATACAAGATCCCAGTCCACTAACCTATATATTCCTTTTCATCAAACATCATCCTTTAAAAAATCATTTAGTTTGCGTGCCACATCGTTCTGGAATTCCATACCTAAATCTATACGCAAAGCACCTTCTTTAACCTCATTTAAAAGCAAACTGTTCCTTCATCTCCTCAACCATCCATCTACAGATTGATTGTAAACAAAACGCTAGAATAGTGGTCATGTCACATTCTAAAATGAGGACCACAACAAATATGTAAACAATGTTTTAGATATATATTCACCTTTCTCTTTCTTTCTTCTGGTTTTCTCGGTGACCTTATTATACCATAAGAAGCACAATAGTAATATATCTTCAGATACACATTAATGATTATATAATTATAAACATATAAGTAATCGTTGTTATTTATTTAACTTTATTATATAATATATAAATAATATTATATCTTAAGTTTGTATTTCTTTTATGTTTTTGTTTCTGTGCCAGACACAAGCCAAAGTTTTGTACTTTTCTGTTATTCTTAGGGGACTGAAGGTCCCAGAATAAAATTTACTTTCTTTCTTTCTTATACATGGTATAAAGTGGCCCTTCTGGTTAGCCGATTTTGATGAAAAAGTTTTTGTGACATCTCGGGCATATAGTTGTCTTAAATATGAAATTTCAGTTTCATAGGACTTTTCTTATCCGCCCCGGAGTTACCACACAAGGACACACACACATACACAGACCTTTTTTGCGGGACTTGGTTATTTGGACTCAGGGGACCCTAAAACGTTTATTTCCATTCAAAACTGGAATTCGAAAATTTTCACAATCGCAATACTTTCCCTTACGATATGTAGTAAGTGAAAGTAAAAATAAAATAAAAATATCAAAGAGATACTTATTTCTTACAACCTCACTCTCCAGCCTATGGATCCCAAAATAGTTTAACTATTTATAACAATTTTTTAAATATTTCAAAATCCAATACATACTTCATTAAAGAGTTACCTCTCAGTAGGTTATTTACAAGACTATTTCAGAAGCATAACTGTAATTTCGTCCTTTGACTTATTGTATATACATTTGTAAAAATCAATAAAAAAACAAATTTACCTGTGTAGAATAGCAAGAATCTGTAAGAAATCATCAAATTTATAATTCGATAAGTTTACTGCTAAAACCAAAGCAGATACTCTCATTTGTACATCGTGCCATAACCGTGCAAGGCCTAGGCTAAGCTTCTGCTTCATTGATTGTTCATTATTACAGCCTTCTAAATATGAACCTAAGATAATTTATTTTGCTACTTATTGGATAAATTAATTAATTTGATTAATCAAATAAGAGTTTTAAATCATACCTTCACTACTGAAAGGATTATTTTGGTGCCAAAGAACTACTTGATTGTAACTGAGAATTATACACCATAAGGATTTACATAGTAACAAGAGGCATGGAATAAAACTTTCCTCAGATATATCCTAGAAAGAAAATATTAATAAAAGATCAATTAACAGAAATAAAATTTATCAGAAAATGAAGTACTTACAAAATTAATTAATAAATCATAAATTTTAAATAATTTACATTACTGACCCATAAAGAGGTTTGTACTTATGAATCCAAAGCTTCTAGGAGGATCTTAGAAACATTTAATTAAAATCATTTATTGTTTTCTTCAATTGATGGGTTAATGGAAAACAGGAGAGCAAATAATACAGATTATTAAACAAAAGAAGTACCATAGAGCAAAGATGAAGAAAAATGCATATTGTAGTATAAATACCATAGTAAATATAAATAAGCATGGCATTAAGCACATTTTTTCCATCTTTTAAGAAAATGTAGGTGTTTCATCACCTAATATGTTCTACATTAGAAAACGAAAAGATAGCCTTATCACCAAAATTTAGCCCGAGTACCATTTGTAACTAAATAGTAACTATGTAAATGATCTAATATCAAATCAAAATATGTGAAAAATTGCAAGCAAACAAAAATTTGGTTCGTTTAAAACATGGCATTCACTTACCTCACAACTCAAAATCAATTTTAAAATGAAAAAAAAAATCAATAATAATTATAAAAAAGAAAAAACAAAACAAAACGGAAATCAGGAGTTGATATGAATATTCGAGTCACAAATTATGGTATATGTAATTCCACAAAAACTCGGTATTATTGAAGATAGAGAAAAATCGAAAAGATTATCAGCTATAAACAGTTACACCATAACATAGTTATTTGAAAATAATAAAACATTGTGTAATAATTTGCAGCATTTTTTGAAGATGTTAGTCTGAATTAAAAAATTATTTCCAATTGAAAGTTTATCAAAAAATGATTACCTTGCATAGCTCAGGAAATTCAGTCTTGTTAATATAGTTATCACTATTGACATTTATTTGGTAAAACTGTGAGAAATCTACATTAGCGGTATTCTTTTCTTTGATAAAAAAATTAACAACATTAGAAGCAGTGCTATGCACAGCCGAAGTGAAATGCATATGAAGTTGGTCCATTGCGATTTGGGTTTTTTCCAAGAGAGCGTAAGCAGATTGCAGTTTTTTATAAATAGCTTCATCAAAGTTATAACATATCTGAAAAATAATACTTATATTAGAAAAATAATACTTAAAATATGAAAATTTGAATTTACAGGAAAATATTGATCCAAGTTCCTAGTGATAAATAAAAACAGTTAAGTGTGCTACAGTGGAAATAAATTTGCTCTAGTATAAATAAGACAAAATTATACACATTTTCTTTAATATTTGTAAACCTTAATAGAAGAATAAGACAAACATTAGACTAATGTCCATTTCTCCAGGAGACAAATTGTTTCAATTTTAAAATCAATCTATTTAATGAATATATACATAAAATCAGTTTGCATAGTTGATTTTTATTTTATTTAATTCATTATTCTGTATTTAGGTAAAAAAATAAAAAACAATGAAAAACTTTTTCTCGATCATATATTTTATTCTTTGAGGATACTAAGTTTCCCTCTTCAGCATGTTAGTTTCACCATTTTCTAATGGCCAGACATATTCATATCAATATCAAAACTGTTTCCTCCTTGCATAGAGATAAGGCAGTACATGTGCAATATGTTTTTTATATTCAAACAGATCCCGATAAGAACAAAAATACTATGCACGATCTACCATATCTCAACAAAAATAAAAAGTAGCAATGAGGGAACACATCTCAACATTCATAGTTGTTTAAATCGTTCTCACCAATAGAAATTAGTGTAACATAAGATGCAGAAAAGTGGGAACCACTTTTTATTTTATTTTTTCCTCATACATTCTTTAATGATATAATAAATAGTATGGTAAACACAAGTATACTATTTAAGCAATGTTATGTACGAATGTATATATTTTTTAAATAAGTCAAGATTTTAATAAGAACTTTAAAAAATTTTAATGCACATTAATCAGGTCTTTCCAAATGAATAATTTATTTAAAACCTTTACCTTGGCTAGTGCCACATCAAGATGTTCTTCAGTCATAACTAGGGTGTCCTGCAATTTTCCACATAAACCAGCAACACAAGAAAACTGTTTATGCATTGCTGCAATGCCATGGCAATCCAGAAGCAATGAAATGGCTTCAGGAAAGTTCCCTAAGTTAAGCAACTCTGGCATCTTTGATTCAGTTTTATGCTAAAAATGTGTGAAAAAAAAAAAAATTAAAAATAACTCAATGATGAAATTAAAATAAATTTTATTCTGAGACGAGTAGTCCCCTAAGAATAACACAAATGTACAATATAAATAATATTTGTCTAGTCTTTTAAGACTTAAAATAGAAATGGATCGGATTTTGTAACAATGAATAGTTTTCATTATAGCTTTAAATATTACATACATTGGAAGATTGTTAGTTTAGTAGAGTGAGAATTATTGATTTTTGAAAGTGGCTAATGAAAAGGCTTTAAGACTGGATATAGGTAATGAATACCAAAAAAGGTTAGCACGAATGACAAACAAACTTTTTCAAGGAGGCAGATCTGTGGGAAGGTATATATAAGTTTATGGGTTGGGATCTTATGTTTACTAAATGGACAGAGTAACATTGAAAAAATATATAATATTAATTATATATATTGTAATGTATATAATATATATATAATATAATATATATATATATATATATATATATATATATAGAAATTTATATAATATATATATATATATATATATTATGTAATATATGTTTAGTATAATTATATGTATATATAGTAATAATATTAATATATATAAGAGAGAGAGAGAGAGAGATAGATAGATAGATATATATAAAAGGAGGTTTTTTGTTTTCAAGATTGGAAAAGACAGACACCAAGGAGGTATTGCTGACAGAAAGAAGGATCGAGCCACCTCAACCTCGTGCTCAGTGAATTGTCCAAGGAGGTGATCAGGTCTAGGATCAAGTTAAACTGCCAAATTTTTCCCCAATGTTTCGTTACCCACTATATAGAGTCTGGGTGTGCCTTCTTGCCCTAGAGTTACTCCACAAACAACGGGACCTTGGGATTGGACGGTGGACGGTGACATTGGATTCAACTATGCTAGCAAAGATTGGTGGTATTCACTAAGCCTATTATTATCATTAATAAAAATCTTTTAAATCCAACAACCATCAATTTTAAAACACACCTCTTAACCTCTCATCCATTGAATGTTGATATAATGCTATCTATATTTTCTGAGAAAATAAAACTATTCAGTAAACAATTGTTCTCTTGGAAACCACTTCAATTCTTAAAATCGCTGCAAATTATTACAGAATGGTTTATTATTTCCACACAACAATGATATAAATGTTTATAGGCAATTAACTAATATAAAAAGTAATAAATAATTGAAAGGAAAATAGCATATCACCACTGCTAATTTCAAAATGTTATATCTCTGCTAATTCAGAACCAATTTCAATGATTCTTTTTTCATTTTGTAGAGATATATAGATCAAAAAAATTTTGTTTTCTTTATAGTGCTTTAATGATTCTAAAAAACTACACAATAACTGAGTTATTTATTTATAGGTAAAATTTCAATAGTTATAATTGTTCGCGTTTTTTTTTTATTTTTTTTTTTAACATTAATACATACATAAATTTAACATATGTATTAATAACATTAATACATTTTTTTTTATAACTCAGAAAATAACCAGCTGATATCAACATCTCTAGATGTTAGGATCATCATTGCATGCCCTAGTATTTTTGTGGCCAATTTCAAAAAAATTGGTCGAGTACTTTCGGAGAAATGCCTCAGACGGCGTACAGTGGACAAATGGATTTTTTTTTTATACCTTGTTCAGGTTCTATATATTTGAAACGTAAGCCCTCAAAGGAGGGGTGATTTTTTTATTTTTGTCGATTACAAAGGTTCGTTATAGAAAATAATAAACCAAAAAGTGAAAAAGTTTCCATGAGAACATTCATTCAATGCTTAAAAATTAAATATAGCTTAATTGTCTAGTTCCTATACTACATAATTTCTATTTAATTGCAGTGAATTTAATGGCTTTAAAATACAATAGGTTTAAAGCACTTCTTCAACACCAAATCAATCAAAATATCTATTTGCAAATTTCAAACAGAGCTGTAGATAAAACCTTAAAAATCATGAAATTCATACCTACAGTGTTAAAATTAATTTAAAATATTTGATTATGAACGTATAGTAAACTAGTAGTAGTTTGAGAGAAGTGACAAGATTCTTTCAATAGGAACCAAAAAGAAAGGCTTTTTAATATATGCCGATGATTTGGCCGAAATTTGAGATGTTCATAAAATCCATTTGTTTTTTGAGCAATTAGCTCTGATGAAACGTAAATTTAGACCATAATTTCAACACATTAAAGAAAGCTGTTCGTATCTCACACGATCTCCAACTGATTTCTGCTTCTTAATAACCAAATGTATTTGAATTACTTTTTTATTGCAACAGACTAATAGTAAAGAACTATTACATAAAATTTGATTTTTGAAATTTCTAAATGAAAAAAATTTGATAAAAACAAATTTAAATTTTCTTACTAAAGTTTTTATTGTATGCAATGATTTCAAAAGCTGTTTAATCAATGTTCTTTTTCTATAATTTGCCAAAATACCAAGGCTTGCGCTCGTAAAATGCTGAGTAGCAACAGAAAGATTTCTTCTTCCATTTATAACTCCTTTTAAAAGATTGTTAACCTCTTCCTGCACCTGTACAATCCTGGAAACAAATCAAATATAATATTCCAACTGTTAATAGGTTGTTTTACATTTTTTTTTCTTTGTCTCTTAGTATTATTTACTACTATTTTCAGATTATTATTTTTAAAGAAAAAAAAGGGACATTATTCATTAGTAATTTAACTTTTATAATTATAATGCATAGTAAAGAAATTATACAAGTTTATATAATTAGTTAGGAACATTAGGGGCATAATAATCCTGTCATTGATTGCCTTAAAACCCTTCCTTTTCAAACTGATAAATTCACATATCCATAAACTTCACAAATTTAGGTAATGTCCAAATATTTGTTTAATCGATTAATGTCACTTCAGGCTACTTTGACTAATCAGATGTATTTGTAAGGTGTTCTAAATTTTAACTATCAAGGTCTAACGAGAGTATATGACATTGCACAGGCTTGATTTTATGTTCCCTCCAAAGGATGGCATAACCAAGGATAAACCCAAGGGCCATATACTGGGTTTGAACCCACGACCTTGGACATAAAATACTATTATACAAGTCATTAAACTACAGGTGAGTCGACAAATTTAAGTGAGGCATAAATCATGGCAAGGTATTGAGAATACTTTATCTCCAAAAGACACAAGGAGTCAACCCATAAGTAGTAGCAATTCAAGACTGCCCAGTGCCTTTATTATGTTAGTAGTATAAAATAAAAAATTTTAAGTGGATATTTATAATTGAATCTCTTTAAAAACTATGGAAAATAATCTTGAAATTCTAAGAGGTTTTCTAGAACCAAAATTATAGGTTTTGAGAAAAATAAGGAAGAATTATATATTTATGTTTTTATGAAAACAAAATATAAAACGATCAGTTATATCCTTTAAATATTAAATATTTTCAAACGTACTGAATACCAATAAGGCTGATTAAAATTAAATTCATGGATCAAAGAAAAATATGGATATAAAGACTGACTATTTAGTAAACTTTAGCTAATTAAACTAAAACCTTTGATTAACTAGTTGATAAGAATAATCTCAACCTTATCTCTAATTAACTAAATTATAGAACTGTTGATGTCATCACATGGCTAGCACACCATCTTTCGACTTTAATTTGGAAAAAGTTAAAAAATAAAATAAAAAGAAACTATTCATTTTAAAATACACCAATAGATCCAAAGAAAAAATAATATTTAAAATAAAAATAGTATAATTGAATAAATCTTAATATAAAGAACTAATTATAGCTAGCTTAACGTATTTAATGCTCAAATGTGGTCAATTTCCCTTGAACAAACCTATTAAACTCCTCTTGGCAGGAAGACTGTTTTTCTAAAATCATCTGAAGTACATGATTAGAGACCACATTATGTTGCCTCTTTAGCTGTTCTAATTCTGTCTGTAGCTTTGGAATATCAGTCAAATTATCCAGTTTCTAAAACAAATATTTATCTTCACACATGATGTTAAAAACCTAAATTAAATTTAATTTAAAAACTGTGGCTTACCTTAAGTTCATAACGCTTAGCATCAAACTGGTCATCAGTAATAAAAAATGAAGTGTCAATCGTTTCAAGTATTTCTTGGTCTGATGGTCTCTCGATTTCAGCCTGTTTCTTGATATTTTCATCCTGGCAATCTTCATCTAATAGGTCATTGATTTCAGAAGATCCAACAATTGGAATTCTTGGTTGTCCCTTGAGTTTAATATTACTTATTAAGCTATATTTTATAATATTAGTTAAGGTACACAGTTAGAAACTACTGATAGCTACCTGTATATTTATAAAGTCCAGAAATTTTGATTTAATTTCTTCCATTTCAAATAACAATCATAGTATAAATTAAAAATCAACAATCTAACGAATTTGGAATATTAAGTTTGACACCTTAACCTAACCGTAAATAAATATAGCAAGATACGAAGGTTTGAAAGAAAAAAAAAAAAACAACAGTGTGCTGCCATCTATAGTTACATTTAAAATACTCAGTAAAGGAGAAGATTTCTATTAAACTTAAAAGAGTAGGATTAGTTTTAATAAAAAAAAACTGGAAAGAGTTCTTTCCAGAAATAAAGAATGATTTATCCGAAGGTAGGCGACCTAGTTAGTTCAAATCAGTTAGAGGGGTTATAATATACATCACTAATTTTGTTTACTATCTTGCATGACATACGGTTTGTAGGAGAGCTCTATTTGTGTATTCAAGCATAACTGTTCCTAAATTCACTAGTTTATTCCATTCCAGTTGTAAGAAGGGCGTGATGAAAGCACGTACATGTTTCAGGTCTCTTTTTAAATTCTTACCTGCAGTAGATATCAGACATTGACAAGTCTTTAGACATGTGGATAAATTGAGTGTTTCTCTTCTTTTTTCTTAATCTGTCAATCCCATAATAATTAATTCGATCGCTCGAAAAAGTTATTTTATAACTGATTACCGTTTACTTTATAACATATATGTTTATATTTCTAAACCTTGAGCTTGAAGATGAATGAACAACGGGTTCCTGCAGTTGTAGCTATAATGCGATACGGGCATTTACCAATCCAACTTTGCAATTCAGCTATCAGCAATAGATTTTGACATTTTTTTTAAATTAACACACAGAGGAGCAAAGGGCCTTTATCCGTGTCACCTGCCAACGCCTTCACCTCACTCCAAGTCCTTGCTGCTCTCTCCATTTCTTTCAGCGCAGATCTTTTCTAAGTGGTCCAAGTTCCTAATTTTTGGCGTACTCCTTGTGGGTTTACAATCTTTCCACTGCTCCAGGCTGCTTTCGGAATGAACGGGCATTCCAGTCTGCACCAAAGCTCATGATTAGAGATTTTTCAGACCATCTGATACGGCGGTAACAACGATTGGCAAATTCCTAAAGCTTTCTGGTGACATTGTGACCTTCCAAGTTTCGGACCCATATAGGAGCACAGACTTTATATTGGCTGTGTACTGCCTTAGTTTTGTGTGGACTGACACATTGCAGTATTTCCGAAGAGGGTAGAGTTGTATGGATACAGTATTGGCTTTTCAAATGCGTTCTTTGGCGTCATCAGATCCTCTTGTGTTTGAGACGAGACTATCAAGGAGAGGAAAGACATGGACTCTTTCAATATTTTCCTCACCAATATAGAGACTGTCCATGACGTTCGCGAATACCCGTATTTCATACGTCTTTTTAGGTTTATTGAACGGGCAGTATCACCTTTATTTGCATTTTTCTGAGAACCTCTGAGCTACAAAGCAAACATAATTCGCAAACTCTAAGTCCTCCAGTCTCTGGTTTGAGGTTCATTGGATTCCTGTTTTCTTCGATCTAAAACCCTCCAAATGATGACGTGGAGCACGATGACAAACATGGTTGGAAACAATAGGCACCCAGCCGCGTAGGACCCTGCAGTCGAAGTCCCTGTATACCTTCTCAATATACCTTTTGATCTTCATGGGAACTGTTTACTTTTCCATGGATGAGCCACATGTTTTACGGTTTACCGTATCAAAGTCTATGAAAGTTAGTCAAAGAGGACTGATACTCACCATTTTGCACTAGAATGATCCTTGATGTTGATGAGACTCAAGTTCGATGTTATCTGAAACCAGCATGGACCTTTCTGATTCTTGATTCCATCATTGTTATCCTATTGATTATGATTCTGGACTTGATTTTCTCGGCGCTGAAAGAAGCATGATTCTACGCCTGTTGCAAGTTTATAGATTTCAGGGAGAGGCCTCCTTCTTCCAGTTTGTAGGGAACTTTATCTTTTCCCAGGTCCTAGTTATTACTGGCAATAGCATATCAGTTGCTGCATCCGAATCAGTCTTAAGTAGCTCCGAGGTAATATGCAGTGTCCAAGCCAGAAGCTTTGCCACTCTTCATTTTATATATAGCAGCTATCAGTTCAATCTTGTTGGAAGGATCAAAATAGATGCATGTGTTCTGTTGTAAGAATTCATTTCGTTCAAATCATTCTAAGTAAATAAATCAGTATTTACTATGGATTACGTTGGTCAGAAAACAAAAAATTAGAGGAGTTAAAGAAGTTTAATGTTACCTAATATCCTAAAAGTATTAAAAGTTATATCTCAGTGGTTGGGAATGTTCTGAGAAATGCTATGATAATCGTTCCATACTCTTAGAGCTCTTAAATTTTGTATTTACTTCAAGGAGGACATCGAGAAATTGTGACTGTCAAGCAGAAGTCGAATAAAATAAAGTATTCATATCTATACTAGGCAAGCATAAATAGTTAACATTATTTTATTTTTCACGACCATCCCAACCGTTTCCTTCTTGGGTGAAGATGAATGTGTCCTACTTGGATGTCGTGCCAAAGAAGGATGAAATTAAACACTTCAAATTCATTTAGGAACAAATCACGTTCAATTATTACATCATTAAAAATAGTTAATCATGTCACCATATATATATATATATATATATATATATATATATATATATATATATATATATATACATAAATGTAGATGTATATTGGAAAAGTTATCTTAGTCTTCAACTAACTAGTAAGGAGAAAAGTTCAAGCAAAGTCAAGTTTTAAACTGTGGCCTGAGTTATCTTCACAAAATAAATAAATGAGTATAAAAAATAAAGGGATTAGCAATTGTAACGTCATCTAAAAGCACACATTCTTGCTCTTGAGATCTTAAATGACCATTGTTCATTGGTATTGGGTTGATGCAAAATTAATGCAGGTTTTTAGTAGGTATTGTAAATACGCCATATCTTTACTTTAACCATATATATTTAATCAAAATAATTTCCATCTGAATCAATGCACTTTTGCCAACGTTCAACAAGCTTTCTTATTCCACCAGAAAAAAAAATCCGAATCCCTGGACTCAATGAAATCACGAAAAGAATTTTCAATGTCGTCCTGGTTTTGAAAATTTTTCTCCCTCAAAAAGTTGTCCAGATGCCTGAAAAAGTGGAAGTCTGTAGGAGAGAGGTCAGGTGAATAAGGCGGATGTTGGAGAACTTCGTAGCCCAACTCGTGCAGTCGTCGAAGCGTTGGTTGTGCAACGTGTGGTCTGGCGTTATCGTGGAGCAGGATCGGCCCCTTCCGATTCATCAATGCTGGGCAAAGACGTTGCAATTTTTGAGTTCCGAGTTCCGCCGCCATTTCTCGTGTGGTTTTGGTTGGGTCTTCTTCCACTTTTGACCTCAGCTGGTCGTTGTCCAGAGCAAGATGACGGCCCCGACCTTCCTTGTCTTCGAGGTCGAAATCTCCTCTGCGAAACTTCTGGAACCAACGCTGCACCGTGCACTCATTAATAGCCCCCTGACCCCACACTTCATTAATATTACGAGCCGTTTGCGCAGCGCTGCGCCCTAATTTAAATTCGTAAAAATAAATTTGACGAAAATCGCTCTTTGACATTTTCGATTCAAGACCTTTGAACACACTGAACAAAACGATTTTACTAAACAAATTCATGGTGAAAGAGAGGGTATTAGATAAGGTTTGTTTTGGTATAATAATGATCAATGTTAGGATTAGCTTTGTTTACACAATTGGAATTAAGATATTGCAATAGAGGAAACCTGCATTAATTTTGCATCAACCCAATATTTTAAATGGAGATGATGACCACTTCAACCTCTGTATATGTGTTATAAATTTTTCATAAAGCTATTTATTTCTTAGCAAAATCATGATCTAGTTAAATGAAAGCTTTAACGTTTAGTTAAACATTTTTGAGATTGAGTAGATAATGTAGTTAACAAACTTTTTTATTCATTTAACACCCCTTTGGGCTACTGTTGGCTAATCGGACGATGCTACTGTGGGATTCCTAAATTTTGCCCATGTAGGTTGAATTATAATAGGGATTTTTAGGGAGTACCTATCATACCGATCTGGAACAACCGTTACACATTCCTTCCGAAGGACGGCATAACCAAGGGGATTTTTCACTCCTAATAAAAATCCTAGTTCCATCTGTTGGGCTCGAACCTGCGACCTTAGGCATAGAAAGCTGTTGCGGCCTCACAAAAATGTTTAAAAGTTGTAAATCAAGTGTGAAGTTCCAAGTGACGAGTTTATGCAGATAAAATTCTTCCTGAAAAAACAAGATGCATTTAATGAACGCTAGACCATCATTATAATATTACGTGTCAGATTTATTTTAGCTAAATATTGACATTTATTTCTATTTTATTTTTAAACTAAATTAAAATGAATGGCCTTAGTCAAGAAAATAGTTTTACTACTATCTAAAATTCAGGAATAAAAATTATTTATTTCCTTTTGAATTATCTAAGATTTCGTGTTATAACTAATGAAAGCAATATTCTATTCAAATTATTATTTATTTTTTGCTTTACGATATCAAAGTAAACATCAAGTTGTTTCAAGATAGTAGCAATAACACAGCAATGTTATTAATAAAATAGAACTGATAATGGAAGAAAATGATAGTTCACTGATAACCAATTTATTTCAAAGTGAGCCCGATAACGGTTCTAACAGTTTTGAATTAAAACTTCTGATTAAATCAGCTGAATTAGACATTGTAGGGTACATTCACTATTAGAGAATCTTTAATTATTATTAAAATGGCTTATGTGTCCTGTTGACGTACATATTTGTAGGGAGGTTTTGAAAAAATGGCCGCCTTTCCTTCTCAGTCGGAGCATGTTGCTTAAAATACGATTAGGTTGTGCTTTTGAGTGAATTTGAAGTTTTTAATTTACGAAAAGTTGGTTCGATTCGTAGTCGCCAGACAAAATGAGTGTGGATGCTTATGGCCCAAGTTCTCAAACATTAACATTTTTAGATACAGAAGAAAGTGACCTTATCGGAGCTGATACTCAAGGATCCCAGTATGATTTTACCGATTTTACACTACCTTCCCAAAGTCAGACTCAAACTTCTCAATTGGATGGATCTTCAAATCAAATTCAGGTTTTTTTATAATTTAAAATTTTTATTAAACATGAGTTACTGTTATAAGGCGGTTAATATGTTATGGTTATCATTGTTCAAGTTGTGATTAATGAAGTGCTTACGAACCTGTTACGTATTTAAACGTCTTATTTATATTATCTAACCTGCAATGTAACCTTATTTACAGTCATTTGTTTAATTTTTTCCTAAAAATAATTTAAAGTTCATCTTTAATGTTATTATTCATTTTGAGGATTACTTAAAAATGTGTAGAAATGCCATTATATATTTAGATTATTTTCATTTTGTAACAATATTTATGTCAGTAAAACCTTCTACATTTTTTTGTATTCAAGAATATGTTAAAAACATTTTAATGTATGTGTGTGCTCAAATGAATGATTTTATATGATAATTGTATTAAATGAAAAGGTTATTTTTATGCTGATAGGTTTTGAGTATATAACTGATGTTAAAGAGCAAACATGAATATATTTACTTCCTATGTAAGTTATAATAAATAATATGTTTTATTCAAATCATG
Source organism: Piezodorus guildinii (assembly GCA_023052935.1). Classification (NCBI taxonomy): domain Eukaryota; kingdom Metazoa; phylum Arthropoda; class Insecta; order Hemiptera; family Pentatomidae; genus Piezodorus; species Piezodorus guildinii. The sequence continues at coordinate 75,737,819 of CM041298.1, read as the reverse complement.
TTTTTAGTATGTATATTCTGCATTCAATTTGAAACATTTCTATTTTTATAGGTTTTGTTTACTTTTTTATTTATTTTTATTGTACTGTGATTTTTGTAATTAATTGTTAAAAGAGGTTTTCATGATTATGTTTTTCGAATATTTTAGGTCAATGGTAAACTTAACATTGATTTGGATGGAGTAGTTTCTGCTGCCACCCAAAAACTTGGTGAACTCCAGTTTGAGGAAGAAGAAGAAGATACTTTTTATAATAAGGTAGTATTTCAGTTCTTGGATTGTTTTGAGTTATACTCGTCTAAATATTTTTGATTTACATTATTTTAAATCAGATTGCTTGGATGAGTTACTGGTTTGTTTTATATATTACTTGGGGAACTATTTTGCCAATATCTGACTCACATTATTCAATTACATTTCTTTGGAGAATGTTATGAGTTCCAATTGCAAGCAATGTTCCCAAGAATTTTGATCTAATATATGTGTAGTTTAAATTTATGGCTGTATGCTATTTAAACATTGACTTAATTTCGTAATGACTTAGATGAATAGTGATATTGCCACTTTTAAAATTGATAATTTCAAATGTACTTTATTGTTTTATAACCTATAGTTATTGTAATGTGGAATATAACTTACGGAAATTAAACATCTGTACTTATATTTGTTGTTTACTAAAAATTTATTCTGTTTCTAGGAATTGCCATTTTATGCTTGTAAATACTGTGGAATTCATGATCCAAGTTGTGTCGTAATGTGCAATATCTGTAAAAAGTGGTTCTGCAATGGACGGGGTAATACCTCTGGATCACATATCATCAATCATCTAGTTAGAGCTAAACATAAGGTATCATTCATTATCTATATTTATTGTTGTATTTAAAATTCTTGAATTTTAATTAGTCAAATTGGACTTTGTGTAGCAGCCACTATTTATGCTAAGAAGCTGTGATTAACACTCGATATTGTTCTTCTCTGTTTCCCCATTCCTTTCATTGAATGCTGGGTTTTATCATAATTATAGTTTTTTATGCCACTAACATTAACGTTTACTTTGATTTATTTTTTTATAGGAAGTTACATTGCATAAAGATGGTCCTTTGGGTGAAACGATTCTTGAATGTTATTCTTGTGGAGTCCGTAATGTGTTTGTATTAGGATTTATACCTGCCAAAGCAGACTCGGTCGTCGTTCTGCTTTGCAGGCAGCCATGTGCTGCTCAGAATTCTCTTAAAGATATGAACTGGTAAATATTATGTTTTTTTTTTATAAATCACTATTTAGTAGTTCTTTTTATTTATTTATTTTTTATTATTAAAAGGATATATGTCCTATTGTATTTAACGTGTATTAATTTTGTTTTCAGGGACCAGGAGCAGTGGAAACCTCTGATATCAGACCGTTGTTTTCTCTCATGGTTAGTGAAAGTACCTGCTGAGCAGGATCAGTTAAGAGCACGCCAAGTTAATGCCACTCAAATAGCGAAAATGGAAGAACTTTGGCGAGACAATGCGGAAGCTACATTTTCAGATTTAGAAAAACCAGGAGTTGATGAAGAACCACAGCAAGTCTTGCTAAGGTGCGTATAAATAATTGTATTCTTTTATGGTCAGATAAAGTTTTTTTTGTTAAATGAAAAATATAAAACAGATTTTTTAGAAAATATTTTTCTTTACCTCTGTTTTAAGAAACAGTTTTTTTTTTTTAATAAGTAATTTAATGTTTTATCATGTACGTGAAGACAATTGCCTTAAATAAACACAAAGGAATGTTATTTATTAGTTTATTGCTATGTTAAGTGTTCTGTGAAGTGGAAGAACTATATCCAAATATAGTGCTTTAACTTAAGCTTGGGCCCGTGCGTATGCTAATCAATGTAAGGTAGCATCTGAAAGGTGAAGCTTTGTCGTTAATATTCTGAAATCATACCTAAACGAAGTAATAATGTAATAACCATAATACTGCTCTTCCACGGATAGTGTAAACAGTATTCCTTATTAACAATGTATAACATGCTTTTCCTACTTATGCTATTACATTATTTTGTTCATTAGAAGCTTTCGATTACTAATTCCATAGTTGATAAATTATTTCTCAGTTTGCTTTCTAATTTATGTAATAAACATCATGGTTGTTCATTTTAGGTATGAAGATGGATATCAGTATCAAAATATTTTTGGACCTTTGGTTAAATTAGAAGCTGATTATGATAAGAGATTGAAGGAATCTCAAACTCAAGATAATGTTGATGTGAGATGGGATGTTGGCCTTAATAAGAAGATAATAGCTTATTTTACTCTCGCAAAATCAGATGGAGGTACATAATAGTTTGTTCGATCATTTTTGATCTTATTTATTGTAATATACACATTATGAAAACGTGCTTTTTAATTTAGAAACACCATTTTAAGAATGATTTCTTAATTATTTATAATAGAAGTTAAAAAAAAGAAATGAAATGATAAAAGTGATGTAGAAAGTACCGTTATTATATATTTATTATGATTTTGTTGAAAGTGTATGATAATTCACTATCTCGAAACTTATCATACATTTTCATACTTTACTTTCCTCAACTCTCGCCGTGTAGCGCCTTTAAGAAGTTGCAAATTACTCGTAGTTGGCAACCTGGACAGGTAAAAGATGTTATCTCAGCTATCTCATAATTCGCAGTCAAGATGTTAAGACGTGTATAGAGAAATTAATTGTAACATGTAATGAAATGTTTTCTGTAGACCAAATGAAAACAAAAACAAAATTTTTGTAACTGTGGTCAGTTGAGATTAAAAAAAAATTTGGTCAACTGCAGTATTTTCTCACCAATACCCTCCTTGGGTAGTACTGAAAGAACTCATATATGAGATCAATAATTCCTTTTGCGTATATGAGATTATACATTAATTCCTTCCTTTTTTTTATTCCTTTTGCTTTAGAGTTATATGTATGCACACATTTTTCTTGTATATATTTCAATATTCAATCTTTTCAGATATGAAATTAATGCATGGAGATGAATTGCGATTACGATACCTTGGCGAGATGCATAAATCTTGGTCAGGTGTTGGCCATGTTATAAAAATTCCTGATAACTATGGAGAAGAAGTTGGTATTGAATTAAAGTCATCATCTGGTGCTCCTACTGAATGCACTTCGAACTTTGTTGTTGATTTTATTTGGAAAAGCACTAGTTTTGATAGGTATGTTGATTAAGCTAACATTTTTTTACAAAATTATAGACTACAGTAAGCATGAGGGCATTTTCTTATGATGTTTTGTTATGGGTGATATGGAAAATAATGCAGGATTTTGGTTTAAAAAGAAAAAAGTAAGATTTACAACTGTTTTATTTAATCGAAATAGTCTCCACTACTATCAATACATTTCTGCCAACATGTTAGCAACTTTTGGTTTATTATTTGCAATAATCAACCTTTGTAATTGAACAAAAAAAAAAAAAAAATTACCCCTGCTCAAAATTTAAGGTTTTATGTTTCAAGATGCGTAGAATCAGAATAACGAATAAAAAAAAATCCGTTTGTCCGCCGTCCGCGGCATATCTCCGAAACTACTGGACCAATTTTTTTGAAATTTGCCACAAAAATACTAGACCACTCAATGATGATCCCAACTCCTAGACGTTGATATCAGCTCGTTAGTTTTAAAATGGCGGCCAATGAAAAGGATTTTATTCAATAACTCAGTTATTTTTTAAGATAGAAAAAAAAATTAGTAGTTTTTTTAACCAACAAAACGCTAATAATTATATAAAAGAGAAAACAGAAAAAAAATTGATATTTTTCACATAAATACGCTCATAACTCAGTTATGTTTAACGATAGAGAAAAGTATTTATCAAGTTTTAGAATCAGTAAAGCGCGATAAAAAAAAAAAAATAATAATAATAAATAAAATAAAGGAAAAAAAATTGAAATCTTGCTTATATTTACGTTTGTAACTACGTTATTTTCGAAGATAGAAAAAAAATTCATTATTGTTTTTTAACCAAATTGAGACAAAATCTATCGATTTCAGATGAAGCCTTCCACTGATGGAAAGAGGTGGCAGTAACTGTTTATTTTATTAGATCTGTCTGACAAATTGATCTTAGGTTCTTTAATTTCAGAACTATATCATACTAAAATGTTTCAGGAATTTATTTATTTGTAATTACTAAAATAGAAGACCAAAATGTCTAGCAAATTAAAAGTAGATTGCTAAAATAATTTGAAAAATTTAAAAATAGAAATTTGTCGTATGTAGGGAAGAAAATATAACATTATTGCATCTGTAAAGTAGATAAAAACATTGCTTGCTCTTGTTCTAAATGTATAGTTAGCTACCTTCGAAGTCATACAAAGATGGTTAATTGAAAGATATTTGTTCTTATTAAAGTTAAAATATATTTATTAAAATTTATGAAGTATATATGTCAGACTTTATCTATCATCGTGCTGTTGTTTGATGGTTATATACAATACTTAACTATTTAATTATTTCATTGGATCATTATTTCCTGTGTTTGTGTGCTCTCAGATTTCTTTTATGTTATATAAGTAGTGAACAATAAATATTTATGCACATCAGTGAATAAAAATTAACTGTTATTATTCTTATTATTTTAGGATGCAGTATGCTCTTCGCAAATTTGCAGTCGATGATGTTCAGTTTCGGCTTACATATACCATCGACTATTAGGCCATGATGTTGAAGACATGTTATTTAGGGTTCACTTACCGAAACATTTTTCTGCTCCTAATCTGCCTGATCTCAACAGATCTCAGGTGACATTCAAAAGCATTAAAATGATAATAATGATGGAGTAATTGTTGATCCTTGAGAATATATGATAGGAAAAGTTGGTTGGGGTGCAGTCATCAAGAAGCATCGCACTAAAAAGGAAAAGTTATATCAATTATATTTGTCTGCTGACATTTCGGCCTATATCTTAGTAGGTCTTCATTTGGGTTTACTCGGTGAGGGATGTCAAAGGGTTCTTTCTGGCTGTATTTTTTGATGACTGCACTCCCAACCATCTTCTCCATCTTAAAAATAATAAAATAAGAAATATATGTGAGTTTTCTTTAACATACAATGTTCTTTTAGTTTTATTACCAATACATTTAATATTAAATTTTGATTAAATAAAGGACAGCTATACTCAGTTAGATTTTTATATGGTCCCATAAATAGAAGGTAGTGCCTACTTAGTATGTGTAGGTCTTCCTCAAAAACTACCATCTATACGGGACACTCTAAACTCAACTATCACATATTTAAGCTTGGAATTTCAAGTATGCCACTGTGTAGACTATGTAGACAAGAAGATGAAACTTCTTTTGATATAATCTGCTGTTGCGATAGTCTCTCAAGGCTACGGTACACACTTTTTGGTGTTGACCATCTTGAGTATCCATTGAGAAATGAGCTAGTCGATCCTAACAGCCTTTTATAGTTTGCAGTTGCAACTAAACTCATTTATTGATCATACAACTTCCTAACTACAGTGCTCTTCTATGCCAGTCAATAAAAAAAAAATATATATAAAAAAAAAATAAAAGAATAAATTAATATATGTGAATAGTACTTACAATCTTTGTCAAATCATGATATTTCTATTAATCTCCATGTTTCTTTAACACAAGCTTTAAATAAAAACCACCCAATAACAGCCTCATCTGAAATAAATGTGATTACAGGCTTTATACAGATGTCTGAAGTATTTTGGTTGTATCTGTTGTTACAGTTGTTTTAATTTAATTATATTATGTAATAGTTGCCATTTGAGGACTAAAAATTTGATTTCATACTAAGATTACTAAAATAATTAATAAATAAATGCATTGCTTTACCTCAGACATCACTTCCTAGACCACTATTTAGCACTATATAGTAGAATTTTCACTGTATTGTCCTCAGTCCTAAAGTATGTATCATTATTCATTTAATATAGGAACTAAGATGTAGAACTGATTAAGGTTTAAATATGATATTCCATATATTATACCTTGATATTTCCCTATTATATAAATGTCTCTAAATTTAAAGATATAAAAGACGAAAGATTATAGATTTACAAAAACATAAAAGTGTATACATTTAACAAAGAGTACTGTCATTTATACACTCGTAATTCTCATTGGTGGAAATAATCATGTATCAATCATGTCAACAATATTTTAATTTTGCTGATATTTCGGCTCAGACATGTAAGCCTCTATCAGGGCATCACTGAGCCATATCAAACATAAGCCCTGAGTTTATTTGAGTTCATGCTTGAAATAGTTCACTGATGCCCTTATAGAGGCTCACACGTTTGAGCCGAAACTTCAGCTAAATTAATATATAATTTACCAGATAGTCTCCTGTTTATTTCTATCTATAATAATTTCTATAGTCAACCGTACATACTCGTAATTTATAAGTAAACTAATCTATTCTTCTTTTAGTGGTTTAAAATTTTTTATGTCATTCATTCACTTTATATTCTTTTAGTAGCTAATGTATTTTTAATTTATGTTATTAATTTTCTTATTTATCCTATTCAAAATAAGTTTGTATTATAATTTTTGAACTTGTCTGTTTTTTTTTTGTAATTGTTCCTCTTTCTTTTATAAATTGCATATAATTATATATATATTTTTGTAATGCAGGTTTATGCTGTGAAACATGCTCTTCAGAGACCTCTGTCCTTGATTCAGGGGCCGCCAGGGACTGGTAAAACAGTTACATCAGCAACTATAGTCTTTCAACTCGTCAAGCAGAATGGGGGTCCTGTTCTGGTTTGCGCGCCATCCAATATTGCTGTCGATCAGCTCACAGAAAAAATCCATCGTACTGGCCTTAAGGTTTGCATTAATATCCTTGATAATCAGTTAAATTTTTTCAATTGCTTTGTGTTTGTCTAGTTTTCACATTTTCTATACTTTTTTTAGGTTGTTCGGGTTTGTGCGAAATCCAGAGAAGCAATTGATTCTCCGGTTTCATTTTTAGCTTTGCACAATCAAATTAGAAAAATGGATTGGTAAGAACTCTTTAAAAAATATTTATATAATATTCAATTTTAGTTTATTGTTTTAACAATGTAGCTTTTAATTTTAATGATTTAAGAACGGTTGGTTTTATGAAGATATGGAGGAGAAGTTAATTTAGTGTGCAGTCATCATCAGTGAGTCATTGTTGCGATCTCTTTCCTTCATTTGCCCTGAAGATGGCCTAAAATTTAGGCCAAAACATTTGCACAAAAAACTAAGTTTCTATTTAATTAAGTGTTTTAATGACAGCAACCCAAATTAACTTCTGCTAGTATCTTTTAATTTGTTTAAATCATGCTCAAAATTATAGATTATACATTTTATGATAGGTATAGTTTTTTAAAATAAATGCAGAATCTACAAAAGTAATGAGAATGCTAGGCCAATTTTTTTTGAGATTTGGCACCCACCAATGTAACAGGCCACCAAATAAGTACCCAATTATGGATGACCATAGCTCAGTTATTGTCAAAGATGTAAATTGTTTTGGGATTAATACACAAAAAGTTAATGAGAGGTAGAAATGGCTTGAAATCACATGGGTCGCCTAATGGCGAGAACATGGGATGTCCACAGGAAATCTTCTGTTTGTACATTGTTATTAACTCTAAAACCTCTGAATCTATTTTTAAAAAATGTATTAGTAATGGACTCAGATTTTGTTCTTATATTATTTCAACCTTATAATCTTCACACGTTACTGCTTAATTTTTATTACATGTTGTAGTATTAAAAAATTATTGTGAGAGTGTATTATACATTTTATTTTAACTTTTACAGTAATACAGAGCTGCAGAAACTTCAGCAGTTAAAAGATGAAACTGGCGAGCTTTCATCTGTTGATGAAAAGAGGTATAGAATGTTGAAGAAATCCGCTGAAAAGGAACTCCTTGATGCAGCTGATGTAATATGCTGCACGTGTGTTGGTGCTGGCGATCCCAGATTAACTCGCCTCAAATTCCATTCTATTCTTATTGACGAAAGTATGCAAGCGACCGAACCTGAATGTATGGTTCCAGTTATACTTGGTGCAAAACAGGTAATAATTATACTGATTTAATATAATAAGGTATATTTTAAAATTGTGTTGCTATTCTGGATTCATTCTAAACCACTTGACGGATTTTTATACAGTTTTGCTATCATTTAGGCCATTATTTCCTGATGGTTTATAAAGTTAACTACATTAAAATTAGGTTTTTCTTTAGTAGGGATTAAATTTTCCGTAATCAAGTTGTCGAAAAATTATTCCTGCAATATGAGTAGTAATTTAGAAGCAAGGATCTAGAAAAGTTAATATACAATGAAAGAAGTCATACAAGTTTAAAGAAAGTTGTTATAAGCCCATAAGCTGATGAACATATGTTATTTTTAATATAATGAGAGAGGTTATGATGATTCAGTGTTGCCGCATGTATTTTAGTGTACAAGTTATATTCAAAAATAGTTATATAAAGTTGTATTGTACGAAAGATTTAGAAAAAATATCAAATCATATGTAAGTCCATAAACTATCATTGTTATGAATTATTTCTTCATTAAGGTTCATGAAACTTTTCACTGTAAACTACATGGGACTCCCATGGAAACTAAAGTAAACTTTAAATAGTTGATTTAAAACATAAAATGGTAATAAACTGACTAAAAAAGAATCGTTGGGGACATATGTGCGTTAAAAAGCGTATTTGAGAATGGACAAACATAACTAGGCCACGAATGATCAGGATTCTAGAGTGTTAAAATAATTAGGAATGCCATATTTAGTGATTTATTTTACAAATTATGTATTTTTTTAGTTGATTTTAGTCGGTGACCATTGTCAATTGGGTCCCGTTGTGATGTGCAAGAAAGCCTCCAGAGCTGGATTATCTCAGTCCCTGTTTGAGAGACTTGTGGTACTTGGAATCAGGCCGTTCCGGCTAGAAGTGCAGTATAGAATGCATCCAGAACTATCGAGATTTCCCTCTAATTTCTTCTATGAAGGCTCGTTGCAAAATGGAGTTTGTTCTGGTATGATTTTTTATTATTTTTATATGGTTTATTGTTTTTATATCATTATCATATAATTCAGCATTGTATTATTTCAGATGAAAGGAAATTGGCTAAAGTTGAATTTCCCTGGCCTGTTCCCCGATAAGCCCATGCTGTTCTACGTTACCCAAGGGCAAGAGGAAATTGCAGGTTCTGGGACATCTTATCTCAACCGAACTGAAGCATCCAATGTTGAAAAAATGGCTACTAGGTTCCTTAGGGCAGGTGTCAAACCTGAACAAATAGGCGTCATTACCCCTTATGAGGGCCAGAGAGCTTATCTTGTAAGTTAATTTATTGAATTAAGGAGTGTTATTCAAGAAATTAATTTTAAAATAAACTACTTGTTTCAACAATTATTTATAAATTGTTTATTTAATATAAAAACTCTGGAGGTTGGAACTTGAGCAGAGTACGAGATAAAAGTAAGTGAAGACCTTGTTTATTATCTAATTTCATCGTCTGCAATGAGTTAGATGCATGCTAACCCATCGCACCATCCTCTGATGAACTTGCAGATACTTTAAATACGAGGTAACATCCTAGTATAAAATAAGAAGACTATGACTTAAATATTTATCTAGTTTTATATATGATAGTTGGGAAGGATTTTATATGTTGAAAAATTGCCTGACTGAGCTATATGTTCCACAATCGTCTTCCAAGCCCTCTATATACCGTGAAGAAGGTGTTAGTAGCGCTATGATAGCTTAATTTAATTCTTTACAGGGCAATAAGCCTCTCTTTTTTTGAGAGGTACAAGTCTGGTTTTGTAATTATAACAAAATTTCTTGTCTTCATTCATGTTAGTATTTATAATATTTAATTTTCGGCACTCACAATATAAATAAAATAAAACATTTACTAAATGATCTGAACTCAAATTACATCCATGTGTCAACTAAAAGGTTTTTTGTCTCTTTATTCCAAAAATTCCTATTTCTTGTGACTGTGGCCCAATAGTTCCCCACTACATGCACTATTTCATGAATTAGTTTTGTTAGTAGCTCTAACTCTTTACAAATAATAGACATCTGTGAGTTACCATTTTGTTTGCTGATATCTTGGGAGATGATTACCATACTCATATGGCCTACAAAATTAAATTTTTATTTTTGTAGTCATAGGTCAGTAGTATTATCCATGAATAAATTATTATGAATATATAATTATTATTTAACCTTTATTCAACTAAAAAAAAAAAAAAAAAATAAATAAAAAAAAAACCTCTGCCATTACAACCCTTGAGATTCTCGTACTGTTTCTTGGCCAATGGCCGTCCAATGAGGTAATTAGTTCTTGATCACGCTCAGCCGCCAGGTTTTCCCCCCAATTATTTGGGGCACCCACTTTATAGAGGCTGGGTTTTGCCCCAGGAGTGTCTCCATACTCTAGGGTTGCCCCCTTCCCCTCCCTCCCCAACTGAATTAACAGAATAAATAATTATGAAGCCACAGTCGGGATTCGAACCTAGGACCTAGAGAACAGTAGACTAGTGCTCTATCCACTAGACCACGCCGCTCCCTTTGTTTAACTAATTTGATTAATTCAGCTCTTATGCCAAAAAACAAATTATTACCCCTTATAGTTAAATCGTTCAAATACTAAACTGCTGTGGACAATTGTTTTCACTATTTGTTTCACTGAAATTAGGGTTGACAGGAGTTGCCTTGTTATCTTTATTTACTTTATAAAATAAAGTTTGAAATTATAATATATAATTTGAAATTCCTATTTTCTTTCAGGTTCAGTATATGCAATACCAAGGAGCACTTCATTCAAAGTTGTATCAAGAAATTGAAGTTGCAAGTGTTGATGCGTTCCAAGGGAGGGAAAAAGATCTTATCATCATGTCATGTGTTAGATCCAATGAACATCAAGGAATTGGATTTCTCAATGATCCACGGCGTCTAAATGTTGCGCTTACTAGGGCTAAATATGGCATAATTATCGTGGGAAATCCCAAAGTTTTATCCAAGGTATTTTTTATACACTTCAATTTTTATGTTTTATTTTACACTATTTTTATGCTAAGTTTGAATAATATCTTTAAAAGTACTTAAGGAAAAAGTGGCTGGGTATATAGTATCCTTTGGTATGATATACTGTTTTAATAAATGAGTAAAGTTATTTTAATTTCTCAATTTTCGTTATAGTTTTTGGAATTATTTCATCTGTTTTGATTTAAGTATTATTAACTTTGAAGTTATTGGTTAGACAGAAATAATTAATATTAGACAAATATCTGATATTTTGCCCTCAAGATTTCAGTTTACATACCCAATTTATGTTTGAAAAGTGATTTAAAAAACATTATTTGATCATTCTTTACTTCTGAGGACGACGTAATTTTCAAAACTTATCATCGAATAATTTCTTGCAAACTTCATATGATAAATGTTAAATCAATGAGGAATAAAAATCATTTTGAGAAATTGTCTTCTGGGATTAAGAGTTTTGCCAGTTTCAATCAGTTTGATAACTATGGCTTCACACAATCATTTCAAAATTCTCATGATTTTTTTTATCAATTTTAAATATCAATGAACCAGATCAATGGTCTGAAAAATCAGGGATAAATATTTAAATTAAATGTCCTGAACTTTCTAATTTATTATTATTACTTTTTTACAAGTTCATATTTGCCTAAAAAAATATATTAAATGTTAACATTTTTTCTTATTTGTTTATGATGGGTTAAAATTGCATTATATTTGCGAACTTAATTAACTTTATAAAAATATCATTTATGTAGTTAAATTTAATTTAATTAGCTTTAATGTATTTTTTTTTTTTTTTATTGGTTATAATGAAATTACATTTGCAAACTTTGTCTAAATATTTATCAATTTTATTTTCTTCAGCAACCATTGTGGAACCATCTTCTCAACTTTTACAAGGAACAAAAAGTCCTTGTTGAAGGCCCATTGAACAATTTGAAGGAGTCTCAAATTCAATTTTCAAAACCAAAACAAATTGTCAATACTACAAACCCTGGAACGCACTTTATGTCCACAACGATTTACGATGCCCGAGAAGCCATTGTTCCAGGCAGTATCTATGATAGGAGCAGTGGTACCAACAATGCTTCCCATTATTTCCCCAGGCCTGGTAATACTATACTCATTTTTATTATTATTATTTGTTAAAATCTTTGTGTGTGCTCTAAATTTTGTAAAAACTAGTCTATTTAATTATTTCATCATTTACATAACTAGCTTATCTAATGATAATTTTGCAAAATTTGTTTAACTGTGGCAACACTGGTTCCCAGTAACCTTCCCATATCTTCACACATGTGATTATTAATTCAAATATAAGTGTGTGTTGATTGTTTCTATGTGTTTTTATTTATAAAATATACATTCACATTATAGTTTCCAGTTATAATAAAATACATATTAGTTGGTGACAAGGATGGGATAGAATATACATTCACTTAATAGTTTCCAGTTATAATAAAATACATATTACTATACGTTTCCAGAAAAATTATAGTACTCATTTGAATGACTTGCAATGATATACAACGGTTATGTTTTAAAGATAAAACAATGTAATTGATTAATTTGGATGTGACTACTTGGTACTGGTATGTAATTGTAACATTGTGTTAATAAAATTGATATCTGACATAAAATAATAATCTTTTATTTATCATAAAAAGAGTAGTTCATTTCTATTCACCTGTATTTCTTTTATATAACCTCATTCAACATAGTCACTATCAAAATCTTTCGTAATTTGTAGCAATTTTAACTTATATTATTTTATTTATCAAATTTGATTCCCCAAACCGCAAACAAAGATAAAGAAGTATAGGTTTTGTTCTATTTTTTCAATGTGTCTCGATATTATAAACAAGATATTTATAGTTATATTAGACTAGCTGTGATCCGCAATTTGCTCGCGAATATTGTATTTCGTATTAATTTATTTGCGTTTATGGTAAGAGTGGCTATAATAAATATCAACTATCAGTTACTCTTTGTTATTATTTAAAGCCCGATCTAGACTTATTCCTGTCAAATTTACAATAGCGAACCAGTAGAAGTAGTTATACCCATAATCACTTAATATGTAAAAATACTCGTCACAAGCCGTTGGCAACCTGAATGTTAATTAATGATATTCGGTTAAACCTTACACCTGAACCATTCGCGTTTTTTTAGAATTTAGAAATAATGTTATTTTATGTTCTTGAAATTAATAGTTTTTTAGCCAATTGAAATGATGAAAAAAAAAATAATAACAATTGAATATATTTTCATAGGAACATTCACATGAAACAGGTATGAAACGCAATATGCTTAAACGGGTCGGTCACCTGTATGTAGTGGCCAGAAAACCCTTGGTTATGCCCTCCTCCGTAAAATCGTGGTCCTAAGCCTTTGCTTTGTCATGAACTCGTTAAACATCTTTATCCTAACTAAACTTGGATATACAAAAATTAGTCATCATAATACGATTAGCCATAGTAGTATAAAAATGACGTTAAATGAATAGACAACAATAACAATATGCTTAAATATATTTTTTATAAAATCTTTGTGCCTTTACTAATACATATCAGATTAAGACGATTTTACGTTATCATTGAACCTTAATACTAGTGATTTTGATACTACTAGTCAGAATACTAGTGATTTTTAATCCAAAAATTATGAAATGACAATAAACTTACCATCTATTAGCTGTTATAAAACACTGCTTTTATGAAACTTGAAGTTTAAGATATAACAATTAATTAAAGGGATAAAGACTTATTTAATGTATTTTATTTTTTTAATTATGTTAACTAATTAAATTTAATGACAATTTTACTTACAACTTCAATATTTTTAGCTGGAGGAGGTGTAGATTTATTTTCAAGACCACACGATCCAATAAGCTATATTTCATCGGAGCGTGGAGGAGGAACAATGTCTAATATCCCTGTTCCTCTAGGCATGTTTATGAACATGAGTCATGTGCCTCCTAGATTTTATAACCAACACCAGCAGGCTCTTCAAGGTATGATACTTGTTTTGTTTTTTACTATTTTTACTTTCATTTACCGATATATGAAATATATAGTAAGAGGAAAGTATTGCGATCGTGAAAATTTTCTAATTCCAGTTTTCAACGGAAATATACGTTTTAGGCTCTCCTGAGTCCAAATGACCAAGTCCTGCAAAAAGGTCTGTGTGTGTGTGTGTCCGTGTGGCAACTCCCACGCATAAAGGAAAAGTCCTATAAAACTGAAATTTCATATTTAAGACAACTATACGTCCGAGATGTTACAAAAACTTTTTTATCAAAATCAGCTAACCAGAAGAGCCACTTTATACCAATGTATATTGCACCTTTTTATGATTTTCTCAAAAACGGTTCTGACAATTTTGATTAAACTCGCTATATCGATGTCAAATTTAATAGGCTTTAATATCATGTGGGTTTCATTCTGATGTAAATAGTGTGACAGGGCTTAAATGCCTATATTTAAAATTTTCTTCCTCTAAAGTACCTCTAATTATGTAGATTCGAAAAAATTAACCATATTGTCTGATTAGCATTGCTAAAAAACAGGTAAATATATAAGTATTTAAATCTATTGCCGAAGCACCAACAGTTCTGTCATTTCTAGATTGCCTTGATCAGCACCCCTAAGTTCATCATTAAAATCAAGATTGCTGTCTTTATTATACTCCGTTATTATATATCCAGATGAAAGAACTTTATTCTTTCTTATAAAAATAAAATTTTGTCAATACATTTTACCCTTTTGTTTTATTTTTTCTCCATTTTTTATTCCAAAAAAACATACAATACACAAAGAAATAAATCGTAGTATATGATAGTTGTCCTTCTTTTGCCTGAGGCCATTTTAGGTTTGATAATATTCAAAAGATGCACTGTATGTGCTTTTACCTAATGTTTTATTAAATGTGTTCTGAATTTAAGGTTCTTTACAGTTACTGTCTTTTCTCATTCTTTAGTAAATTTATATGATTTATTCAAATCCAATGATTTTTTTTTTTTAACAACCTGCTTGTTTTGTGTAATGTGTTATGTGATTCACATTAGAAAATACTTCAATTATAGTTTTAATTTTTATTGTGATCGCAAATCATATTGATGCTGTTTCTTTTCCTCCTAATCAAGTGAATAGTCAGATAGACCTGTGATTATTTTATTGTTTTAGCCCGACAAAATCAACGAGGAAGACCAGGAAGTGGTCGTGTTAGAAATAGAACTGGTAACCTGAAGAACAAGCTGACTGGCCTCAGTCAAAACAACAGCCAAGATGTCACTCAACCTTACAGTCAGGGAATAACTCAAGCCATGTCACAGGTATTAATTTTAATTTAGTGCATTATTTAAAATAATAATTAAAACAGATTTACTTATCACTAAAAGGTTTTAAGATAGTTGCATTTATATCTTTTAATTATGAAAAATATTGTTATTTTAAACACATGCATTTATAATTCGAAAATAATTTGTACTGTTAGTTATTGACTTCTTCACAGTGTGCAGAATGCTTCAGAAATTGTTCTGAGAGACCTATTGCTCAGTTTCCTCATTTTCGCTATTTTTCAACTCACCAACTAATTCTACATGAGAATTTTTTCCTTAACCTGCTTTTTATCTTTTATAATGCTCATTCAATTGAATCAATCCCAATTTAACCTGCTAAAGTGAATATGTTTTTTGGGTATGATAAACACAGGCCTAACTCCTTGGTACACTGGATTTTTATTGTACTGAAATTCTTATTATTTAAGATATTTTAAGATGGTTAAAATTAAAAAAACAATTATAAAAAATAAAAGAGCTGTTTGACTGTCTTAACA
Organism: Piezodorus guildinii; assembly: GCA_023052935.1. Taxonomy (NCBI): domain Eukaryota; kingdom Metazoa; phylum Arthropoda; class Insecta; order Hemiptera; family Pentatomidae; genus Piezodorus; species Piezodorus guildinii. The sequence goes on along the minus strand of CM041298.1, from coordinate 75,721,924 downwards.
TTCTGACCTTCATATTTTTAATTATAAGGTTGTCTGGAATATAATACAGGAATAGAGTTTAAAAGAAAAACAATCATGGCAGCTTTTCCTTACATTCTGAATAGAATTTAGAACCTTTTGAAATTATTAATTTAGTAAACCTATTTTCTTAAGCTAAGCTCTTTATCAATATATTTTTTTTTTTTTTTTTTTTTTTTTTTTTGTAAAAAGTTGTCAAGGTGTCTAAAAATATCATAGCCAACCTCCAACATTTTACATGTGGCCAAACATTGTCATGCAACAGAATGAGGTCCTTCCTTATGACCATAGATGGCTTCTACATTGCTAATTTCTGATGTCTTATTTTGTTTGGTTAAAATACAATTCAGTATTGAAGGTTTCGCCAGGATTCAAGGAACTGAATCGAATCCAACCAAATGAAGTCTACCCAACAGTAACCATCACCATTTTTGTCCAATTGTGGCCTTTATATAATGTTATGTTGCTTCTTCTTGGTATAGAAACTGTCCAGAACGTCTACTTTATCGTAAAGGATCCACTTTTCCTCACAAGTAACGATTATGGCCATAAATTTGTTGTTGTTTTGGCAGATAAATGAGAAAATTTCATGATGCTGCTGTTAATAATTGAAATAGTTATATTTTATGTTCCACAACATGTATTTATATTTTGTATGTTTATTTTGGATCAAGTATGTGCAAAGGTGACAGGCTTTTGTTTTATTTAATTTCAATTAGCTGTTATGGGAGAGTGCATAGTGGGCTAGGGAGAGAGTCATTCGCTTTGTGGACAGTTTTTTTAAGTTGGTTATCCCAAAATGTCTCATATTGATCGCGAATTCGCCCATCATTGTAGAAAATAGTCACAGGGTATAGTAGAAAATTGTGTAATGTGTAGTAGTCGCAAGAAAGCAAAGAAGGAATATCACTGACGGGAAAGGGAAGGAAGTCATTATGGATAGAAGGAATCACATGTACATTTATAACCAGTATTTTGTTGTCTCTTTAATTAATATAAGTTGGTTTATATTTTCTCCATTATTAATTTATTTATTTACCCTCAACGAAATTACACAGTTTGACAGAAAATTCAGCGACACATAATAACGACTGGGTTGAGGCTGCAAGCAAATACGTTATTCCCCTTTCTCTCCTAACAGCTGCTTTGTTTGGACAATCACTTAATGAGTGAGGAACCCAACTTTCGAGATTTTTTCAAATGTCCAATCGCCTTGAAATGGTTATTGATGGTTGGTTTGCTTAATCAAGTTTCTCTGAAAATTCTCGAACAGTTGTTTTGGAATTTTCTTTCTTCAAGCCCCCAGAACAATGTTATCAAGGAAAGTAGTCCTTCCAAGACCTTTGTCTTCTAGGCCGAAGTCTTCATGTCAAAATACTGCTTTTGCCCCACACTGTGTTAATGTCCCTGGTCTTTTGATCCCCTTATGTCCGAGTAAAATAAAATTATACAGAAATCATGCTTTGACTTCATAATAAAGACTGAATTATTTCATTGTAGTAAAGAGTTACTGAGGTAAACAAATATTTCTTTTTGAAAGAGGCCTAATATAATATGAGTTGACATTCATGGATATTCCATGACAGGGATATTTCAGCTAATATAGACGGTTTATTATATAGAGAGTTATTTAAAGAAAAACTTGAAATTCTGCAATTATTTTCCAGACAACACACAATCTTTTCAACAAAAATTATTAACTATTATTATTATTATTGGACTTGACCTATTGATAACTTTTTAATTTATTTAATTATTAGCACATGTTACAGGGTATGTCACAAGCCGGCCTTAGCCTGTCTCAAGCTGGTCTTTCCCAGGCAGAGCTTTCGCAGGACTCGTATCTTGTTGGTGAATTCCAATCACAAGTTGATGGCCTACTGTCTCAGGACTCTACCTACCAAGGGGAGAGGTCTCCATTTTACACGCCTCCTACTGCCACAACAGCTCCTCCTCATTTTTCGCAGGTATTATATTATTGTTAGTTGGTTATAGTTAAATAGTATTAAAATATTATTTATTTTAATAAAACATAATTTTAACTTGTATCATAAAATAATAATTTAAGATATATTATGGAAATAAACACATTATGAAATATCTAAAGGTGTGGGTTTTCTAATCAATCTACGAAGATTTTAGCTAAAATACATTTAATAAATTTAGTCCGAAATAATATTATAATCTTAAACTAATAAAACATTATTTATAATAACTTATATGGTCTGAAGGAGTTTTGCTCTTTTCCCAGTTCTATCTTCCCATGAGGTAGTAGCTCTTCATTATTCTTCCCTAAATCCACAAACTGACATCACAACATAAAAACAAAATTGATCTTGAGTCCTTAATGGCGATCACATTTCAAGCATGCCCTCTCCCGCACGATGTTACCTTCTAACTCGTGCTTCCATGAAGTGAAGGTAGCTGTCAAGTTACTTCCTCCTGCCTTTCGCTCAAGCATTGGTTGAACTTTTCTGAGTGCCGTCTGTATTTATCTAGTATCTAGATAAATGAATAATTCTTTATTTTTCTGAACTAAAATCTGAAAGTCCATTTGCATTTGTTCCTTATGAATAAATAGTCAGATAAGGTTGATGATGGAAATACTGTATTCAATGTTGTGGAATGGTTGGAATAGATCGAGTGTGATTGAGCCCCTTAAGGGCCATGGTACACTTAGACATTTATAATCTTTGGCTTATCAGCTGTCCTACTGGTAGTTGATATTTGAATATAGTTGGAGCTGGCACACACACCCGGGTCAGCTAGCTTGTTTATGATCCCACTACAGCCAGGTAGTAACCGGAGACGGCACATTTCCCCATCTCGGCACTATAAGTAGTCAATAGCCGGGCAATAAGTGTGACCGGGAGATTAACAACTGGCCTGGCTGAATTGCTGTTTACTGGCAGCCGGCTATGTGTGCAAAGGCCATAATATTTGTTAACTTATTGTGTCAAAAATTACTTGGAGCAACTGAATTGAAATTTTAACTATGATAAGTTTAGGATTAACTTGAAATTGATGTAATCAGTCCTTAGCAATTATCTATATAATGTTATAATATTTTATTTTTTTAATTTGAAAAATGATTAATGCGTCCCTATTTGGGTGCCATACCGCGTGCTCTTTTCGGTTCTTTTTTATTATTGGCTGATCACCTAGTGCCTTATTGATCTTCCTCAATTCTTATTATTTCTACCTAATTAATATAACACAACAATAATATATATATATATATATATATATATTTATATATATATATTATATATTTATATACCTTATTTTACTTTTCAGCCGTACTAAAGGGTCAGTTGAAGAGAGATAGCTGGCTGGCTGAAAGTGTAGCCTACGGGCAGCAGTGATACGAAGCCCGCAGGTAGCTCGGGCCGAGCCGCAGGAGACCGCACACTCTCCCTCACACATATACTTGCTCTCATCCTTCATCTAGCGACTGTATTCAGTATATAGAAAGGATAAATATCATTCAGTAGATCCAGTCTATGATTTTAACTAACATTTATCTCAATCATTTCCACACAATGAAATTTTTAAGTTGTTTTTATTTTCTCATAGAAAAAAAAAAAAAAATGGAAAAAATACCAGAAAAAAATGTAGAAAGTTAAACACTTTTCATTACTCATAGATGGTTAAATTTTTTAAATGGTTCTGTTAGATGCCTTAATGTGTGAGGTGAATTGGAATATCATATGAGTGTATTCAATTGTTGACGACAGCGTCTATTGAAAAATTAAAAAAAAAAAAAAAATTACGAGGAAAGGCGGAAGTATAAGTATAAGAGGATTATGAAATGATTTAGTACTAATTGACAAAGAGGGGATATGGAATAATGACACTCGAGCAATAAAGTGTTTTTGATTTTTTTTTTCTTTACTTATTTATAATAATATTGTTTTGCTATATGCTGTTACCAGGAACAAAGTTAACTGCAATAAGTACTGATTGAAAACCCTGTTATCTGTGGATATCCATATTTGACGTTTCATATGTTTATATTAGGATTATGCATCTTCGGTTCAAGATTGCATGATTTGAAGAGTTACAGATTGTTTGGTTAGATGTTATTAATAAAACATTCTTTTTCTATATAACATTTGATTTTAAAAAACTAATATAACGTTCTATGTTTTCTTTTCCTTTCTTTTTTTTTTTTTAATATTAAACATAGTCATTGTATGAATGATTCATATTTTTTATTTTGTTACCTGTAACTATAAATTAATTTTAAATATTTTACTTAAGAATTAAGAACGTCTGTACTGTTCCATTTTTGTTTTCTTCTACCAAATATTTCTCATGTAATTCATAGAAAATATTTGTAGAAGGCCTATAAATATTGTTTTTTGTCATACTATATCTGTATCACAGTGATAAAATTTATTATATCTGTAAATACATAGATGTCGATGTGCTCCATCATTTGCCCAGAAATCAATGTAATAAAATTAAGGTTGAAATAAATTGTGTAATTATTATTACCATTATTTTAATTTTTCCATTTTAAGTTAAAAACTTTGTGTTTTATTGCTTTATCTCTCTGATACAGGTATGATTTATTTAGAAAAAAACTTATAGATGAAGCACATTTTTTTTTCCAACAATTTTAAGATTAAATTTTATTTAAATTGTTAAAATTATAGTTTTCAATTTTTGAGGAATAGACTAAAGAAAATAGATCACACTGCTTGAACGCTTGTATTGATTTATTTCTCTTAGCAATTTTTTTGTTTTTATAGCTACTAAAATTTAATTAGAATTCCGATTTAAAATAGTGTTAAATTAATAAGGTTTTGTTGTGTTTATAGCATATCTTGTATCAAAAAAAAGTTTTGCCTAAAGATCAAATTTAGTTGTAGAAAGGCCACGAAAAAAAATAAAATGATGTTCACAATGTGGAGAAAATCTAGTGAAACTCAATTCTTATTTTGTTAAATATTATTACTGATATGTTATAACTAGAGTGTTCACTCTGACTTTTTCCTTTTAGAGTTCTTTGGGCTTTATTCTCTACTTGTTACTAGATACATGTTATCTAAAATATATATTTTAAAAATATGGTTTCTATTTCCTTACTACTGATAAACAATACCGATAGAAAGTGAAGCGTCATTTGTCGAAGATTTATGAATTAATTCCAGAGGATAAAAATTTTCTTATCTGGAAATTTTAATTTATGGCTTAAAATATTTTTTTTGGTTTTACTATTATTTTTGGAAAATGTCAGGCTTGGATTTTGGGAAGACAATGCGATGGAAAGTTAATTAAGAGAGTGGTTTATTTTATTTTTTATCTTGTGAATCCCTTCTTTCTTTTATTTGTCTGTGACATTTCAATAAATATCTAAGCTTTTGATGTGTCTAGTTAATGTCTTTCAGAGCAGGCAACTTCTGTATAATCCTTTTTCTTGAACGTGTGTCACGATTGCCCTAAAAAAGTATTCACACATTTTGCGATAGATGCAATTACTTAAATACATTAAAACTATTATAACACTTACCTAAGCCCTAAAGAAAAAGAGCATTATAGCTGGGATTCGTTGCAAAAATAATTAAAATCGTTGACAGAGTATTAAAGCTACAAAAAAAAAAAAAAAAAAAGGTTTAATAATTAGTTCGTTAGTATTAATTTAAAGTATTAGTGTATCCATTTTTCTCTTAAAGTAACATGAGGTATTTTTAAAAACAATCTTTTCTAATTTATTTATTTGTTCAAAAATTTTGTCTTGAATTTCAGCTCAGCACAGAAAAAAAAAAAAAAAAAATGCAAATCCTATGATACAAAAATGTATTTTGTTTAAGAAACTAATTTCATTCTTTTTCATCTTGACATTTTTATACAAAGGTTAAGATACAAAAATTAAACATTAAAAAGTATTAAATTTGTGAATACAATTAAAATTTTTTAACTACCATTTTACTGTTTGTTTTTTCATGGTTTTGTGTTAAAAATTAAAGTTAACCTGTCCCATTTTAGACAACAAAGTATTTAAAAAATTGTTTTTTCATTAAAAATATTAATTTCACCTCTTCAACACATATCAACGATCCGGAGATGGGTGTTCAATTAAAAAACAAGTACCCTTTCCCTTGCTTGATTTTACTTAAATGTTTATTAAGTTTCAATCTCCTGATATTATCTGGTACCAAAAATTATTTCATTAAATGTTGGTATGCTGAAGTTATGGTCTTAAGTTTTGTTATTAACTTGTTGTTTTTGTTATTAATCTTAGTCTGGAAATTTATTATTTTTAAATGTGTCTGTTTGATGCATTTGTGTCTCTGTCCATTTTTGGAATTATTGAATTTCCAGCCTAAATAGGAGGGCATGTTTCATGTCAACATGATAAATTATTGGAAAGGAAATTATTTAAATTTATAACAACTAATGGAATAAAACTAATAGAACAAAACAACTAAAGATTCAGCTACTATGGCCGGTACCAAGAAACATAATTGGATTAGTGGAAGTTTTATGGCAAAATATGTATAGTATAAATTCATACTGGTCACGGATCTTCATCATCATCTGTAATGCTAAAAGTAAAAGAAATAGTTATAACATTGTCTCATTAATAACTTAAACTTTTATAGAATATGATGTCCAAAGAATTCGATATTGGTCAAACCATTTTAGAACTTGGATTAATAGACTTGACATATGTAAGTGCTCATTAGAATAAAAAAAAATAAAACATTAATGGTAAATTTTTTTTTTTGTCGGGCATATTTGTTATGGATTATTTATTTACAAGAAAAGATTTATAGATGTTATTTGTTTTTTGTTATACCCATTTTAATAAGTCGAAAAGTTTTATTAAATAAAAGCAAAAGGTTAATAAGATGAAATAAATTGTAATTGTTTAAAGTTTTAACATTTTAGTGTTCTGGATATGATAATAAAATACATGTTTATGTTTTTATGTAGTGAATAACTGGTTAAATAAAATAATGTTACAGAAGTGCTGGTTTCATTTCTACTGAAATGCCTCATATTTCTGTGGTGTAATATGATAATGATAATAATATACTATAATATGATGTTGTTTTAAAAACTTCTGATTTGAAAATCTATTAATGGAATATGGAAAAACTTTTCACCATATCGAAAATAAAAATTAATTAAAAATTTCTTTTTACTATACTTAATACAAAAATGCATTTCTTGCAGTCCTAAAACTCTTTTTAAGTAGCTGATTAATTTGATGATGTGACCAATTACATCCGATTTCCTAGCCCATCGAACATACGATTAGTTTTTGTTTTAACTACTTAGTTATGTCTTAAAAATAATGAAAATACGTTTCTTGCTGCTTTGAAACTTACTAATGACTGCCAGAAGAGCAAACTCGAGCAAAACCACGTGTAGGGTGGCGGACCTTAGTTAAGATGGTACTTGGTGTGACTATTTCATTGCATATTGATTTAGACTAGATTGAGTTAATAATAATTATATTATGAATGAATGAATGAAAAATTATTTTTATTCTGAGACATTTAGTCCCCCAAAATAATTTACAGTGTACAGAGAAAGTCTGATTTGTCCGGCTTCATTTGATACATAATTATATAGCTAAGTAACTATAAAAGTTAATATAAATAAAAGATACAAATAAAAACAGGTAACATCAAATAAGTCTAGTAATGTACTATCAAAGTCTAGATTTATCACATATTTGCAGCAGATTGATTTATGAGGAGATTGAATAAATAATCGGTGTTTGAAAATGGTTAGGGATGCCAATATTCGGAGGGAGATGGGTAATGTGTTCCAAAGTATGGTGGTACGGATGGTTAAGGATTTTCAAAAGATGCTGTACTATGAGAGGGCAGGTATAAATCGGTTCGTTGGGATCTTATATTTAGGTTGTGCACGGAGAGCGCGGATTAAGAAGATCAAAGATATAGGAAGGTTTTTCTGGCTCGCAAGGAATAGGAAGATGCCAAGAAGGTATTTTCTTCGGGATTTTGGGTAGAGCCTCCTTTGACCAGAATACCAGTGAGAGACGTGTGACTCTGGAGAGGCTGTAAATAAATCTCATGAATCTATTAATTAATTTCTATAGCCTCATCTCGTTAACGCCTCTGAGTCTCCCATATACTGGCATCTATAGTCAAAGTGGGGGAGGATGAGAGAAGACACTATAAGAGATGACGGGTACTTCTAGGAAAAGAGGCATGGAAACGTTGGAGGTTTTTGAGGATAGAGATAGATTTTCTGGTAATTTGGGAAGTATGGTTACTCTGAGTTAAGTTTTGATCAAACATAACACCTAGATTTTTTATGGAGTTTTGGATGGATAGGGGTTTTATTGAGAAAGGGTAGTGGGTAATAATGAAATGAATTGAGGGAAGGTTTAGAGCCAATAAGCATTGCCTTTGTTTTCGCTGGATTCAGGCTCAATATAATTATGCAGTGTAATTGTGAGATTATAAGATTTTGTTAATTTATATCAGATTTTAATTATGTTTTTATTGTAAAATATCTTGGATTTTGTTATTTCTTCTGCTATGACTAAAAGAATGTATAAAATTTCAATATGAAAATCTTTAAGGTGATCAGGCTGATTGAGGACTCCAAAGTCTTGAAATTGAGAAAATTCCAACATTTTTATGTAGGTTTCAGTTTCACTTTTTTAAATAAAGTAAATTTATATCATGAATTATTAGCTTGCTAGAAAAAAATATACAAAACTCTTTGTATTTCTAGCATTGCTAGTAGAAAATTGTCGATATTAAATATTCATCAATCTGTAACTATACATATTCATTTTGTGACATATATCAAGAAAAAATACTATAATACCTAAAAATGACATTAATATTAGTACTTTATTTAATATATGAATATAGTATTTAATATTATGAATATAGTATTTAATATATGTTTCAACTATTTGTTTTATAGATGTTAATTTTTGTTCTAGGTATGCTTTTATTCATAAAAAAAAAAAAAAAAAAAAAAAAAAAAAAACAACCGATGAAAACTTTTTGCAGTAAATGTTGTAAAACTAAAATTTTAATATTAATATAATAAAAGTTTCATCTTGTTTGTTTTTTTTCAATTTCATGATTTTGGAGTCCTCAACAGCCTTATCATGATTTTTTCTTTTGAAAAATTAATCTTTTATTATTTCCTTAAATATTTCCATATTGAAATTTTGTATTTTTTTTTTTTTTTGTCATACCAGAATAAATTACAAAATCCTAGATATTTTACTGTAAAAACATAATTAAAATCTGATATAAATTAACAAACTTGTATATTCTCAAAATTACATTGCATAATATAATTATTATTAACTAAATCTAGTCTTATTTTAAGTCAATTTGCACTGAAATAGTCACACCAAAGGCCATCTTAACTAAGGGCCTTATTTTAATTAAGAGTTTTAGTACCTCAAGAAATAAATTTTTTATTAAGTATGGCAGAAAGAAACTTTTAAAAATATTTCTAGATGTTTGTTTGATGAGGTAGTCGACCATGCATCTGGCTCCTTGACTATTTTAAAGGAGTGTATACACATATGTAATCATTTGGCTCAAAATGTTTGCATGTCAGTATTTTTAAGGCAGTTATAAGGTAAGGACAAGAAACAACTTATTTTATTGTACTCATAAATCATTTTTATTTTTCAATTCACTGATTTGCATATTATTTTTATCATTATTACTAAATTAATTGAGCTAAGAAATTCCATAAGTATCAAAAATTAAATTTATCTAAAGCAAAAGTTATTAATCTTGGTCCAAGGAAAAATTTGAAGTTTAAGCTTTTGTTAAAACATAAATTCAGAAAGGTAATTTATATAATATATTCTATACTGTATGACAATTATAGTGAAAATGTCCACAAAATTGCACTTTTTCTTTATTGGTTTCATTCAAAATGATAAAAAACAGGATATTTTCTCATCGACAGGATTATACTTGTGTATGAATGTTATATTTGTCTTCAATAAAAAAGACAAACAACATACTTCCACAAAATTAGTTATCTGGCTATTATTATATTGATTTAAAACTGAAATATAAGATCGAGTTTTATTCAGAGATAAGATTCTTAAGCTTTTGATCAAAGGAATCCTTGAAACCAAGGTAAAGAACCCTTGATCTAATTTTTTTTTTTTTTTTTTTTTTTTTTTTTTTTTTTAACAATAATTATACATGAATACATTTTAAAATCGTTATACATTGATTTTTTTTGCGACTTCACAGATCTACCTCCAAGTTCAATCCAAATCCTTCAAGAATTGGTTTCATTAATAATTAAATAAAGATCTTTTTGTAGGGAACTGTGTCGGTGACTCTCTTTAAAAGAGTTCCGATGACCTGAGCAAGTGCATCTGCTATTCCTGGACCAACCTGGGCATCCCACTCCTGCCAGTTTTCATTTACCATTTTGTTGAAGTTATCACCTAAAATTGTTTAAAATTCATCACTATAAAACCTATCGAATTGAGTGAGGCTAGTTGCTGAACCTAGTTGAAATCCCTTGCAAGATAATTTTGGAAACTCTGTTTTAAGTGTACTTTCTGGATCCATTTAAGCTTTAAAAATGAAAAATTATCTCCCGAGGATTTCGTATAGTTGAGAATGTGGTATGTTACCAGCATCTGCTGTCTGCATCCTTTCTGGGACATCACAGGTTTTAATTTAAACCCGATTTATTAATATTTTGAAAATCTTGAAAATGTAAAAAAAAAAAAATAAAAAAAAAAAAAATAAGAATTGTATTAAAGAAGATGTTTTTTTAACAATATTGAAAAATCTAAGGTGTGTGCCTGAGAGGATGCAGCAACTTTTTTACAAAATTGACTGAACAGAAACGCTTCTTTATATAATTTATTTTAAACATTTTTGTCACTATTTTATTAAAATACAAAATGTTTTGGCTATTATGCTATCTGCTGGTGCAATAACAATTTTTTACAAAGTACAAATATGATTTCCTTGATTCAATCAATCTTAGAATATATAAAATTTAAAAATAAATAACGGCTAATGCAATAATTATACTAAGATCATTTCACAACTCAAAATATAACAGTTATAATATAATAAATCATAACAAATATAACTTTTGAATGGCCATTTTATATTTTATAAATTCATAATTCAACCATAAAAATTAAGTATATGATTCTCCATTTTTAATTTTATCACCCTCTCTCCTTTATGACATTTAATGCAGACTTGAATATAGAATTACCTACTCACCTTAAGGTATTTTACATATTTTTAAAATTAAATTAGTGAATTTTTATATTTATGGAATAAATATTTGTTCTTAGAATAGGTATATAACATTGATGAAAATAGTTATATCTAAATACTTGTTACATTTACTGTTGAATTATTTTATTTTTTTTGCGTTTCATGTTATTTTTATTTATTTATTTTTAAAAGAATTTAATGTTAATCTTATCATAGATTATGATTTTATTATCAACTTATATGTTTTATAAATTAATTTATTATAATTTAACAATTTTTAGCTATTATGTATTTTGGTTTATTATTTTCAATAATGAACATTTGTAATCGACCAAAAAAAATTATCACCCCCTCCCTCCTCCTTCTTCTCAACATTTGAAGGCTGTTTCAAGAGGCTTAGAATCTGAATAAGGAATAAAAAAAAAATTTTTTTTGTCCTATTTGTTAATAAATAAATAAATCAATTCCAAAAATTTGCTCTTTGTGCTACTGTTTGGGAATTAAATTTTCTACAAAAGAAAAAAAAAAACATTGAAATTGGTTCAGAACTACCAGAGATATAGCGTTTTGAAATCAGCAGTAGTGATATGCCATAACCTTTGAATTATTAGTTTTAATATTACTGAATTGCCTATCAACATCTATATAAACAGTTATACCCTAATATTGTTATTTGGAAATAATAAACCATTGTGTAATAATTTGTATTGTTTTTAATGTGACATTCTGAGATTGGTTGTATTAAGGAAATCATATTTGTACTTTCAGATAAAAAAATTGTTTTTGCACCAGAAGATGGCATAATAGTCAAAAGTGTATGCATTGATTGATTGTTATTGAGATATATGAAGGCCTTATAATAATAAAAAATTAATAGCCAGGAAAATATTATTTTTTATCGATTCAATAACAAAATAAATAAAAGCTACACCTTATTCTTCTAGTATAATAAAAAAATATATACCTAGATTTTGGTCACCATTGAAAAGGTTTTCAAACACAGGTGTTACTTTTGTTGTTGTGTACGTTAACTTTCCTGGAAAGTTGGGAGATACATGTTCAACCCCGTCTTTTTCCACAATATCATAATTCATAGAATAGGTGAACTCAAGATCATCTGAAAAAAAACAATTATTTTGTCTCATCATGATCAGATTATTTAAAAATTAAATGGGGATAGAAGTATAGTTTATATTTAAAATAATTACCTAGTGTGAGCATCAGTTTTCCATTCCCTGTGACTGGAACAACCAAGAATTTCCCATTCAAGTCATAATTGGAAGCTAATACCAACTGAGGTACTTTTATGCTGAACTGAATTATTTTGTTTGCTGTGTCAAACCTGTCATCATATTCATATTCTCAATTTTTATTTATTCACTATATATCTTATAATGTTTATGTCTTATATTCATTATATGTCTAATAAGTTATCCTATACTAAACCTATAGGAAAGACATGTGTTTTATATTTTTAATAAATTCTATGCAAAGCAGCATTATCTCTATTCTTGTAATAGTTGTCTTAGGTATAATGAGTAGCGATAAATGAAAATTAATTAAGAGAATTAAATTTTCTGGTTATACGAACCTCCTCCCCCTAAAGAAACCCAGCAATGAAAAGAAAAAAACAATATAAGTCAGTACCAAAATAAATGCAATAAAATAATGATAAAAAAAGAAGTTTTATTCATCTTATAATCTCATACTACCTTTATTTACTACTTTACTCCTAGTATTTTTATTTAGATTGGAGGAATAGTTGACCATAGGATGAATCATAGAAGAATTTATTGAAGGCGTTGAAGGAATCATACTTTAAATAAATATTCTTGTTTTATTAATAGGTAACTATCAGCTCTTAAGTTTTAGGCTCCCATCATGGTTATAGAAAAAACTAGAAAACAGCCTGGTTCAAAAAGGAAAACAGAAAACAAAAACTTAGTAAGGAATAAAACTGTGATAAATTATTGGGACAATCAATAATAAATAAATTACTTTTAATATGGGAATGTAGGAGAATTTTAAGTTTAAATTGAATACTACCCAAAAATTCATATAAGGTGAAATATAAGGAGAGAAGAAAATTACCAAAAAAATTAATTCATATTAAAACAGCACAATTTTTTCTTCCTTATATATTTATTTTCATTGTTACACAAATTGTCACATGTAGTAGTCAACGTTTCGGGGCTTTTTCCCCATTATCAAGACTTTTTTATCTGTACATTCTAATTTCCTATAGCTCACAGCTAAATCTGCTTATAAGATTGACTATTGGCTGATGTCAAGGCTAATATCAATAAGTAATGAATAAATAAGTAAATCTTCAAGTAGTAATAATCCAAAAAAATTAAATAAAAATCAAGAAATCAATAAAATTGTAAATCAGCATTATTTTTCATTATTTGATTGACTGATTTGTTTTTATAATAACTATTTGTATTTATTTTATCTTTGTCATATTTAAATTATCCTATTTATCATAATATCTTGGTGTATGTCTAATGATTTTATATTTTCATATTAATAGTTATTTATTTACTAAACACTAGTCTGCAGTTCTGTGTCCTAGGTTTGAACTCTAGATGTTTCAGCAGAGCAACCTAGGTGTACGATTATGTGTGGAGATCCTGCTGCAGGCACACCCAGCCTTTGTAAAGTGGTTACCCAAACGCTTGGGGAAATCTTGATGGCTAAGCCTGATCTAGGTCAATCAATCTCCTTGCACAGCTGTCGGCTGTGAAACAGACCGAATCTCTGTATGAAGGCCCTTCATGGGTTGTAGAGTTACAATTTTTTTGTTCCCAATATCTATTACTTATTTACTATTTTTTTGTTAACTGGTTTAAATCCTTTTTTATTTTATTCTATGAAGAAAATTAAAAATCCAGATAAAAACAAAAACTGGCATTGGTAGAGAGCTAGGGACATGGATCTTTAGCATGACCCAAGGGGGGAGGGGAGGGGCGGAGAAACTCCCTATAGCCTTCAAAGGCGAGGTAAGGGTGAACAGAAAAAAAATAAGAGAAAATGGAATTTCCTAGAGGTGATTGAAGAACGGAGTCAGGTGGTATGTTCACTTGAGAAGGATGGGTGATGAAAGAAGACCAACCTGAATTATGAACCTGAGTACAGAAGGAGGGAAAGACCTTCAGAAAGGTAGGGGACTGTTCGAGGAGGATGTGATGGACTGGCAAAGATGGAGTTGGGATGAGAAATACTCAAAGTGATGACATTTACAAGGGACAAATAGGTAACCACGAAAAGATGAATAAAGAAGAGATTTGATAGACCCACCTGTAAAAAAGAAAACACACCCACTCATATAGTTTTGAAGTATATATATATCTTAACAATCCTTATCCAAATTGTTTTTTTCTTGGCAGAAAAATATCTTTAAATCGAAAATGAATCAAAATTATTATGCTGTTTTTAGATGTTTAGGGCATCTGAACAGTCCCTCAAATTGAGAAGATTAAAAAAAAATTGTATAGAATTTTAATTTTGTATGATACCTTCTATTTTGCTTATTTATTTAACGTCAAAATATGCTACTGTGAATCGTATGGTGTGCTAAGTCAGGTTTAATTAGGTTAGGATCTTTAAGCAGTGCCTGTCATATAGAGGCTCGGGATTACCGGTTTATATCTTCTCCTAAGGACAGCATAACTTAGGATTTTTTTCTCTCTTTAACAAATCCTATGTCCGTTTGCCGGGTTTGAACCAGCTAAAGCTCTGCTATGCTAATCACTACATCACAAGTGACTTCCCTCCCCCTTTCAGTTTTGTATTTTAGTTCTATTTAAAGCACAGACTTATTGCCTGAGTGTCTTTTTTGTTTTCATTAATTTCTTTTGTAATTCCTAGTATTTTTCAAGTGTACATTGTTATTTATTTTAAAAATTATTTTTTCTAAATAGATGTTAACTACGAGTATAATTTCATGGATTTCTTGTTACTACAAAACATTTCTTAAAATATGAATGTCGGGCATATCCTTCGAAATAGTAAAATTAGTTCTTTTCGTGCTTAACTCCCTTATATAAGGGGTACTCACTACGTTTGCTATAGCATGCTATTTGTGCTATTGTGCTAATCCTATCAATTTTATACAGGAAATAACTGTAGAAACTCGACGGGTTTAGCAAAATAACACAAATAGTAAGCTATAGCAAACGTATGAGTACCCCTATTGACAGTTAGACTTATGCTATTTCGGGCTGATTCTTGCGATATTACAAAGTGTCCTTTATATTATGATAATCCTAGTTACCAGTGAAATATTTCGAATCGTATCTTTTTAAAAGGATATTCGAGTCAAAGATGGTGGTTCTCTTTCATTTTGGATCGTATCCTGGTTACAATATATGTCAATTGTTAAGAATCCTTTCAACTAGAATGGCGACTTTAACTTATAATAAAAAGAATAATTAAAACAGTCCTTAAAATATGAATATAGGGCATATTCTTCGAAATAGTCTAATTAGTCTCTTTCGTACGTATTTTAAAGCATATTTTAAGGGTTTAGTTTATTACTTACTCCGACTTGACTAGCTCAGCACTGGCGAGGCCAGTAATTGCTACATCACTCAATGAGAAGTTCAAAGAAAGGCTTTTGGATCCGCTCGTTGTTTGCTCGATTTTCTCTATTTTCAAAGGATCCAAAATGGGAAGTCCCAGTGATGGTTCACCTAGAATTGTTTTCCTGAGTATGAAACTAAATATAATGAATTTATATTTTAATTAATAACATCCATTATGATAATAATTAGTAATTCATAAATTAGCCAACAGGTTTAATTTTAGACTTTGTATATAATTATTAACTATGTAGCATTATTGATTTGTGACCTATCCTTTTAATAATTTTTGTATAATATATATGATATTGATATATCCTGAAACGTTGAGTTTTAATAATTTTAATGAAACTTTTTTTGGAAGAAATAAAAAATTAGTCCAAATATTTTCTACTTCAGAAAAACTTTACCATTTTTGTTTGTTTATTTATATAACGTCACTTTATGGTACTGTGGTTACAGCAGGAGGACTAAATTTTACCTATCCATGTTTAATTAGGATATAGATCTTTAACGAGTGCCTGACATCTCACAGGCTCGAGACCACCTTTTTACGTCCCCTTAACTAAGGATTTATTACTCCCATTAAAATATCCTAGGGCCACCTGCGAGCTTGAACCCAGGACCTTAGACATAACTTTATAATTAAAAAGAATTTTTTTTTTATTTCTTAGAAACGATGTTTCTATATTACAAAAAAACAAAAAAAAAAAAAACATGTTTCATAATGTGTATATTACAGTTATTTGTTTTGATATCACATCATCATTTAGATATGTCATATTTAAAAAACAAAAAATATTTAATGATATTATTATCTGACAAATGATGATTTTACTATCTGAATTTATTTTTTAAAAAATGATGACTTCCCTCTCTCCCAATACTTTCGTGAATTTTCACAAGTAATTGCTTTTACGTACTTTCATCTACATCTTTTCTCGCCGTTTAGCGCCTTAATGATATAGGCCACTCAAAAATGATGTTTGGAAATCAACCTTAATGTCAGCCGTTATGTTTCACAATGGCGGCGAATTAAATATGTTTAATGTCCATTACTCGATTAGTTACTGAAGTAGAGAAAAAATGCGTTTTGGAATTATTAGTGTTGATTTGTAAATTATAGTTATCTAAAGATCTATGTTGTATCTGGTATGTGTTCATTTAGTGACTCGAAAATCACCATCTTCCTGAACTCGTCTGGTCTTTAAATGATCATAATTTAACACCTTATAATTCTGATGTAAATTTGGAAATAATAAATTTCCATTATAGCTTTTCATTATAGCTAAAATACAAAATATTATAGCTATATTATTAGTTATAAACAGAATATAAGATGATAATTTTGAATTACCTTTTATCAGTGCTGTTATTGCTTCTTTTGAGTTTTCCATAATACAGTCATTAAGTTTTTCGTCATCTTGGCACTTCTGCATCCAATCAGCTGTTAAACGAAGAATTTTATTAATGAAAAGTGATTTTTATTCTGGGACATTTTGTCACCTAAGAATAATATACAGTGACCAGAGATAGTCCAATTTATCTGGGTTCATTTGATACATGATTATTTAGTCAAATAGTAAATCATATAAAGTTAAAATAAATAAAATATACAAATAAAAATATATATATCTTCATCGAATGAGTTTAGTTATGTATTATCAAAGTCAAGATTTATCTTATATTGATTTTTGAGGAGGTGGATAAATAAATGTTGCATGAAAGTGGTTAGGGATGACACTTTGCGGAGGGAGATGGGTAAAGAGTTCCAAAGTATGGTAGCGCGATGATTAAAGGACTTTTCAAAGGAGGCTGTTCTATGAGAGGGTGAGTATAAATTGTTTGGTTGAGATTTTGTATTTAAGGTGTGCACGGAAGAACGCGGAGTAAGGAGGTCAAACATATAAGAAGGTTTTCTGGCTCGCAAGGATTGGAATAGGAAGATGCCAAGTATTTTCTCCAGGATTCGGAGAGCCACCTGTGTGTGGTGCCACCAGAATAGCAGTGAGAGACGTGTGACTGTTTGGAGAGGCCATACATAAATCTTATAAACCTATTCATTAATCTTTTTAGCCTCATATCGTTTTCGCCACTGAATCCCCCATTTGCTAGGCTTCCATAGTTAAATGTATGAGAGTAGACACCAAGAGATGTCTTGTAGGAACTTCTAGGAAAAGAATCACGGAAACGTAGGAGCTGTTTGAGGATAGAGATGGATTTTCTGATAATTTGGAAAATATGGTTACTCCACTTTAAGTTTTGATCAAACATAACTCCTAGATTTTTGGAATTGGATAGGAGTTTTATTAAGAAAAATTGGTGGGGTTATTTTTAGCATGGTGATTATCATAACAGCCTCCTATGCCCGAAGTGGTCCTACGATTTTTTAATGGGAGTAAAAATCCTTAGTTATGCCGTCCTTTGGAGGGGACATTGAAAGGTGGTCCCGGGCCTGTGCGATGTCAGATACTAGTTAAAGATCCCCATTCTAATTAAACCTGGATAGGCAAAATTTAGGACTCCCGATTAGCCACAGCAGCACTAAGACGTTAAATAAACAAACAAACAATTAAGAAAAAGTAATGGGTAGTAAGGAAGTGAATGGAGGAAAGGTTTTGAGCCAATAAGGATTGCCTTTGTTTTCGCTGGATCCAGGCTCAGTTTATTTTTTGAATCCCTTGTTTGATATCTAATATTAATATATATTTTTTAACACGTTTTATTGCCATGGCCGGCACTTGGTACTTTGGTTTTGCCAGCAAAATGTCCGCACGACTTTATATTATAGTCTATGTGCAACGCTCAGAAATACCACTTGAGTTCTGGAAGATATCTTACTGTTATGGGAATGAATCCATAGTAACTATTTAATTTGATAATCAGACCTTTTTACTTTCACTTACCTATACTTATATGAAATATATAGTAAGGGGTAAGGGAAAGTATTGCGATCGTGAAAATTTTATTATTTATTATTTAAGTATTGCGACGTTTTAGAGTCCACTGAGTCCAAATAACCAAGTCCCGCAAAAATGTGTGTGTGTATGTGTGGTGACTCCCGGGCGAAAACCAATGGTCCTATGAAACTAAAATTTCATATTTAAGACAAGTATACGCCCGAGACGTTACAAAACGATTTTCATCAACATCAGCTTAACAGAAGAGCCAATTTATACAATGAATTTTGAACCTTTTTATGATTTTCTCAAAATCAGCTGTAACGATTTTGATTAAACTCGCTATGTTGATGTAAAATTTAATGGACTTTAATATGATGTAGGTTTCATTTTGTATGAAATGGTCTAACAGGGCCTAAATGCCGATATTTTAAATTTTCTTCCCCTAAAGTACTTTTAATTTTGTAGATTTAAAACAAATTTTAACATTATCTTATTAGCATTGATAAATAACGGGTAAATATGAATGCTGAGCGAATTTGATAAACGAATAAAGGAGAACAGTGCAAACATATTTTATTTTTTTTTTTTTTTTTTTTTTTAACTTTAAATCTTTATTCACACCTGTAAATAATACAATGAACAATCAGTGAATGTGCGGTCAATTTTAAGAAACATGGCGTGATAGGCATGAGGGAGAGCAGCACCCAGCGGTACCTACTCCTGGCATGAAATTAGTGTATATTACTAAAGGAGAAGGTCTCTCATCCAACTCCTCTTCAGCCTTCTGTAGGCATTTCCTGGCATGAGTGTTGTGGCCATGTCATTGATTAGTGTGTTAGGGTGACCTTGTAGTTTGTCGTGGAAACGTTTGTAGTGTGTCCGTATGTGCTCATTGACGGTTGGCATCTTAAGGTCAGTATGTAAAGTTATGTTGCTAACGTACCACGGTGCTTTTGTAATTGTTCTAAACGTTTTAGCCTGAAAGATTTGAAGTTTGTTAATGTGAGTCTTTTTAGCTGTCCCATATAGCTGTGATGCGTAAGTCCAAATAGGTTTCAGTAGGTAAGTATAGGTGTTTAATTTCTGTCGAAGTTTTAGTTTCGAGTGTTTTGAAAAGAGTGAGTAAAGAAGTCTCAGTCTTTGGTTAAGGGTTTTCTTTTTTTGGTTAATATGCGGGCCCCAAGTCATTCTTCTGTCAAACGTCAAACCAAGATAATGTACAGTGTCCGTCTGTGGAATTTGTGTGTTGTCTAAGAAAACGGGAGGACTCGTGTCATGTCGAAGAGTAAAGGTGATATGGTGTGATTTGTCATTATTCAATCGGATTTTCCAGAGTTTGAACCAGTCATGTAATTTTATTAGATGTTGTTGTAGGATCTCTGAGGCGTGGGTTGCAATTTTATGTTTTGTTAAGATCGCTGTGTCGTCGGCATAAGTCGCTGTTAGAATATTGGGGCTGTAAGGTATGTCATGAGTGTAAAGAATGTAGAGTAACGGAGCGAGCACTGCACCTTGGGGTACTCCTGCTGCGATAGATCTCATGGCAGATAGCTCTGATCCCTGTCGAACGGAGAAAAATCTGTGAGAAAGGAAAGAATGAATAATGAGGTAGTAAGTAGGCGGAAGGATAGTCTTGAGTTTGAAGAGAAGCCCCTGGTGCCAAACTCTGTCGAAGGCTTGAGCAACGTCGAGAAATACGCCAGTAGTGTATAACTTCTGCTCTAGTGCGGTGGATATGTAGTCCGTCACTCTGTGTAGTTGGTGCAATGTCGAGTGATGTTTTCTAAATCCAAATTGATGATCTGGTACGATGTCGTTGTTAGTTAGTACATCAAGAAGTCTTTTATGTAGTAGATGTTCGAAAATTTTGGAGCATAGCGGAAGTAAGCTTATTGGTCGGTATGATGAGGGAGTATTTTTGTCCTTGTTGGTCTTGTGAATCATTGTAATATGTGAGTATTTCCATTGAAGCGGGAATTTGGTTGTCCTCAGTATCGCGTTATAGATTGAAGTCAGAAACACTAGAGCTTTCCTGGGCATTTGCTGGAGTACCTCAGCGTTAATTAAGTCGTGTCCAGGGGCTTTCTTTTTAGGCAACTTTCTGATTTGTTCAGCGACTTGAGCAGGTGTAAAGGAAGGAGGAGGTAATGTCAGTTGTAAAGGTTCATCCAGAGTTTTAAGTACAATTTTATCATGTTCGATGTTGTTGAATTCTGTGTGTGGTGTAAAGATAGAAGATAGATATTCGGCGAACAGTTCGGATTTTTCTCCGTCAGCCATGGCCCAGGAACCATCTTCTTTTCGGAGGGGTGCAGGCACTTCCCGATGCTTAGTAAGGTTTTTAGTATGCCTCCACAAGCTGCCATCATCAGTCGAAAGGTTACTAATGTAGTTATCATAAGTTGTTCTTTTAAATTTTGCAATTTGTCGTTTAAGTTCGTTGTTGAGTCGGTTGTAAATTTGTTTGTCTGATGGAAGTCGGTCTGTCTGCCATATTTTCCGGGCTCTTCTTTTTGCTCTGATCAAATCCCTTATGTACTGTGGATAAATTGGTAGCTTTTCATGTTTTCTTCGTCTAGGAATTGATGAGGACCATGCAGCGTCTTGTAGCTTCTGTGTGAAGCATTCTACAGCATCCTCAAGCTCTTCTTCATTTTTAATAGCCAAAGGAATGGAGAGAGCAGTATTTAGACAGTTTCTGAACGCATCCCAATCCATTATGCCATTTGTGAGAGATGTGTGTTTCTTAGCTACAAGTGGTTCTTCAAATAGTTCTAAATGCAAAAGAGAATGATCAGAGCAAAGATCTGTGCTCGTACTTATTGTGTGAGGTGTAGTGCGGAGTCCTTTAGTTATGAAAAAATCAAGTAAATCTGGTGTCTTACGTCTAGATGTTGGCCAGTAAGTAGGTGAGTGTGGTGATATCGTGTCTAATGAAAGTTCGTGAAGGACATACCTGAGATTTCTTCCTCTTGGGGTTGATAATCTAGATCCCCAAGTCGGGTCTTTAGCATTATAATCGCCACCTGCGACAAAGCGTCTGCCGAGACGTTTGAAGAAGTTACTAAACATCGTGGAAGTCAGGACATATCTCGGAGGGCAATAAACAGCAGCAAGAGTAGTGTTGTGATGTTCAGAGAATAGTGAAATGGCTGTAGCTTGTATGTCAGGTGATATGGGTAATTGCAAAGGATGGTGTTTTAGTGTTGATCTGATGAGAATAGCAGTGCCTCCGTGTGAAGTATTGTCTGGATGGTCAGTTCTATAGATTTTGTAATCATGAATGTAAAATTTGGATTTTGGTGTAAAATGTGTTTCAGTGATTAGTGCTATGTCAATTCGTTTCTCGTGTAAATATATGTCTAGTTCTGTCCTATGTTGATTAAGTCCGTTTGCGTTCCATAGTATGATAGACATGGAGCCTACAGTCATCTGATTAATGGGCATATAATTGTCTAAGGGCAAGGGTAGTTTGAGAGAGTTGTTGAAGAAGACCGAAGAGGGGCTGAATGAGATTGTTTAAGTTATTGATAATATTGTATAACTGGCCAGAGGAGTTATCTACCGGCGGGACCGGTAGGGTAGTGCCCCCACTCATACCTGTATATCTGTGTCGTTGGTGTGGCGCTTGAGCTGGTAGCTGTTGGTGTGGGGCTTGCGATGGTTGTTGCGGCTGTCTCTGGTGCTGTTGGTACTGGGCTTGAGCTGGTTGTTGTGGCTGTCTCTGATCTTGATGGTCTGGTGCTAGAGCTGGTTGATTCAACTGCCTCTGATGCTCCCGGTCAGTTCTTGGATGAGGTGGCTGAGGTGGATTTAGTTGTGGAAGAGGTGGAAACTCATTGAGGGCAGGCGGTGCATGTCTTACTGTTGGAGGTCGCTGAGGAGCGTACTGCTTCGAGCGATGTTTTCGAAGTTCTTTCAAAGTTTGGCAGCCCCTATAGTTGGCGGGATGAGCGCCATTACAGTTGGCGCAGGTTGCAGCTGTTTCTCTTGGTTTTGTGCAAGCACTGCTTTCGTGGCCCAGTCCACATCTTACACATTTTGGTGGGTAGTTGCAGTACGTTTTTGTGTGTCCGTACTGCTGGCATCGAATACATTGAGGAATCATTTTTCTTTTGCGCGGTTCCTCTATTTTTATATGGGTATAGTACAAAAATTCAATGTCAAAGATTTTGTCATTGAATGTTGCTTTTGAGATGTCCACGAAAAACATGGGAAGGGGTGTTTTAAATCGTGAAATGACGTTGACAATACTTGTTGCCTCATATCCATATTTGGCCAGTTCTTCTTTTATGGTGGTTAGTGGTGTGCCGTAGTGTAGGTTTTTGATAACAACTCGTGGACTTTTTTCCTCTGGTAGTTGATATGTGTGGAAGTACGCACCTCCCTTTCTTAAACTAGACACTAACTTTCGGTAAACATCTGAGTTTTCAGGGTATACGGTTACTCCCCTGACAGATGTCTTGAGCCTGAAACTGTTTGCCCCTCCCTCATTATGAAGGAATGTTATGAGTGCAGGGTAATCTTTAACGTCAGATAAATGTATGGGTGGCGGTTTGGTGTTGGTAGGTTGATTAGTTGATGGCTCAGGTTCATCTATTGAGGGTGATAACGGTTCGAACCTGTTCTGAGTATAACATATTTTATTAAATTCACAAAATTGAATTGTGATTGAGTAAAAACACGGAATAATAAAAAGCTTGATAGTTACCTATCAATATTTATTAAGACCAGTTTTTATTTGTTTATAAATTGAACTCTTGCATATTATATTATTTCCGCTGTTTAATTAGAGTTTTACATTATTTAAAATTACATTACTACTTAGATAAAGTAGCATGTATATATGTAACAATTTTTTCTTATAAACCTGTTACAGATTCTTGTTTCTGATTTCATATGTGGAGTAGTTTTTTTTTTGGTATACTATGTTTATGAGCATTTCCCAAAGCTACTCTGTGGACCTTGCATATTTCCAATGGGAGGAAACTTAAGAGAGGGTAGGAAACTTAGTTTTTCCACTTACTTCCTTCACCGTCAATAAAATTCGAATGTTTTATAGATAATATTTATTTCGAAATAAAGATAACATTAATTAATTCATTTTACTGGCTAAATTAGGTTAATACAATCACAATATATGAACAAATATTTTTGTTTATGTTCTGTTGCTCGAGGCTATTACGCCTAGTAAAATAAAGAAATTTGTGGGAATTAATTCGGATAATGCTGGAAATCGTTTTAATACCTTTTAATGGTCCTAAATAAAATTAATCTAAGTTTGCGCCACCAAAAGTGGTGAGCTTTACTTTATGTGGCCGAAAAACCTCGAATTTTTCAGTTTTTCAGCTATAACTTGAAAACGGTGCATTATACAGAAAATATTTTTCACTCCAAAATGAAAGAGCGTTAAATTTTCTTTTCAAAAGCCACCGTATTCATTTAATTTAGTTCAATGATATTGTCCAAATCGTTTCTCAGAATCGCCATTGAAGAAAGGTATCGGCATTGAACCTTCGGGTTCGGTAAGCCTATTATTATTATATCTAAGCACTTCTTCTGATGGACGAAACATTTTTACTTTCACTTAACTATTAGAAGACTCTCAAGAGTTAAGTGTATTTCGTAATTTGACACATGAAACAATTAACTCGCGTCCTCCAGATTTTTTTTTTTACCATTTATTTATTTATAATTACAAATGTATTGATTAATAAAGTTATTAAATGAAAGAGGTATGAAATAAAATACATGAAAAAGACATGAAGAGAAGCTGCCCGTTGGCAGCACTCCGTTTGGTAACTAAACTTGAAGGTTTCGAGGCCATCTTTTCAGACGCCTTGGAGGATTGTCAGAAACGAAAGAGGAAGCAAGGATTGGAACTTGTGGGTTAGAGTGGGAGTGGAGTTTGTCGTGGGAAGATTTATACCTGGTTCAGGCCAAATCAGCTGCATGTGGAATATTAAGTTGTTTATGGATGAGCTTATCCTAGACAGAGTAAGGAGCGTTGAGGATTTTTCGAAGGGTTTTGGATTGTAAGGGTTGAAGACGGGAAGAATTTGATGGTTTAGTGGAGCCCCAAAGCTCAACTCCGTAAGTCCAGTTAGGCCCTATGATGGTCATGTAGATAAGCCTTTTGTAGTAAAGTGGAGTCTGTCTAGTAAGTGTTGAAGTAACCGAAAGCGGCGAGCAGTTTCTTGTCGATTCAGTCTAATGTGCGGATTCCATGATAGAAGTTTGTTAAATAGGAGTTCTATGTAGCGGATTTGTTCAACTGGAACAAGAAGAATATTATTAAAGGATAGGATATAGAGCAGAATGTCATAGGCTTACGACGAAGGGTAGAGGTTATTTGCTGGAATTTATTTTATTTCTCAAATTCTGACACCATACCTTAGATTCTTTGATGTGGGATTGGAGAGTTTGAGAACAAATAATTGGATCCAATAGTTGACTGGTAATACACAAGTGTCATCACCGTAGTTTGAAAGGAAAGTATTAGGATGTGATGGATTATCTACTGTATTAAGAATGGATCCTAGGATACAGCCTTGAGGAACACCAGGAGACTGAGTAAAAATGGACGAATAGGGCCTATTGTTATTTATTTTGAAGAATCTGACAGAGAGGTAGGACTGGATAATGAGGGAATTAGTAGGAGGCAGGAGTTTTCGGGTTTGTACAGCAGTCCTAAGTACCAGACCCGGTCAAAGTCCTGTCATATGTCGAGAAAGGCTCCCGTGCAGTACAATCCGCGTTCCAATGCTGATAATAGATTAAAATTGAGATTAGCAATGCTGCAATTAATTCTCTGGTGGAGTTTTCTGATACTTTGAACGAATCGATTGGTAAACAAACAAAGTTCGCTCTGTAAATTCCGAACTTGACTGAAAGATTGGATCGCGATCTTTATAATTCCCTGAAGATTATTATTAACAAATAAAAAACTCAAATAAGTTATTAGAATAAAAGGTGTTTCTTCAGTGAAGATCAAATCTATTTTCCATCGCGTACTCCTAATTTTCAAATAGATAAGTATTCAAGTAGTGTTTGTAGAAAATAATCTATATTTTCAACTATTTGCCCACTCCCTAACAAAAAAACTGCGTACGCCCTAGACCTAACACCTTGAAAAATTAAAAAAGGTAAACATTGAAAAAATCTATTTTCCTGCAATTCAACGCAAGTATGACATGGCACCGATACATAGACATTGTATATTACAAAATCACTTAAATTTTTGTAGGCCCCAGACTTAACTCAATCAATTACTTAACTACTTCTAGAAACTTTTATAGATGCCCATAGTACTTACGTCTCCATTCTTCCAAAGAGTATTCGTTTTGAATTAGAGTAAATTTATTTCCTCCTCTGAAATTGCTGCTTACATTAAAACAATATTTTGATTTATAACTATACATTAGAAACGTGGTCACTTGCTTTGAAAAGATAACAACGCCTTAAGGTTTTCGAGGGTAAGGTAAAATATTAGTTCCAAAGTGAGATAAAGTGTTGTGTGCTGAAATGAATGGGAGGCCGAAGCGTCAGTGGGAGGCTTGTTTTAAGTCTGATCTCGGGGCTTGGTTGGTTTTCATTGGACGAATCTGTGTAGGCAACATTTGGGTGTCGGCATGGTACCTTCGAGTGAGCTAATCCTCTGTTATTACCATAACTAAACTTATAAGAAGTATAGTATTAATCACTGGTGTTGAAATAAATTACCCTTATAAAGACTCAATTAAGAACGATACTTAACAGCTAAAGTATTATTTTAAAACAATAAATTAAAAAAAAATAACATTTAATACATATTATAATACAGAATACTTCAGAACATATAATAAAATATAATACTGACGCAAACTTGCAGCACTGGATAGAGCCAGAGCAGAACAGATGAGGATCAGAGAGTTCCACATCTCGGCTGAGAGGTCGCAATGATTCTGTCTTCTCCCTCCACTTCGACCCTTCTTTTATACCTCTTTGGGTTTTTTTTTATAAGTCCGACGCCGTCATAGGAAGTTATAAATTTTTAATAAAAATATGATTCATGAGGTAGATCTATGTTGCAGGGTTTTTTATGGAAGTGTTTAACGGTTGAACAAGGAAAACTATTGTGTAACAAAACTTGTCTCAATGTATTAATCATGATTTTTTTAACAAATATGTTTATAAATTATTAAAATCACTGGTGTTTAGAAACGGCTGAACAAAAGGATGTAAATTATATTCAGACAGTCAACTTTTAACTATTTTTTAAAAATGATTCGCTAATCTAATCATATATATATATATATATATATATATATATTATATACACAAATAAATTAATAAATACATACCTTGGACCTAGCCTCATAGCCTCATTGGTATGGGAGAGGCACCTTTTTGGGTATTCGGACACCCAAGTAAAATTATTATGTATTTAAAAAAGAGTTTTCTGAGGTGTTTCCTGCCAGTAACGGAATATTACAAGGAGATTTGTTAAAAAGTACATACGAGAAATAGGACTCTGCAGATGTATGGCAGTCGCTAGCTGATAATTGTACCAAGTACATGGAAAGTTATTCGGAAGAATATAAGATCGGTATCTTTAAATAAAATTTCGTGGTTTTAAGATTTGTGCATCTCCATAGCTAATAGGATTATTTCTTAATAAGAAGGACAATGCTTAAACGATCAAAATTTCTAAAGCAAGTAGTGCAACAATAACACTATACAAGAAACAAAAATTAAGTGTGAGACTCCTTTCTAACCTCCCTTGTAATAGCCCTTTACAAGTTTCAATCTTTATAAGTTTTCGGGAATTTTTAAACAATATTCTTGGCTATTTAGATAAAATGGTGTAAGGACCAAAACTGTATATAGTACTCTCATCACCGCTCAAGTTTTGATTTCGTTCTGAAATATGCAAAATTACAGGAGTACTATTTTTAAAGAAAACGTTATTTTAACAGCGAAGAGAATTTTATAACTCGAGAACCAGCCTAGTCTCAGTCACCAAATTTATGTCATTTAAAAATATTGTATAGATGTGTAATCTGTGTTAGTTTCATAATTGTTCACCAAGTCCTTTTTGAGGTATTCCCGTGCAAACTTGCGAAAAACGAGTTTATGCTATTTTAAAAAATCCATATAAAAAAAAAAAAAATGTTCTCAAGAACGAAATTTTTACTGCAAACAGGGCTGTGACTAAGCTATGTATGAAAAAAAAAATCAAAGGTGAGTCTCTTTTTCTTTATAAACTTTTAACTCGCTAAATGTCTATATATAGTAAGGGAAAGTATTGCGATCGTGAAAATTTTCGAATTCCAGTTTTCAACGGAAATACACATTTTAGGATCCCCTGAGTCCAAATAACCACGTCCCGCAAAAAGGCCTGTGTGTGTGTGGTAACTCCCGGGCGGAAACGGTAAGTCCTATGAAACTGAAATTTCATGTTTAAGACAAATATACGCCCGAGACTTTACAAAAACTTTTACATCAAAATGAGCTTACCAGAAGAGCCACTTTGAAAGCTAAAGATTTTAGAAAAAATATTATCTCATACACAAGCTATTAAAAGTTAACAGAGAGAGATGAAAAGGCGATAAAACTAAGTGATTATTTTAGATAATAATGTAATAGATTTTTTAATAAAACACATGTTTCTATAGAAATTCCATTTAATGTATTCTTCGAATACTTTCTTACTTATTTTTATCTCTAACTGTATATGAAAATTCTTTAATCGTTTTCAAAAATTGAGGTATGTGAAAATCCATCAGATTTTTTTATTCATTTTCGAGGATTTTTTTAACCACTTTCTTTACTTTTAAGGTAATGAGTTGTAATGACAAAATATATAAAGCATATCTTTATCTTATTGTTAGGCTATGTTTACTCCTTTGCAGTCTTCTATGGGCATTACCTGAAATGAGTGTTGTCGCCATGCTGTGTAGCGTGTTCGTATGTGTTCATTGACTGTTGGTAATAGAAGATAACTCTGATCCCTGACGGACGGAAAAAAGTCTGTCGAAAAAGAATGAATGGATAATAAGGTAGTAAGAATTGGAAGTAAAGTCTTGAGTTTCAAGAAAAGCCCTTGGAGCCAGGCTCTGTCGAAAGCTTGAGCAACATCAAGAAATACGCCAGTAGTGTATAATTTCTGCTCTAGTGCCATGAATAAGTAGTCCAGCACTATATGTGGTCTATTTAGAGTTGAGTGATGTATAGAAACATACATTTCTTATATGATTTTGTTCACACTAAATTACCCCTCCTTATTGTAATTAGGTTGTTCACGATTTTATAATATTTGTTTTATAAAAATAGTACGCCAAATAACGTTTTCATTGCTACAGAGAGATAGAAGAATCAGTCATAAAACTTTAATGAACAATAAATACTTGTATCGTAGTGTGTCAATGTTGAAGAGATCTGTGGTGCAACTTCAAGGAGCTGATGAAATACTGTCTGCTTTACGTTTTAGTGATGTGTAATTGTTTTAAATTATCTTCTTTTTATTTTAGTTGTTAATAAATTTAGTAATAACATAGCATTATTAGCAGGAGTTATATATATATATATATATATATATATATATATATATATATATATATATATATATATATATATATAATTTATACATTAGGAAGATATAAAGTGATTGGAAGGGTTTATACAACTGAAACTGATTAGACGTGTTTCCGACGAAAAAAGGGATCACCGGTAGCAGGTTTGGCTAGCCTTTTATGCCGAAGGTCACGGGTTCAAACCCGCAGGTGGTCCTAGGATTTTCAATTGGGAGTAAAAAATCCTTAGTTATGTCGTCGTTCGGGTGGGACGTAAAAATTTTGACCCGAGCCTGTGCGATGTCAGATACTCCTTAAAGATCTCTATCCTAAATAAACCTGGATAGGAAAAATTTAGGACTCCACTGTAGCATCGCCCGATTAGCCACAGTTGCATAAAGTGACGTTAAATGAACAAACAAACAAAAGACAAAGAAAACAAAATCGTAAATTATTATTATAGCTACATGTTCTGTTGATTTGTAGAAATTAGTCCAACCAAATCCTCCCTTTTCTCTCTCCAAAAAAAAAAGTCTCATGATCTACACCTATACATACATAAATACATTTTTATATACAGATACATTTATATATACATATGTTTTTTTGTGTCTGGATGGACATAAATCTATCATTGATCATAGAAGACTTTTATGTATCTCTTCAGCCTGGAAAAGACTGCAAATTAAACTGCGATCAATAATTTATGTAAAATTATTAACCTTTATGCGTCATTGGGTGATCTTTTTTCAAAGGCGCTAACTTGTTCGATTTATGAAAATCCCCCACTAATAAATATTACATTTAAATAATAATAAAGAAACCTTTCTCAAGGTTATGGATAGTAGTTATATACATGAAATGTAGACTATCAAGGATTTATTTTTCTTCAGATTAGTTTATATATGTATTTTATAAATCGATATAAAATATTCGAAATAAATGATTATCAACTTTATTAACTTTGGGTGTAGTTTTGGTTTAGTATTTTCAATAATGAATGTTAAAAATAGAAATAAAAATTACCCTCTCCCACACACAAACTTTGAGGTCTTAGGTTTCATGATAGGATGAACCCGAATAACGAATAAAAAAACAAAACATTTTTCTACAACTGGACCAATATTTTCGAAATGCGACACAAACATACGAAAATACCTTGACGATTAGTTTTAAATTGGCGCCCGGTTAAAAACTTATAATTCAACAGCTCAGTTATTTTTGAAGACAGATACCAAACATTTATGAAATTTTCTATTCAGGACTCCGCAATTAATAATAAAAAAAAAAATTGTAATTTTACTCATATATACGGCAATAACTCAGTTTTGAAGATCGAGAAAATAATGTTTTAATAAGAAAATGTTTCATTTAGGGGTCTTAGTCCCAGAATAAGGTTTTTTTCATCTTCATTCTTCTATTTTCTAGGTTGACGAATAGTATGAAATTAGACGGAGTTAACACATTCCGTTCAATTTCATACTATTGGACGGAGTGTGTTAATTTGTACTATATATATTTTGTTTTCACAGCCACATTTAGACCTGTTTATCCCACGTTTTTAATTTTTTTAAAATTAATTTACTTCCTGCTTTTATTTTTGTTTTATTACCGCAGGCGCTTTCCCGGTGCTACGTGCTCAGAAGCGGTACCCTTGTGGATGGAGACCCTGTCCGGGAGGATTCCAACCTGTCTGTGGCTGGATGTCACTCCCAAGCGGTGAAATAGATGAAAAAATGTTCTCTAGTATCTGCAAAATGGAGGAAGAAAACGACTGTGCCGATGATGGTAAGTCGCATTTCAAATGTAGCATTTCCAAGTCAAATTCAACCTTTTCGATTTTAATTTCAACCTGCAGCCAACCAACATGAACCAACATCTACTTCGGCCGCTCCGTCTCCTACTAATGTACCTCCTTCATCTATCGTTAGCCATGCCGCTACAGTCAACACTGCAAATAAAGTTCCGGGACCTCAAGGATTTTCCGATCCCGAGCCACCTCCAATATTTGTAACAAATATTAGTAATTTTATGTCGTTCGGTAAAGAAATTGCCAATCTAATCGGACAACCAAACTTCCAATGTTTCTCCCGATCAAACGACATAAAAAAAAAACACATCCACGAAAGAAAATTACAAGAAACTCGTGAGTTATTTGAGCTCAAAAAACTACGACTTTCATTGTTATCAACTCAAACAAGAAAAATCATATCGCGTGGTTATACGCGGACTCCTTTCATCCACCCCCACTGAAGCCATTAAAGAAGGCCTGGAAGAAATTGGACATCACGTAAGGAACATTTCTTCAGTGACACACCATACACAAAAATACCCCTTGCCACTATTCTTCGTAGACCTCGAACCAGCCAGAAACAATCCAGAAATATTTCAGGTGAGAAGACTGGTCTACTCATCTGTACCATTCGAAGCGCCTAGGCTAAAGACGACAATTGTTCAGTGTACCAAATGCCATACCTTAGGACACACGAAGTCCTACTGTTATCACCCGCCTAGGTGTGTCAAGTGTGCCGGCCCACATGCCTCTGAAACGTGCCAGAAAGCTCGAGATGAGCCAGCCAAGTGTGCTCTTTGCGGTGAAGGTCACCCAGCCAGCTACCGGGGTTGTACAGTCTACAAAACCCATCTTCGACAAAGATCTTACTACATTAATGTAAAAAGAGATGACCAAGAGACACGCACCCAGGGACCAGAGTTGAACAATTTGTCTGCCTTCCCTCAACTTCAGAAGCCTGCAACTACCTTCGCTCAACAGCAGCCTACCACATCTACAGTCAGGGATTCTACTGCAGAAACCAGAAAAACTTTCCCCGACGTCACCACCATAAAGAAGAAACAGACTACTATTCAGGCGCCTCCAAACTCCCAAATCAGGCCTCCAGCCTCCCACCCTAAACCACAAGCTTCCCGTCAACCGATCCTTCCCCATAATCTGCCCTTACGTGTCAAACTACCCCCAGAGCACCCTAAAAAAATTCAAGGAACTACCTTCTCTTCTTCCTAGTCAACCAAAGCCTCAACCTCCAGTGACCCAGAGGACCGAACACCTTCGTACCCCACGGCGGGCTCAGCACTCAGCCAACACTCCTGATCAAATAAGTTATCCTTCCCACGACGCTTATCCACATCCGTTTTCCAACCCAGATCTATCCAACATGTACTCCATTCTAAATTCCTTTCTCTCAGATCTTAGAGATACCATCCAACCGCTTATCAATCTTCTAACTAGAGTCCTTTCCCAAATCCCATTCAATCTCCCACTATGAGCGTAAAGCCCCTAACTATCCTCTTGTGGAATGCTAATGGCCTGCATAACCATCGTGACGAACTGGACGTATTTCTACACGACAAACACATAGATTGACAGAAACACACTTTACACGATGATCACATTTTTACATACGTGACTACATCACTTATAGATCAGACCACCCAGACAATACTTCCCATGCCGGGTCATGTATCCTCATTCATAAATCCTTACCTCATTCCCTTATTCCTTCTACTCCATCTGACGCCATACAATCAACCCTAGTAACCATTTTAACTCGTCCTTTCCATCTTACAATTTCAGCTGTATACTGCCCTCCTGGTAACTCCCTTTCCTATAGTCAACTTGAAACCCTGTTCAGATCCCTAGGACCGCGCTTTATTGCTGGAGGAAACTACAATGCGAAACATCAGCGATGGGGTTGCCGAACATCTAACTCCCGTGGTAATCTCCTTTCTCGAGTCTCCACCACCCATTGTTATACAATCCTTTCGCCAATGAACCCGACATACTGGCCTACATCCCTCAAAAAACGTCCTGATATCCTAGACATATTTGTTTCCTCTCAGATATCTTCTTCCCAATCCACAATCAAATCCCTAAATGACCTGTCATCCGATCATAGTCCGGTTCTGCTTTCCTTGCATTCAAGCCTTGTTCCTAAGCCCACCATTCCCACTCTGATTACAGGACGAGTAGACTGGGACGGATTCAGATATGACTTGGAAAACAAACTTGACTTAAAAATACCACTAAAGACTAAACATGATATTGATAAAGCTGTTGAAAAACTGACTGACTCAATCAGCAGTAGCATACTCGACAACACTATAACCATTAACACTACTAACTCACAGGAGACTATCCTGCCACAGCACATTCGAATCTTATTAAGGGAAAAACGCAGAGCAAGATCGAAGTGGCATAGGACTAGATACCCTTCAGACAAAACTTATTATAACAAACTTACTAACAGACTAAAATCAGAAATCAGAAAAGTAAACA
The DNA here is from genome assembly GCA_023052935.1 of Piezodorus guildinii. NCBI lineage: Eukaryota > Metazoa > Arthropoda > Insecta > Hemiptera > Pentatomidae > Piezodorus > Piezodorus guildinii. The sequence goes on along the minus strand of CM041298.1, from coordinate 75,688,339 downwards.
TTCAAAACTTACTCAACTTTACTGAAAAACTAACTATTACAGACAGATCGTTATGGATGACCACAAAAAAGTTACTGAAGTACAAAGAATGTAATCATCCACTCCTAACTGAATCCCATGTCTAGACAAGATCTGATGAAGAAAAGGCCCAGATATTCGGTCAGCACCTTTTTAAAACCTTTAATCCACATCCAGATATTCATAATCCCGGTCACATTAAGTTTATAGAAGCAGAACTAGATATCCCACTCCAAATGGTCCTTCCTCCTAAAGCGTTCCATCCTACTGAAATATCTAACATCATCCAGAGTTTGCCATCCCGCAAAGCTCCTGGGCATGATCTTATAACTTCCCATATTTTAAAACTCCTTCCTCGAAAAGCTATCCTATATCTTACTTACAAATATAATTCCGTACTCCGTTCCACATACTTTCCTGCTTCCTGGAAATTCTCCATTGTCAAAATGATACCCAAACCTAAGAAACCGCCTGAAAATCCATCTTCTTACCGTCCCATCTCACTTTTACCAATCATGGGTAAAATCTTGGAAAAACTTATACTGAAACGCCTATATCCCATCCTAGATACTAATTCCATAATTCCTGATCACCAGTTTGGATTCAGAACCTCCCAGTCCACTATCCAGCAATGTCATCGTGTGGTGGACGTTGTCTCGTCTGCATTAGAGCGCGGGTTGTACTGCACGGGAGCATTCCTCGACGTAGAACAAGCCTTTGACCGAGTCTGGCACCCGGGATTGCTTTACAAACTCCGCAATTTTCTTCCCCCTACATACTTCCTTATCATCAAGTCCTACCTCACTGACAGATCCTTCAAAGTAAATCATAATAATTCCTATTCATCCATTTTTAGTCAGTTTGCTGGTGTTCCTCAAGGCAGTATCCTGGGACCTATTCTTTTCACAGTTTATACAGCTGATACCCCATCCCATCCTAACACTTTCATTTCTACCTACGCTGATGACACTTGTGTGTTATCAGTCAATACTGATCCAACTATTGCCTCTCAAACTCTCCAATCCCACATCAGAGACCTTGAAGTGTGGTGTCAGAACTGGAGAATTAAAATAAATGCCAACAAATCCAACCAAATTACCTTTACCCTTCGTCGTAAACCTATGACATCCTGCCCTACTGTCTCCTTCAATAATACTCCTCTTGTCCCGGTTGAACAGATCCGATATCTAGGACTGCACCTTGACAAACGTCTCACTTGGAACCCTCATACAAGACTTAAACGACAAGAAACTGCTCGACGTTTTCGACTACTTCAACACTTACTAGACAAACGTTCTAATCTTCCACTTAACTACAAAAGACTCATCTACATGACTATCATAAGGCCGATATGGACTTACGGAGTAGAGCTTTGGGGCTCTACTAAACCATCGAATTCTTCCCGTATCCAATCCCTACAATCCAAAATCCTTCGTAAAATCCTCAATGCTTCTTACTTTGTCACGAATACACTAATCCATAAAGATCTTAATGTTCCGTATGTTGCTGATTTGGCCCGATCTAGATACCATTCCTTTCATGGCAAACTCCATTCCCACCCTAATCCTCTAGTTTCAAACCTTTCTTCCTCTTCAATTCCTGACAATCCTCCGAGGCGTCTGAAAAGGAGATGGCCCCGAGACCTTCTAATTTAGAACATTTTTAGAGTGCTTCCATTGGGAAGCTTCTCTACATGTGTTTCATGCCTTTATATATTTCATCTAATTTACTAGTTGTATTCCTGTATACAGTTGTAAATTCCAATAAATAAAAAAAAAAAAAAAAAAAAAAAAAATTTCAACCTTTTTGCTTTCACTTACATACATATGAAATATACAGTAAGGGAAAGTATTGCGATCAAGAAAGTTTTAGTCTAAATGACCAGCTCCTGGAAAAAGGTCTATGTGGGTTTGTGTGTTTGTGTGTGTGTGTGTGTGTGTGTGTGTGTGTGTGTGTGTGTGTGTGTGTGTGTGTGTGTGTGTGTGTGTGTGTGTGTGTGTGTGTGTGGTAAGTCCAGCTCGAAAAAGATAAGGTATATAAAATTGAAATTTCAATCATAGGTTTTTTTTAAAATAAATGTGATCTATATTTTCATTCTACATCCTTCTTTTTTTCATCTCTAACGTTTCAGCTACAGGCTTATCAATAATTATTTATCAAGGATCCCTTAATCTCTCATCTTTCTATTACATATATATAAATATATATAGTCATATTTTAAAATATCTTAGGCTGAACTTTATTTAACTGTTATTCAATACTATTAAACTACCAGTATTAAATAACAAGCTGACAAGGCTAGTTCAGTCTAAGATATTTGAATATATAATTCTAGAAGTCTAAGAGTCTTAGAATGGAATCAGTTTCCATTCTCCCACCATGCGCCCTGATGATGACCCACAAAGGGGGTCGAAACGTTGGCAAACAATAAATAGTTGAAACTATTTAGCTGTTTCATTCAATGACCGCTATCCGGACTAATTCCTTCCACTAATTCTCAACGGTCAACTAATTACATCCACTATATATTTGTATGTATTGAGGATACTGAGGGGAGTTCATGATTAAATAATTTTAATATTAATCAAGTAAATATTAATAAGTCTTTGTTGACAAAACATCAAAGTGCGTTTACCTCCATTGGGCCCCTCAGCGATACCTCGGGTAACTTTCTAGACCCCAGAGGCACTTCCCATATCAGCCCCGCCTTCTTGCGTCTTCTAGCAGATCGGCAATTTCCAAAAAAGAGTATTTTTGGAAAGAAAAGGGGTGAGGTGATGATGTTGCGATTTTAGAATCAGAGGAGGGCAGTCTTATTACAGCCACGAGAGTGAAAGTCCAACAAGAGAAGAGTCGAGTTCCATCCACAAGAAGAAGAGAGGTCCGCGGCGGGACAGAGAGCAGCTGAAGGATGAAGCCTAGAAGGGGCGCCTTAGACTAATTTCACCTTCGCCAGCCAGCTAGGTTTTTGTTTTTATTGTAATATTGTATGGCAAGGTTAACGGTAATGTCCCTCAGTATTCTCAGGCATAGTTTAAAGAGATTATATATGTGTAAGTTGATTTTAAATAATAATGCCATTTATAGAAACTTGTCTAATTTAATTTTCCCCTGCATGCCATCTACTGGGATCGGTAAACACGATACCTAAAGAAAAGAATTCCCATTGTTCTAAAAAGTATCGTAGATAAATACATTAAATATATTAATTAATACTGTTTTTGAAGGGGTACCGCTTGTTTAGAAAAGCAGTCGGTAAAAAACATAGCAGTATATATTTATATATATAATAGGAAGATGACAGATTAAGGGATCTTTGAGAATGGCCTAGGGCTGAAACGTTGGAGATGAAAAATAAAAACGCTGCAAATTATTACAGAGTGGTTTATTATTTCAAAATAACTATACTTTTCTCTATCTTCAATAGAAACCGAGTTTTGGTTGAATTACATTTATTATAATTTTTGACTTGAATATATATCAACGCGCTTTACTGATTTTAAAACTTTTTTTAAACAATGTTTTTCTCTATTTTCAAAAATAACCGAGTTATGGGTAAAATTTTAATTTTCTTCATTTCTTTTTCTATTTTTTATGATTATTCGAGATTTTTTAGTTAAAAACACTTAAAACTTTTAAATCTTTAAAAATAACCGAATTATGGGCGTATTTATGGATAAAATTTCAATTTTTTTTTTTAGTTTTTCGAACCAATAAATTTTATTCTCTATCTTTAGAAGAAAAAAAAATTTTTTTCTCTATCTACAAAAATAACTGAGTTATTGAATTAAATCACTCTTAATCGGCAGCCATTTTAAAAATAACCAGCTGGTATCAACGTTTAAGTGTTAGGATCATCGTTGCATGCCCCAGTATGTTTTTGGCGAATTAAAAAAAAATTGGTTCAGTAGTTTCGGAGAAATGTCGCAGACAAACGGATTTTTTTTTTGTTCGTCTTATGGGGTTTTCCGTATCTTGAAACGTAAGCCTTCAAATTTTGACGGGGGGGGAAGGGGAGGAAAGAGGGGTGGGCGGATATATATTTGTTTCTGGTCGATTACAAAGGTTCATTATTGAAAATAATAAAATGGAAGTTGTTGTGTGAAAATGTGGATAACATTCATTTTTTCAAAAACATATAATTAAAATAATTCATTAAAAAAATAAATACATATGTAATAAAATTTGAAATTTCATATTTTAGAAGCTATATGCCTGAGATGTTACGGCAACTTTTTCATCAAAATCGATCGACAAGAAGAGCCACTTAATACAATGCGTTTTGTACCAATTTTCCCCAAAATGAATCTATTGATTTTGATTAAACTCGCTATATCGGGCTTTAATATCATGTAGATTTCATTACGATCGAAATAGTCTGACATGACTTAAAATGCCGATATTTTAAATTTTTCTTTCTTAAAAGTATCTTTAATTTTGTAGATTCGAAAAAAATAACCGCATCATCTAGTTGAACGAATTCGGTATTCAACTAAAGTATAAAAGTGCAAACAAATATTTTGATACAATTTTAGTGTTTTTGAACATATAGTTGTATATTATACCGTTGCAAAGCTAAAGATTTCAGAAAAAATATTATCTTATACATGAAATTGAAAACGTTAATGGAGAGTGATGAAAAGCTGATAGAACTAACTGATTGCTGTATATAATAATATAATAGATTATTTAATTAAAAAAATGTTTCAATCGAAACTTATTGAAATTAATTCTTTAATCTTTTTTCATCTCTAAAAATTCTTAAATTAATTTTAACAACGGATGTAAGTGAAAGTCGTGTGTTTTTTTTTTTTTTATAAGATTTTATAATCTTATTATAAGGTTTTGCCCACACAGATATATCTTAGGCCCATATATAGACATATACAGATACATAATTTGTCCATACAGTAACTATATTGTACTTACCTATATTATAGTTAACTGTATTATAGTTAGCCGACAACTTCCGATTCCGGGGCACGGCACTGAATACAGTACCCGCAATACACAACCATCTTTCCAATTAGTCTGCCATAGCTTTATATGTACAGTGTAACCTATTTATGTTTTTGTTTGTTTAGTGTTTAGGGGTGTTAAACAGCTATGGTCATCAACGCCTATTGGTTTTTATTATTAGCTTTAGTGTTACTGACATTTATTGGGTAGCTTGGTTAGAGATTATAAATGGATAAAAGTAAACGGATAAATAGAGAAAGAGTATAAAATGGCACAGTTATAGAGTTTGTTTTGTTTATTTATTTAACATCACTTTATGCTACTGTGGATAATCGGACGATGCTACAGTGGGAGTCCTAAATTTTCCCTATCCAGGTTTTATTAGGATAGGGAGCTTTAACGAGTACCTGATATCGCACAGGCTCGGGACCACCTTTTTACGTCCCCTCCAAAGGACAGCATAACTAAATTTCCCTTAGACTTTTTTAGACTTTTTTCGCTCTTTATAATAGTTCATTGTCTGTAAAGAGCTATATAAATTGTTATACTGTAATATAGTAATTTGGATATGATAAATCACTGTGTAATAATTTGCAGCGAATGTCTAATAATCAAATCGTCAAAAAATAGTTCCTTAAATATTATTAGTAATATAGACGCATAATATACCGCTGGAGAGTGCAGGACATTAGAAAATATATGTAATAAGGAAGGTTGTGCGAGTTAATGAAAAGTTGTTTTAAACCTATATAAGTATATGGAAGTACATGAACATTATAAGTATGTTATCTCTGATTTCTATTATATATATATACATATAGGGGGGATCACTTGTAGCTGGGTGGCTAGCGTAACAGCCTCCCATGCCAAAGGTCACGGGTTCAAACCCGCAGGTGGTCCTAGGATTTTTTAATGGGAGTAAAAAATCCTTAGTTACGCCGTCCTTCGGAGGGGACGTTAAAAGGTGGTCCCGAGCCTGTGCGATGTCAGGTACTCGTTAAAGATCCCTATACTAATAAAACCTGGATAGGCAAAATTTAGGACTCTCACTGTAGCATCGTCCGATTAGCCATAGTAGCATAAAGTGACGTTAAATAAATAAATAAAAATATATACATATAGGTTTTTTCATGAAAATATATGTTTCCATATTTTAAAAACCTAATAATTGAACATGTTTTCGATACATGAATAAGAAGTCCAATATTCTTTAATGTATGATTGTTATAACTATTTCTCTGTATGGTAATATTTGTCTATTTAGTTCCTATGACCAAGGCTCATAACTCAAGAGATAAATTAGTGCCTGTTTTTCTATTGTTTCTGACATCTTCACAGTAAGAAGACAAGGAAAAAATAACAACTGTAAAATTATAATTTATAACTGTTGCTGTGTTTGTATCTAGAAACAAAATGTTTGAAAAAACATAGTAGTCCTTAAAAAAAGGATAATTAAAAAAGATTAACAATGAAGTTATTATACATTCAAAATATAGTTATGTTTTGTTTATTATGAATACGTTGATATTGGGTACCATTACAATCGTGATTTATCATCTATTTTAAGCCTTTGCTTGTGTCTCTCTAATGTTTTTGATGTAGGCTAAAATTAAACAATAAGCAATTATTAATGAGTATTTTCTTTCTAAAGTAATTTTCCTTTAATTCATTGCAGATTTAAATCCCTGGATTCTGCATGATGAATGCCCTCCACAACTTGCTGGTAACGAAGAATCCCTAAGGGCTGAATACCAAGCCGAAAAGGAGGAGGGTGAAGAGGACTTTAGACTAATGATGGGTGATTTAAAAATCCCTGTAGGGGAGGAAGGGGGAATAATAGCAGAAGAGTTAGCCAAACATCAAGGATGGCTTGGTCCATATATATATTGAAGTTCTTATAAACTTTTATGCTATTTACAGCTTTAACTATTCACTTTATTATGATTTTTAGTTTTTCTAAAAAAATTAATAGCCCAAAAATACTAGATACTAAAAATAATAGTAAAAAAGAAAAATATTCGAAGCAACATACCTCACCAAATATATTCAACAGGTTTGCAATTTCCGACAGGATACCCACACTTTATGCAATAATAATAATATTAACATTATTTCACAACTCAAAATATAACAGAGCTTAATGAAATATAACTTTTGAATCGACATTTTATTTTTATAAATTCATAATTCAAACATCAAAATTGATTCTAGTATTCTTCATTTTAATTTTATCATTCTCTCTCTTTATGACACTCATTTCAGACCTGAGGCTTTTTGGTGGGATTAACTGTACACCTTAAGGTAAGTATTTTGCATATTTTTAAAATTAAATTAATAATTTTTATATTTATGAAGGGATCACTTGTAGCTGGGTGGCTAGCATAATAGCCTCCTATGCCAAAGGTCATGGGTTCAAACCCGCAGGTGGTCCTAGGATTTTTTAATGGGAGTAAAAAATCCTTAGTTATGCCATCCTTCGGAGGATGTTAAAAGGTGGTCCCGAGCCTGTGCGATGTCAGGTACTTGTTAAAGACCCCTATCCTAATAAAACCTGGATAGGCAAAATTTAGGACTCCAACTGCAGCATCGTCCGATTAGCCATAGTAGCATAAAGTGACGTTAAATAAATAAATAAAAATAAATATATTTATGAAATAAACTTATATCTTTTTAATATAGGCATTAGCATTGTTGAAAATGCATATATCGATTTCTTCTATTTACTCTTTTTTCTTTTTTATTTGATTGTATTTGATGTTATTTTTATTTTTAAATAAATAAACATTAATCTAATCATAGATTACAATTTTGTTATTGAATTTATATTTTATATAGTCAATTCATTATAATTAAACAATTTTTATTTTTAGATGTTTTATGTTCTGAGAATAGTTATATTCAGGAAATTATAATTATGTACTTTCAGATAAAAAAATCTTTTGCACTGGAAAATGGCATAATAGCCGAAACGTGCATTGTCTTATAAAACTTGGTGATGTATTATAAGCCTTCAGTTCTATATGATGAGAATAATATCATTATAGATGATCTTAATGACGTATGTATGTGGCTGATCAGGGCTAAACTGGGTAACATTCATTCCATGGAAAATTCCATTTCCACTCTAACCTGCAAGTCTCAAGCCTTTTTTCCTCTTTTATTCTCAGAGGCATCTGAAAAGAAGATGGACGCAAACCTTCTTAATTAGATTAGTTATTGGAGAACTGTCAACAGATGGTGTCTCTTTATATGTATCATGACATTGTATAATATCATTTGCTCGATGTGTTTGTTTTAATACCGATGTAAATCTCAATAAATACATTTAATAAAAAATAAATAATAATACGCAAGTGATACATAATTTTGGCCATTATAAAATTGTTTATGTATTTATTCCAAAAGTAAATTTAGTGTGTCCAATAAATGTCTCATCATATTGTAAGAACCTTACTTACTACCTCACTTGACCTCAAGTGAAACAAAAAAGTTGATATGACCAAAATTTTGAGTTTTTTTTGCTGTTATCCTCGGTTTTCATCAGAAAAACTTAAATGTATCTACTTCATGTGCATGCAATGAAAAACAATTTGGCATTATTCAATATTTTCAGAATGTCTTTCCCAATTAAAAACACAATGCTGGCACACCTACCCAATAATTATTAAATAAGCAAAAAAGATCAGAAACAACAGTTAACCATGCATATGGTGATAGATAATGTCCAGGGAGTCCAGGATTAAATTTTTGGCCAAAATCACCATATCTCCATTGCTGACACCTCGGACTTCTAGGAAGCTCCTTGTTGACTTTTGTATTGTTCTGTGAGATTAGAGCCAGAGGTCTCTCACGGAGAACTCTCTCTCGCTGAAGGTTTGTCTCACAGGATATTTGAGTCTCGTTGAAGGTTTGTCTCAAAGGATGTTTGAGTCTCGCTGATGGTTTGAGGAAAACGATGCATTTTATGCATTAGGGATTGTCTCATATCAGACAGTTGGATCTCAGATTAATACTGTTATTAATTATTAATTCTGTTATTCTATTTTTCAAGGGTATACAGGGTAAAGTTTTACCTAAGGGGCCTCTCTAACTTGTTCTTGACCTTTTGGAGTCGGGGTGTTATTAGAAGGGAGTTGTTGGTTCATTTTACAAGCACATGGGCTGGTTTTTCAGACACCGCTGCATTGGTGACAGAGGAACCCAACTTCTCTTGCCTGCTGCTGTCTCCAGGGACTCCACCCAAAGATGTATAGTTGATATTTAGTTTCAAGGCATTGGACCAATCTGACCCTATAAAGCACTTGCTTCTCGCATATGTATCTGTTGACTTTTAGGGTATGGTTTATTTAAAGTGATGAATACCAATGCCCTCCCTTCTGCAATTGGTCCGTTCATCTATAGCATTTTCTTGCAATGACTGTCCAAGATCTCTCACACATCAATCACCCTGATCAACACCCAGGATTTCAGCATATTCTGCAATTACCTGATCATACTAGAATATGGACTGGAAAAGGGTAACAGTAGACGGTCACTAGGTAATCAACCAATGTTGCAGAAGAACTTCCAATTGACAGCAGATCAGACCTAAACTTCCTCTGTACCTACATCATTCCTGGCAGGGAGCCTGAAGATGGCCTTTACACTGTTTTGCCTGGAGGGTATTAGTAAGTCCTGGAAACAAAATGATGGGTAACAACATTGAGTTTCCGCTCTAGCTTTAGCAAGGATGAGCTCCCTGATTTTTCCAGAATTGAAATTGAGTTTGGACATCTTATCTTTGTTGAACACTAGCTCTAGAATATGGACCCTAAATATTTTACAGCTTCTCTTTCTTATGATATTTGGATAACACTTCCATTCTCAAGGGAGCTAGTTGTCGACTGCAACTCTCCTTTACTGACTTTAACACCTTTGTATGCCATCTACAGCAGCATTTTGATAAGATATTAATTTATTAAAAATTATTAAAATGAATACATAATATAGTCAAAGCGTACCATGCGAATAATTCCTGTTTGAGTGCCAGTAGAGAGTAGAAAGCAGACATTTAAAAAAAATAAACATTGAATCAATTTTAAGTTCTTAACAGGACAATAAGTTTTGTATAAAATATGAAATATGTAAAAGAAATGGTTAAAAAAAAAACACAGTTCCAAGGTCACGGGTTCAAACCCTTAGTTATGCCATCCTTCGGATGGTTATGTCATGTTATGTCAACCAAAAAAATTCTTATTAAAACCAGTCTTAACCAGTCCAATAATAATAGAATTATTTTTTATTTTTATTACTCTAATATTTTCAATACATATTTATTGAGTTTTTACAGCATGTATATTATGGTCTTTGCTAAAAAAATAAAAAAAGACTTCATTTTATGAATAGCATATATTTACAAATGTGCATACACATGTCCGTATAGATATACAGATAAACTAAAAATAAAAATAAATAAATTAATTGATTAACAAAAATTGTTATCCAAACAAAAAATCTAGTTATAATAAATTCTTTTTACACACATACTTAAAGCTATAAAGAGATAAATTATTAAGGTTTAAATACAATCCTTCGCAATATTTTCAAGATATTACTTTATTTACATAAAAGATTTTAGATGAGTACAAAGGGCTCTGCATAGAACAAATGACAAGCATTTTGATGTTGGTGTTTTTTTTATGAAGGTTGTAGTTCAGTTCGTTAATGTTTTGGAGGAGGAGTTGTGGTCGTACGCAAAGCTTTCCTCAACATCCCTTGTCTAAACGACGTCCCATCAGCTACCACCATGCATGAACAGCATGAAGGTAACACAAATGTATCTTTTACTGGTTTCCCATCATCATTGACACCAACCAATTTCCGGTAAATGAACTTCTGTCTGCAGACAGTCGTGTAGCCGTTGGGAAATGAGTCATTAAAATAGCATTTTTGTTCAGGCTTATCGCTCGTCTTCCTAATATGTAAAAAAAAAAAAATAATTAAAATCCAGTTTTACCAGAAATATCTTAAACAAAATTTACTCAGAAAAAGCTAAAATATGCAATTTTAATTAAGTGTTGTTATGATCAAGAAACATTAAAATACAAGATTTTTTTTTTTCTCTAAAAGTGCTATAAATAAGATGTAATGTGTATGGTGAATCCGGCTGTATCTTTCATTAAAAAGGGAAAAATAAGATGGTTGAGCCAAATTCATAGGACTAACAAACTCCCAAAACAAATATTATAGGAAGATTCAGATGGAGGAAGACAGAGAAACAGGCCAAAATCAAAATGGTTAGAAGATGAAAACCACTTCAAAAAAATATATAGGAAAATTAAATATTGTATTTCTATTACTTAATGAAGTTAAATTAAGAAATAAAACACTTACTGGCATTTTTCAATGCGAACACCTTGCACAAAAGAACCTGTGTTAAGGATTAGAAGCCATTTATCTTCTATGTTCTTAGCAACTCTAGGGAATACAAGTTCTTCCTGAAACAACAAATTAAATTTCATTAGTAAATTTACCAAAACACTGAAAATTATTACACTAAGCTTTATTACAAACTGAAGTTTCATATGAGGTTTCGTTTTTGCACTAGACTTACCACACACACACACACACACACACACACACACACACACACATACACACACACATACACAAACACACACACACACACACACACACACACATACACACACACAAACACACACACACACACAAACACACACACACACACACACACATGTTCTAAAAGCTACAAGTGCTTTATATATTGTTTCTTATGAGACAGATTATATGATTGCTCAAATACCACCAATAGAGCTAATCGCTGAAGAGGTAAGACGCTCATATAACAGAGTGTCTCGTATTTCAAGAACTGAGGAGAGAATGGAAATGATTCGGAAATAGGAGGTTCGATGGGATGCTGTAAGGAAAGGAAGGTGGACCCACAGGGTGGTTCCTCAAATTCAACCCTGGGTTGCAAGAAAGCATGGAAAGATAGACTTCTACCTCACTCAGTTCTTAATGGGACATGGCTGCTTCTGTGCCTATCAGTATAGATTTAAGTTAGAAGATACAAGAGAATGTCCAGGAGTAGAAGAGAGTGTGGCCCATGTTTTCTTCTGTTCTGCTGTACTTGCTTTCAGGGAGAGATGGAAGTTTCAAGTGTATCTGTGGTGCTAAACCAACGGCCGATAATATCATCAGCCTAATGCTGCTCTCGCCGGACTATTGGATAGCTGGCCAATGCCTGACAGCAGATCTTATGAACAAGCTGAGGGCCGAAGAGAAGGATAGGTGAGGCAGGAGTTAACCAGCAACAGTGAGACGGCACACAGCCACTTCCCTCCATGGTGTAATGTCTAACAGCAGTCCTGTGTGGAGGGTGAGAAATAGATGTAGGGAGATTGGTTTTAGTGGGTGGGAATACCACACAAGGATAGGTATCCGCCCTATCTTTTGAAGATTTCCATCTCGTAAAAAAAAAAAATTAAATAAAATACACTACACATACACACACCTTTTTGGAGGACTTGGTCATTTGGACTCAGGGGATCCTAAAACTTGTATTTGAGCTGAAAACTTGAATTAAAAAATTTTTACGTTCTCAATACTTTCCCTTACAATATATTTCATATATAGGTAAGTGAAATCAAAACTATATAATAAATCATAACTTCTTAAATTTAAAGTTTTATGAATGGATATATTTCATAATAAACAAATTTATTTAAAAATGTTGATGAAAAAAATCTTTGATAAAATAGTAAATTGTAAATCTTTTACTTACAACAGAAGGACATAGTGACTCTTCATTTGTTGTATTAGCATCAATTCTTTGTGTAATAGGAGAGGATCTCAGTTCATCCGTTCCTTGAAGCTCTTTAAATTGATCCAACTCATTGTCAAATATGTTTTCAAGGATATCCCTGAAATCAAGAAAAAAATATGATGTTAGCATATAAATATTAGCAACAACTAAGTACATACCACCATTCTGAAGAGATGTATAGCAATAATATCTACTATAACTAAAATTTTTAAAGTCTACATTTTCACATGAATTCAGAAAAGAATGACAACTAAATTTTAATTTCTTTAATATTTGTATACTCAAATGTAGGAGTTTATTAGTTAAGTATTAAGTTTCAAATGAATAATTTCGAAAAACTTTTTATGAAGTTTTGAGCGAACATAAGAAGAACCTTAACCTATTAAAATTCAATAATTTGCAAACAAAATATAAAATGATTATGTAACAAAAAAAAAATTAATAAAATTATTATATTTTACTTGGTGTCTCATAAATGTCTAGATATATTGTGGGAGCAGATATAGCAGTAACAAAAAATTTCATACGACCCATAGTACGATTTTCAATGGTTGGAGAGGAAAATCAAGTTTTGAGTTTTTGTCTGATATCAATGATTTTCATCAGAAAAACTCAAATTCTTGATGTACATGCATAGAAAAACAAGCGGTACCAAATGAAAGAAGAGAAAATTTTCCAGAAGTTTAAGAAATCAAACCCTCAAAATAAAAAAGTAAGTGTCGCACAACATATGCAGAAAATTAAATTTTAATATTTAGTAAGGTTTTGAATTTCCTAGATCTCAAAAAAACTTCTTCATTTAATTAGCTTTAAAATTGTGAGAAAAAAAACCTATCTTCATTGGCCAATCAAGGATGAAAGGAGCCAAGAAATAAAAAAAAAAAAAATAATAAAAAAAAAAATGACCAAAAAAAATTTGTGCTTCATATGTTTATCACAAATGTCTAAGCTTTTCATTGGAGCAGATACTAAACCTCAAGAGAAACAAAGAGGTTCATACGACCCATAGTCCGATTGTATACGGTTAAGGAGTGCTATGTATCGAGAATACTGGGAGGAAAAGAAATAATTTTGAATTATTTAAAATAGTACAGTTTCCGGGCTACAAGCAGGTAGGTTTCTTAGAAGGGCTATGCAAAAAACACACCCCTCCACTCCTAGAGCAGGGATATAGTCCTCTACCTGAGGAGTCTTAGCACGGACGGAGGAAGCCGGTTGTCAAGCCAGGGAAGAATTATGCAGTCATGTCCAAAGGTACCTTTTTCATGTTATATTATGTGGTAAATCTAAACAAACCTCAGTATTCTCGATAATTAACAATGCTTCACTGTGTAATAAAATGTACTATTTTATAAATAAATCTTTATGTTAAGTTAAATACTTTATTCCCCTTCATGCCACCTGATCCCAATAATGAATTGATGAACTTGATACCTTAGAAAAAGAAATCCAATAGTTTTATAAAATAATAACCGAAAATTTATATATAACTTAATACAGTTTCGGATGAAAAGTAGTGGCTGATACATAATAGAAAAATGAAATTTTGAGATTTTTGCTGTTATCCATAGTTTGAACCAGAAAAACTGAAATGTAGAATATAATAGGAAACAATTTTATTCTGGGACAAGGCCCCCTAAGAATAACAGTTATGTAACATTGAAATATATAATATTTCGGGCCAATAGACAAAAGAAACATGATTAATTATTATTTACAATGTAAAATAAGGAGATACTATACATAAAAAAATAACAAAGAAATTTTAAAAAAGTTAAAAACACAAACAAAATATATCTTCTAAATTTTGTCTTTCTAAAAAATCTTATTTTAATAAAATGAAAAATAAATTAAATTAAAAGCAAATTAAAATTTGGGTGGTAAACAGTAATCTCCATTCATTCAATTTAGAACCGTTGAGAATCAGACTATTGGTCATATAAACTTTATTTTTGTTCCACTTGGGTCTAATATCTGTTCACACAATATGACTAGATATTTATGAGACACCCTGTATATATATTTATTTTTATTGACTTCTTTAATAATAGGTTATTATTTATTAAAGACTGAATAAATCATTACTCTGGATATCCATCAACTCTTTCACAAAACGTTGATCCATCAGCACACGCCTGTATGGCCTGGTTTTTGACTTTAGGTTTGAACTTTGCTCGATTTACGACTACAGGTGGTGCAGTGTCTTTGTCCTCATCTTCCGGGAAGACAAATTGTTCTTCTCCATTGCCAACTAGAACAATCATTAATTTATTTAAATCAAAATAAATATACATAGTTTTAACTATAAAGATATAAAATATTTCTTACTTCTGCTTGTGGTGTTTTTATCTCGAGCCCAACCGCCTGAAGGAGTTCTAATCGAACATCAAAAATTATTAATGAATAAAAAATATTTTATACAAAAAAAATATATGTATTATAATATACTTAAATAGAATAATAGTATTAATTATATAAAATCCAAACAAAAAATATATAATTTATAATAGACCCAACAAAAACACGCATCTAATGATTTTCCGAAATTCTAACAAAGAGAATTTACTGAGCTGTGTATCATTTCATCTCCTATAGGGTCTTGAGTAAACTGATATTTATACATTGAATAAATATCAAGTTGTTTTCAAGAATTGAATAATTTTGTTCTGCAGTTGCCATAAGGACAACTGAATTTTAAGGATACCTGAAAGATGAGGAAGAAGAAGCAGAAACTAGCTGATCTGGTTGCGCGTGCTGAAGTTGATTTACACGACCAGGAATCCTGGCTACTTCGGGTAATTTTGTCTTATCTTCGGACCTGGCGACTTGAGGAGCTTCCGACTTGACTGCCTGAAGAAATTTTGATCCGACGGCTTGAGAAAATTTTGATCCGACGGCTTGAGGAAATTTTGATCTGACAGGTTGAGGAAAGTTCGACCTGACAGGTTGAGGATTTTTCGACCCTACAACTCTAGGAACCGAAGGCCTTACCACCATTCTAGGGACTATGTATTGTGGAAAGAATAACGGATTTAGCACTAATACTCTTCCAGGTGGGAGGCGCCTTCGAAAACAGACAATAAGATTAATAAGTTAATTTTCATACATAAAATCACATTTTTACTAATAATTTTGAGAAAGAATAGATATGATTCAGAACTTAATCTGCTTCATAAATGATACATAAATAATAATAAAAGATTGAACATGAAACATCATTATGATTTAATTAAGAAAGATGAAAAAATAAATAATATGAATTGCAATTGAAGACCCCTTTAAACTATAAAATAAAATTTAAAATTATTTTAATTATTGTTCAGAAATATTTATTTTAAATTTCTTTGATTTGTTCGACTGTTTATTTTAAAACAATCGCCTCTTTTCAGAAAAAAACATAATATGATAAATAAAACTAATACTTTAAAAAATATTAGCAATTAATATTATATATTTTGTATAAAATTGTATGTTATTAGCAATATATTTTTTATTATTGTATTGTGTGTTACAAGTCATAAAAGTTTTAATTAGACTTACAGAAATTACTATAATTTTCTTTACATTTTAATTTTACTAATTTTTAATTTTACAAGTTTTACTAAAAATATATGAATAAAGATTAGATATAACTGATAACATAAAACTGATGAAACTAACTTTGTTTCGCCTTTCAATTTTTTCTTACATTTTAATTTTAACAAATATTTGGTTTATTTTTGATTCTTTTATTTTTTCCTGTTTTAAAAACCACACATTTTATCCAAGACTACCCAATAGATAGTCATCCTATTAATTTTTTTCTACCTTTATTAGTTTTAATTATTTATAGTTATTTAAGTTCTTATTCATACTTCACTCAGATATTTATTAATATAAACCATGACCTATAATCAATATTTGTTTCATTAATCTCTGAAGCTGCATAATATCTTTAAAATATATTATCAAATTTTGAATTTTAGTTCTTGTTACTATAAATAAAACCTACCCATTTACAAAGAAATAAATAATTTACTCTTGTACATTGTATAACCCTATTCTCAGATTATCATATAAAATACCAATCAAAACTATCTAATCATTTTTGTTTGTTTGTTTATTTATTTAAAATAACTTTTATGCTACTGTGACTTATTGCTACAGTGGGAGTCCTGAATTTCGCTTATCAAAGTTTAATTAGGATAGAGATCTTTAACAATTACCCGACATCATTCAGATTCGGCACCACTATTAGTCTAAGATCCGAACTTGAAACAATCTGCACCGAGCTGATAATAGAATGAAACACATTTTATAACAAATTTAGTATATTAGAACATTTGTTAAGAATGGGTTGTCTAAAAAAATCATGGACAGACTATTTTTAACTTGCTCCTAATCTGGGTTGCCGAATTTTAAAGATTAAATTTTAATACGAGTGGAAATGCGTGACAGAGAGATCCGAGTTGAGTATAACGTGTAATAATAAAGGACCCAACATTGCAGCCGCACGTAATCGGACATTAAATATAAGAAAGTTTGATATCCCATATAAAATTACAGAACCATTATTTACACAAATACCAAATTATAGGGTAAAAGTTTTCATATTATCATGATGTGGCAACTTTAATTAAAAATATTTTTTTTAAAAATAATTAAAAATAGTCTGTCCAGGGTTTTTTTAGGCAACCCATTCTTAACATATTTACTAATATACTAAATTTGATATAAAATATGTTTCATTCTATTATCAGCTCAGTGCAGATCGTTTTAAGTTTGGATCTTCTACAATATATTACATCTCATTCAAAGGATGGCATCATTTAATCAATCATCATCACATCATTAAAAGTTAATAAAGTTTGTTTATGTTTATTGGTGATGGTTAACTAAAAAAAAAATAGAGCCCTCTTTTAAAAATCAATTGAAAAATAAGTAGATTAATTATTGTTTATCTACCCAAGATAAAAGAAGAAAATAAAAAAAGAAGAATTTAGAAGATTAACAGGTGCTTAATTTTTATTGGTGCAATTTTTTTAGTTTTTGAATCTGATTTATCTGACAAATAGTAATGTATAATTTATGACCAATATACAGAGGCTGAAATGTCGTACTAAAATAAAAAAATAGTTAGGCTATGAGGAAATTATTATTTAAGTAAAAAAAAATTATTTTTTTTTTGGTGGAATATCGTGATTTTGATTTATTTATCTATTTTGATTCATATTTAAAAATAAAAACAATTTTCCATAATTTTAACTTGGTGCTAAATTTTTTTTAAATGTCAATTGTATCTTATTTTGCTGAAGAATATTTATATACTTAAAACTTTTTTAAATTTCCTATCATAAGAATTTTTGATCATTTTGAGTGTAGTTATTTGAAAGAATCTAACTGTTATTTTATAAATATATATATATAGTTCCTAGGGGAGCGGTGTGGTCTAGTGGATAGAGCGCTAGTCTACTGTGCTCCGGGTCCTGGGTTCGAATCCCGGTTATGACAGAATATTATTTATTCTGTTATTTCAACCGGGGGCGATCCTGGGATATGGAGACCTTCCTGGGGCAGACCCAGCCTCTATAAAGTGGGTACCCATAAATGGGGGAAAACCTGGCGGCTGAGCGTGATCTCGGCCGAATCACCTGATTGCACGGCCGTTGACCTAGAAACAGTACGAATCTCTATATGTACTGAGCCCAAGACTCTATATGGGTTGTAGAGGTACAGGTTTTTTTTTTTTTTTTTTTTTTTTTTTTTATATATATATATAGTTCCTAATACTCCTTTGAATATAAGGAAAAGTAATTTTATTATTTGGCAAATTATTTTCATGTTAAGAAAGTGAGCGGAGAAAAACATTCAAATATACTTTATTATGTTACTTAACGTGTTGAGATTATAAGATTTTGTCAGCCCCAAAAAATATATCTCAAATACTACAATAGGGTGGTCACCTGAGGTGTATTAGCTAGCATAACAGCCTTCTATGCCGAAGAAGTTTGCGGGTTCAAACCTGACAGGTGATCCTAGGATTTTTTAGCGAGAGTTAAAAATCCTTGGTTATGCCATTCTTCATAGGGGACGTAAAGTGGTGGTTCTCAAGCCTTTGTAATGTCAGATACTCATTAAAGATCCCTATCCTTATAAAACCTGGAGAAGCAAAACTTAGGAATCCCTCTCTGTAGCATTGTATGATTAGCCAAAGTAAAAAAAAGTGATATTAAGTGAATAAACAAAAAATACTACAATAATAAGAGTGTTTTGAATAAAATTAATTAAAATTATTAAGCTGTATTATTTAAATTCTTTTTATATTCATCCATTCTTAAGACTATGACCATTTTTATGAAATTATGTTTAAAAAAAAATAGTAGAGATGTAAAATAATAATTATTACCTGACAGCTGTGCTAGAGTTTTGTGGAAACTTGAATACCCTTCTTGGAGTATGGGTAATATTTCCCGAGGGAAGGCAGTTCGCAAAGCTGATCTGAAAAAATCAAGAATAATTAAAAAAAAAATATTTTAATGATATTTACAAATTTAAAACTATAATTGATCATATAGGGTTGATACAGCAGTGTGAAGAAACTACCCAGTAACACTTTTAGTGGTGTATTTAAATTATAAGGTCTGAGGCCATCGTTTTTTCAGCTGCCTCAGAAGATTATAAGGAATAGATGGAGATGAGAG